>OX456523.1:134127065-134172065 GCA_949748255.1 Eustalomyia histrio | reverse complement strand
GCTTTAACAGATTGGGCTTTTACATTGTTCAATAGCATTGTTTAATTTTTGTAAAATTTAGACATCATCTTCTAATTCCTCATCTGATATGGAGTCATCAATTTCAAGTGACACCACATAAACATTTGAATCAGCTCTTTTTGTAAAACGAGTAATTAATAGTCTTAATTCTGTTTTTATTAAAATAATTTCTAAATTATCATTAAAATCTAATTTTATTTTTGGATTTTTCAAAAATTTTAAAAGGGTTGAGTATGCTGTTCTTCTATTTTTTTCCGGAGAGATCTATACAATTCGCTACTTAAGTCACACTTCATTGTTGTAATCTGTTTCAACATAAATACCAAAGCAGCATCAGCTTTGCACAAAGTCATATCGCTACGACATAGAGCTTCAAGAGTAATTTTAATAGGATTCAAAGTGTTTACAATTTGTTTAAGCAAAATAAATTCATCATCTGAAAAAGGTTGTGATTTCAAATCAATTAAAGCCTTTTTTATAGGAATTTCCAACTCTGAAAACAGCTGACACATGTCGAACAATGTATTCCATCTTGGTTTGCAATCTAACATCAACTTTAGCTCTTTTCCTTTTTTTTTTAACATCTGTTTGTAAAATGTCGTTTTTGGTTGGAGATTTTCTAAACATTCTTACTAATTTTCGAACTTTTTCAATAGTCGGTTTTATATAAAACCTTTCGGTAATATCACTTTGACTTTCCCTACATTCCATTTCAAAAGATTCAAATGAATCGTCATTCTCTTCAGAAGAAGACAATTCTTGTTTGGTACAAGAATTGGGAAGAGCCTTATAAAATACATCGACTAAAGCTAGATGCAAGCCATGAGCAAAACCCAACTGCCGTTTTGGAGTTATAAACTTTCAAATTTTTTGCATAGTGGACGCTCCGTCAGTGGTAAAACCGACTATGTCGTTCGATAATGTAAGTCCAAATTCACCTAATCTCTCTTCTAAATATTAAGTGCAATTAGCAGCAGTGTCTGACTTCTTTAGGCGTACTTAACCAATATTAGTGTTTGAAGTCGACGTCCATTCATCGAACGTTTCATGTTTTCCTTGCATTTTAGGTAAAGTTCCAACTAAAATAATAGTAACAAAGTTGTTATTTTCTAAGGTTATGTATTTTTTTTTTTTTTTTTTTTGGAAACGGGGTGTATCATTTATTTATTAAAAACATTGGTAATTTTATCAACATTTACAAAATTTTCCATTTAAAAATAAAAAAATTATAGTAAATTTAAGAAAAAAACTAAGTAAATCTATAATTTTTCACCATATGTTTCTATGTGTACATAATATTAATAAATAAAAAATCCCGGGATTGCTTACAAAAAAATCCCGGGATTCGGGGTTTGTCAATCCCGAAAAATCCCGGGAAGGTACCTCTAAATTTTACATACAAATTAGTGTATTTTAGTATAATTTTTTTCTGAATCTTTTTTTTCTGTTATTTTCCATTGATAAGCTTTGTTGGTTTTTCGTTTCATTCCGTAAAATTTATTTTTGTTTTTGTAAAACTCATATTTTATATTTTTGTTATTGTTTTGTCAATAGCGCCACCTATTGAGATGAGTTTTGTCTGTGCTGAAATTTCATTAAAGACATTAATTTCTTAAAAAACATGAGTTGTAACTATTAGTCAATAGGTGCGTTATCCCCTTTAGGCGTATTTTGCTGCAGAGCTAGTCTACTTCAAAAGTATTTTACATTATTTGTATCAAAATCAGTAGAGAACATTTTTTTTTGACATTGGTGGAGGGCAAAGAAATGTATATATAGAACTAGATGGCGCTCAAGTAAATAAAAAGCAATACCCTGCGCCATGCTTAGGTCGGCATGTCCTTGGATTTGGCTTTTAATTATTTTAGGAACCACAAATATGACATTTAATACATATTTCAAATTCTAGTACATTAAACTGTCACTAGCAGACTTATTGAATAATACTAAAGTCAATTTTTGAAATGTTCGACGTGATAAAAGCATTTGTTTCACATTTTTATGTTAAAAACAAATTTTCATAGATCAAAATGGTATTTTTTCGGTAAATTCGTATAATTTTCATGTATTGAGCCATTGCAAACAGCATATTTATGTTAATTATTTCTTTCAAAAGAAATAAATACACACGAAAAACTGTAATACTGTATTCTTAAACATCTAAATGACTATTCATTTAGAAAATTAAAGTATAATATACACATAAAACATACATTTTTGTATAGTTTTTGGCAAATATTCTTTTATGTTACGAACAAAATAGAAAATCAATAATACCCTGTTGCATATTGTAGCAAAATATGTCTAATAGGGAGAATTTATTTTCAGATGCGCCATCTATTGGGAAATAGTTTCAACTAATGTTCTTTCTTTAATAAATTAATGTCTTTGGTGGAGGGTATCCAAAGATTCGACACAGCCGATTTTAAGCCTTTTTTTACTTGTTTTATTTGTATTTACAAATATGTTCTATAAGAAGTATTTATTAATACAAACAGAATTTTGTAAATTTCTGGAGCTAGGAATTTACAATTTATTATGAAACTTCTTCCGGTGTAAGCATCAGCTAAAAAACCCTAGGGGGTGGAGCAAAAAAGGAGAAGTTTTCTTCCTTGACAGCTTGCCAAACTGCTGAAACGAGAAAGTTGAAATTTGGCTTATGAGTTCTTCCCCTGGCGCAGAAATCCGCTCAGACTGTATTTTTGGTTATTGGAGGGTTAAAAGGATACCTGCATTTTGGGTAGAAAGCTAAAGTAGAAAATTTAACATCCTTTCGGCATGCCAAACCACTGGTACTCGGAAGTTGAAATTTTGCATGTACACTTAAAAAAGTTTGTAAGTTAAAATGACTGAAAATATCATTCAAAAGAAAAGATATTTCATTTAAAAACCGGTCTACTTAATTTTCATTTAAATTAAATGCCATTTGTTATTTATTTTTAAATGTTGATTAATCAACTGACACATCCGTAAGAAACAAATGATATAATCAGTTAAAATAAATGTCCAAATTTTACCCACCAATCCTTAAAAAATAAATGTTTTTTTCATTTATTTGAAATTATTTCCGTTTTTGTATTTTTTGTTTTTTTTTTAATATACTCGTAACAATACAAAATGTATGTATGCATATGAAGCTATAAACACTTTTTGTATGAATTTATTTGTATATGTCTGTGTGTTTATGAAGTTCTTGTAAATTGTATTGAAAAATTTTGTATATATACAACCAATTTAAATAAAAAAACAAATTGAAATTTTTTGAATATTTTTTTTTGAAACAGACAGCAAACAAAATTTAAATTTGTAATAACTGTTACGGACACAAATAAACCACAAGTTTCCGTTTTGTGGGTAAATTTTTATTAAATTTCAAACAAATGAAAAAAATAAATGAAACTGAAAAAAAATGGTAAATGATAGTAAATTATTTCGAATAAATGTATAAAAAAGTTAATATAGATATTTCTTTGAAAAATAAATGTATGTTCCTTTATTTTTAAATGAAACGGAAAACTTTTTTATTAAACTACAAACAGTTAACTACATAATATTCTGAGTGTAGGTTCCTCTTGCTGCTAAAACATCTGCTCAGATGGTATTTTTGAAAATTCCTAGGTGGAGTGGCAAAAAGGGGAAAAGTCTCCCCCTTGACGACATGCCAAAACCCATTTAGCTAGAAATCTGAAATTTGAAACATGTCCACTCCAAAATATTAAATATGTGTGCCCTTGCGTGTTTCTAATTCTTCTATAAGGCACTTTTAAACCATTTTCATCTTGGAAACCCGACAATCCAGGCCAACTTTGTTTCTACACAAACATCGTTGCGAACTTTGTACGCATTGTTTATACACCCAGAAAACAGTATTAGTTGTGGCCAACCGAATTCTGGTGGTTTCGACAACTGTCTTCATATTAAATTATATTTTTAGTTGTGAAAGCCAATATTCAGTTGTCTAGGTGAATGTTTATATTCCACATAAATATTATTACGTTCTACAAAATTTTATTTTAAGAAAAATTTTACTTTAAGAAAACTGTTAAATTTCGTTGATGTTAGTCTAATTGTGTGTTGTTTTCGAGTTTGTTAATTTGTTTCTAAACACTTAATATAAAATACTGAGGAGGTTGTGTAGCGGCAATCGAAAATACTAAGTATTCTATCCTGCTGGTTCTGTGAAGTTTTTCAATTTTTATTCTCTATAATTTACTTATAAAAATTTGCATATCTCTTTGCAATAAAACAATTTATAAAAAAGAATATGATTATATGATCTAAAATCCTACTAATACTATTAATTTACAAAATAACAGACCAACAATACATAAAAATTTCATTAAAAATTTTATTATTAAATTTTTTCCGTTATCGAACCTGAACATTCCTTGCAAACATTTGACAGATATCTTCCAAAGAAAATAAAAAAGCAATATCATCCTCTTATCATTTGGAAGAAAAACATCAAGGCAATAATTTGTTTGTATTTTATTTTTATCAGTTTGAAGATAAATGGGCGATATATAAAAAACAAAAATTTTAATTTTCTTTAATATCATTTATAAAGTATTTTTATTGCAGAAGTATCGTGATTTTATCACCTAGGTGATTTTTAATATATTTTTAATATCAGTTGGAGGATATTAAAGCAATATTTAGAAATATTTGTCAACAATAAAAAAATTACTTAAAAAATAGTTTATAATTAAATATCGGGATATTTTAGCAGTGATTAATTAAAATAGTAAAAGTTAATAACATAATCGGGATATTTTAGCAATATTAAAAACAATTTTAGTGTTATACAAGCTATAAGAAAACCCAGCAAGAGGGAAGCTTCTAAAATAATGGCTCATATATTTTCAACAAAAATAATGAAGTTACAGGTAATCAAGAAAACAATAACAAACCACAATATTTTAAAGAGTTAAATTCAACAAAATAAGGATTCACCGTGTTCTCAAGATGGTAATATTCCTTCATTTGAACATGATGATGCCTGGGAACCAAATTTACCTATTCAGGTACAACAAATAAAGCAGCAATTAAAAACAACAACTTTATATGTGTAATCCAAGGTAAATAACATAATATCGAATAAATAAACATAAGGAATGTTAATCTCAAAACCCGTATCCCAGATACCGTGGGCGCGCAACCAAAATTAGACTTTTTTTTTTTTTAATTACAGATACGTGCTATACTTTTTTTCCAAATGCGACAGATCATTTTTTAGTGGTATTATGCAAAAGAATTTTCTCCATGCGATAGAAATAAATCAAAAACTCTCCTTTCTTTAACGTTTTGCTATTATTTATATTATTATTATAATAATTATTGTTATACATATCTTTTTTACCGTTTCTTTTCATTTCTTGCGATTCATTATGGAGCAATTCCATATGAAAGCGATCACCTTTTGGACGACCCCTCTCCGATTTTAAAATAAATAGTCTCAATCGATTGCCCAGCAAAAAATAATGTTCCTACATATTTTTTTTTTTTTTTATAGTGACTGGTTTAGTGGCGGTGTACACCACTGTCATGTGACAAAATTGAAGAATTCTTCATAAGGGACCTCATTGAAAGTTGTTTTAAAACAAACGAGTGATAGCTCGTTGGAAAGGTATTGAATCAGGCTTTAATTAAAAAATAAAATTTTCCTAATTTTCTCAGAAATTTACCTTTTTTCTCATGAAAATTAAATTTTCCGATTTTCCACTAATTTTATTTTTTTTGGATTCCTCATAATTTTTGCTTTAAGAATCAGCAATAAAAAAATGGGCCCCGACTCCTTGTTTGGACAGGAGAAGAGCATTTAAGAGACCACCTTGTTCTCATTTTTTTATAATTGAATTATTTTTAATTATTTAACATTATTTTATTTTATTATTAAAAATACATTTTAAAAATTATTTTACAGTTAAAAATACATTTATGAAGAAAAAATCTTTCTTATTTTGCTGCTTATGCTTAATTACAATATTTATTAAAAATTTCAATTGTCTTGGCATCATTATAAAATTAAAGTTACTTTAAATTTAGCACGTCGGCAGACGAAGAGTACCGCTTTACATTAATTGACATATCAGAAATATTTGGTATGAAGCAATGAAACTTTTGCGTTCCAGTTATAGTTTTGACATTATTATATCTGTTTTGAAGTCGTCGCTCCATGGCATCGTTTTCTTTTTGAGTGCATAAAACTGTGTTAATGGCAATTTCCTTGCTTTGAATCCACGAAAACAAATGTTGTACATTTAACATCTGGTCAGTATATGGCCTTTGCAAACTTGCCTTAGTCGCCATGCGTTTTAGGGTTCCCCCTAACGCATCGCATGGGCCCTTACCGTGGGACGTCGCAAAAAAGTGCCACTCGACCTTGCAGTTTTGTTCTTCTTCAATTATGCAAAGATTGTAAACATTTTTTTTATTCTTGTACTGAGAAGCCGCGCCGTCTGAGAAAAACGTTACTTTGTCGATTGCATCGAATTTCGATCTTAAGAATTCAAACAGTTTCATTTGAAATAAATAAACGGACACATAATTATGAGCTAAACTCTCCGCGACAACAACAAGGCTTACGGTCTGTAGTTCGTTATCTTCGTTTTTGAAATAAATGCAAAAAGGATGCACCGTGCACTGGTCGTTTGCCCAGTGATAAGCCTGAATTTCATCCTGAACGAGAAAAGTGTAATTCTCGGTAAAGTCGCTTATCACAATGAATTGATTTTGGGCTAATTTCTCTTTACTTTCCTTTAGAAATTTCGATTGCATCTCGGATATGAAATGGTGCGCCTTCAGTTCATTCAACTTGAATCTGAATTCCTCGATGAATTCCGGAATCTGCTTTACCACGGTCTCAAGGGAACATCTGCCGCTGCTAATTATCCACTGTTTGAAATGCACCTCCTGAATTAACAGCTGTTCAAACTTTTCCGCCAAATATTGCTCTAGCTCGTCAATCTTCGGACAATTGTCGCATTTGGACAGATGACAATTTTCCGTGGGGTATGCGCACAACGACTTCGACAGGAGGTCCCTATATGTTTCAATTTCACCGTGAAATACTTTCAATTTCCTGCATGGAAAGAACATTAATTTGATGTTTTGATGAAACATGCAAACGCAGACTGAATGCGTTCCGTGCCTGTCTAATGCCAGCACGCATTCTTTTGGTCGTAGGATGGCAAACTTAGAAAATCCCACTTTTTCTGCTGGGTATTTCTCTTTGAACTGATAGTATATTCTTAGGATAGATTACATAATAATAATCTGCGCTGCTTGTGTACTTTTTCTCCATCTTCACGTGTGATAACATAGTCACGTGTACCTGGGCAGGCGCGGCTGTTGTCATCATTGCAGTAAAAATCTTGAATCAATTTCACCGTTGCTTCGCTGAGGGTCCTTGAGCCAAATTTCTTGGTGGGAGTCGCCAATATGCCCTTCTGTCGAATTAATTCTTTGCTTCTTCTCGCGATGTAAAAAGATGTTTGAAACTGTTCAGAAATCTTGCGTATAGACCATGATTGAGGCAGCACAGATAAAATGAGATATTTCTCCGGAAAAGTGGTCGCTAAATTGAATTTTCTTTTCAACTGCTCAATCATTTATTTGCCGTCATCAACGTCATCTGCTTGACTGCATTCGTTATCAGAGCCTTCATCAAATATTGTCGCGATTGCACTCATAACCTTGCCTTTTTTATCTTTCCTGTATTTTTCACTTCGCAACTTTCTTTTTCTAATAGGCGTTTCACCTAAAGTGGTAATAGCCTCATTCAAAGGACTCAAAGACATATTGAGCATCGGAATTTCTTCCTCACTATCAGATGAAACATTTTGTTCAATTGTCATTTCACTCTCGGATTGTGGATGCCTTTGTTTCAATGCATTTGCTTGTTGAGACAAATCGATTTTACACTTGGGGCAAATGAATTCTGCTTCTTCACCGTATTGTATATTTAATTCATTCATGTATCGCTTCGAAACACCAGTTAATTTTGATACTTTTATCTTTTTCAAACGATGTCCACTCTTGTTAAACGGATTGCAGCAAAATTTATTCATTTTACTTTAAATTGTCTTTACAGCTTCACTCTTTACTTTACAAAAAAAACACTTTAACACTTTCACGTTTAGTATTCAACTGAAATTTGACTCAGAGTGTGTGAAGTATTTATATTTATTTTTTGGTAAAAAGTAGGTAAAAAAATAAGCCATATTTGCTTTTCTTTAATAGGAAAATTTGCGTGAACTACTGGTCATAAAATGTTTTTTAAAGAGGGACTTAATTGGTTACTGCCAATAAGCCGACCACAGGTCATAAAATGTTTTGTAATTTTTTTAAATTTCCAGGTAATAAATATTTCGCCATATTTATGGAAAATCCGTGTTTTATGACTTGTTTCTGCACGTGTCATTTTAGGCGAAATATTTATTACCTGGTAATTTAAAAAATTTATAAAACATTTTATGACCTGTAGCCTCAGCCGGGTTTGGTGCCACTGCTGCTATTATCCATGGATTTATGGCCGATCTTGTGAAGGCAGGCAGACCATATTCACTACACACTCAACTTGGGGCTCTTAAAAAAAATGATTTTTTCTTCATAAATGTATTTTTAACTGTAAAATAATTTTTAAAATGTATTTTTAATAATAAAATAAAATAATGTTAAATAATTAAAAATAATTCAATTATAAAAAATATAAAAACAATGAGAACAAGGTGGTCTCTTAAATGCTCTTCTCCTGTCCAAACAAGGAGTCGGGGCCCATTTTTTTATTGCTGATTCTTAAAGCAAAAATTATGAGGAATCCAAAAAAAATAAAATTAGCCGGAAAATTTAGGAGCTTCTGTGGAAAATCGGAAAATTTAATTTTCATGGGAAAAAAGGTAAATTTCTGAGAAAAATTTAGAAAATTTTATTTTTCAATTAAAGCCTTCAGTACCTTTCCAACGTTGCGATCGCTTTAGTAGTTTTTTTTAAAACAACTTTCAATGAGGTCCCTTATGAAGAATTCTTCAATTTTGTCACATGACAGTGGTGTACACCACCACTAAACCAGTCACTATAAAAAAAAAAAATATGTAGGTACATTATTTTTTGCTGGGCAATCGATTGAGACTAGTTATTTTAAAATCGGAGAGGGGTCGTCCAAAAATTTGCCAATTTTGATCGTTTTCATATGGAATTGCTCTATGTTTTTATAAGCGTTGTACTAATGTTATTTGTTTTGTTCTCTAAATTAAAATAAAATTAAAAAGCCAAAAAAGAAAAGGTTTTTATCTTCAGGCTGATAAAATAGCGATATCTTCTTGTTATCTTCCAAATTATTACTTAGCGATATTTCCTAGTTTTCTTCCAACTGATTATTTGGCAATATCGCCGATTGATCTTCCAGAAGTGTTGCTTTCGTATTTTTTGGAAGTATTGCTTTGGATGGAACATTCTTCCTGAAGGGGGATCTTCCGCAATAAAAAAAAATTATTATTGCCGCAATTTAGTTCAATTAAGTATTTTTTCATGTTTTTTCACCAGTCGCTTAGATGTAAATAATATTTTATGTTCTTCTGAAATATTTTAACCTCAAAATTTTTGTTATCACCACTAAAATTTTAGCGGGTAATAGACTTCTTGGAATCAGTGCACCTAAAACATATTATTAAAACCATATTAAAACTTATTATGTTTACGTTTGCTTTTTAGAAAGTTTGGTAATTTATTGTTTAGGAAAAATGTTTAATATTTTTTTAGAATCGCTCTCAAAGTACATAAGGTTTTTATGTACGGAGACAACAAACATGTTCAACACTTTTGTTTTATGATACTTTTTTTTGTTTTAAATTCAATTACAAATTATATCTAAATACCCTAACCGAGCACTAGCAACAATGACTTTTGGCTCGTTGTAGCGAAAACAGACCAGAGCCTCTGGTGGGAATCGAACCCACGACCCCCGCACTGATAAGCTAGCACGCTATTAACTAGCCTACCGGGGCGCTCTATACTGTGTCTGAAAGTGATCCCAAGTTAAACCTAAAAAGGACATAAAACAAATATGTTATAATATAATTTTACCCAAAATATCGATTCAATTTTAAAATATTTTGTTGACGTGCAATGTGTTATTCGTGATTTAGTATTCACAGATTCGGAACAGCCGAATTAGGATTTTTACTTGTTTTACATTGTTTTTGTCATGTTAAGAAATAACTATAGCAATTATGAACACCGTGAAATCAGTATCAGTTATGGTCACCGAAATGGGTACCAATCGAAATAAATATTAACGATTTTGATTGAATTGCAACCAATCTTTTCTCTGGGTGTATCAATTGTTGAGTAAGTTTTTATAAAATTGATGAGCTAGCAACATTATTAAACCTAAACGTACATTTAAATTTGTTAGGTCAACTTCCGGTGATACGAGTATGTTTAGAGGTCAATCCACCCGCTTCATTTTGCCAAACAGACACGACAATAAAATAAATGTTCAAAACCAAATTTGGGAAAAAACTTAAAAATATCATACATGGGACATTGCATTAATATCAATTTTAATGCAATTATTTTTATTACCATGGTTTTAAATAATGAATGATTTTTAAGGTAAGATTCCATTTATTAAAAATATATTTATAAATATTAAATTTATTAAATTAAAAACCAATTTAATGCAATTGACATATAGCTTTTGAAAAATCATTAAAATGGAGACAAATTTCTGATATCCGGAATGGAAATGCAGGCTCATGATAATTTTAAAAAATGTGCAAATTCGCAATAAAATATTTAGATTTTAAATATATAGATAGAGATTATCATTCCATTGTGGTTCGTAACCAGGTAAACCAGAATTAAATGTAATGAACCTGGCAACGAGTGGAAAAGGAACACTAAGAACAGGGAATGAAATGAGAATGAAAAAAATGTTCAATCTGATGATTGGTATCTCGAAAAGTTAGCGTGTTAGAACAAACCAGACAAAATTTTTCTCCACTGGAGTATTAATAATACAAATAGGCCAGCTTTGGGAAACATCGCGGGGCATCCATTTTAATAAAACACCCACAGGGTGGCTCATTTTTTACGATTTAAATATTGGGGATCATGGAACGAAATTTGTATAGTAATATCACATAAATTGATAAGAAAAAATGGTTTAAATCGGTTATGCCGAATCTTTGAATACCCTCCACCAATGTCCTTATAAAACAATGGTTTAACCTGTCCTTCAGAGTGTTTTTGATACAAATAATGTAAAAAAAATTAAAAGTGAAATCATGGAGTTGAAAAATTTGTTTGAGAAGAAAACAATTTTTGTAGTGGAAAAAAATTTTAGTGGTAAAAAAAATTATTTGCAGTGAAAAAATTTTAATAGTGAAAAAATTTTTGAGGTGAAAATAAAATATTATTACCTTCTGCTGGACCGATTTCAGCACCTCTAATTGCGTCTTCGCGCCTTTTCAACAGATAAAGTAAACTTAAAAAAAATAAACTTAATTTCCCATAACGATCACGAATACATATACTTTATGTGGTCTTAGACATATATGTCAACATGTTACAAACCGAATAAAAAACTGATATATACCTTCAACATATATGGTGATCCCTGCCTACCTAATCTCTATTATCGGAATGCGACCATTACCGACCTTGCAAATATATTTGCTATGTCGCTAACTGTCCATTTTGTACAATGGAAATTTTCTTAAAATGGCCAATAAATGAAAAAATTAGCGAGATTGATCAACACAGACAAAATATTTGCTCATACAATACGAAGAGATTCCGAAGGATCTATTGTTATTGTTGTTTGGCAAACGAATACTTTCTTCAATCAATTGTTATTAGTTTTTGGGGCATTAGTACGGATTCATTAGAATAACTAAGGCAAATGGTAATGCCAGAAAATTTCATTACGATTAAATGCTATTGAAATTTTAATGACATTGAAAAATCCCAAGTATGAAATATATACATGAGAAATTTAATAAAGATTGGCGGAACACATATATTTGCATAAATTAACACATTCGATGTGGTTAATTTGAAGAAATTATTGAAAATCAAATAAGCAACAAAATATAAACAATTGGTAGTCAATTTAAATCACTCTTAAACGATTGAAATTTGGTTAGTTATAATTTTTTGGGAAATACAATACAATAATAAGAATATCATATTAGTAATTAAGGCCCTTTGCGAAGTGGCTAAATGTATTCTAAACTAAATGCAATTTGACAAAAAGTTTTCTAAATTTTTTGAAAAACTTGAATTTAGTTTAGTTTTTATTTGTTCGCACCCACAATAAATTTTCAAGCAAATTTTCAGAAACTTCCAATATTTTATTGCAAACAGTTAAAGTAATATTTTATGGTTGTGGCTTAGATTCGCAATGGTATCAAGTTCAGTTAAAGCTAAAAATATATAAATATTCATAAAGTTGTTTGTTATATTTTTTGTCACTTTTGTAAATTTTTACTATCACTAAAAAACACAAAACTAAGCAAAGCATTTAAGAAATTATTTGTTATAATTTAAATGAGTTAGATTATGTTATGAGGAAATAATTGTTTAAAGTATAAAATTAAAACTGTTGAGTCAAATATTTATCACTCTCAATTCTTAACGAATTTGTGAAAGACATACTCATTTAAAATGGTTCGCAATTTCATCGTTCTTTGCTTAGTGGCCGTAGCCTGTGCCGATAAATTGGGTTACAACTATCAACCTCTTGGACACTCAGACTCTGGCTTGTCCTTTTCTCCTGGTGCTGGCATCGTTGGAACTGGTGATTATGATCATTCACCCAATGTAGCTCCTTCATATACTCCTCAAGGTAACTTCGCTACTTCCACCGATGGTGCTATATCATATGCTCCTCAGGGTGATTTTGCTGCTTCCACTGATGGTGCTCCATCATATGCTTCTCAAGGTGATTTTGCTGCTACCACCAACGATGCTCCTTCCTTCGCACCTCAAGCTGAACTTGAAAAGGAATTTTTCACATTCACTACCAACGACGAAGATTTCAATGATCCCGCTGCTTCCAGTCAATTGGCCAATTCTGTAAAACAAGGTCTTCGTGTTGTTTTTATTAAGGGACCTGACAACAATGGTTTAGGAAATGCTGCTCTTGCTTTGGCTAAGCATGCAAGTGAACAAAAGACCGACATTTATGTTCTCAACAAACAAGCTGATCTCGATAGTTTGGCCAGCAAATTGAATACCGATTACAAAAATAACAACAACAAACCCGAAGTACACTTTGTTAAATATCGTACTCCCGAAGATGCTGTTAATGCTCAAAATGCAATTCAAGGTCAATATGAATCTTTAGGTGGTCGCTCTCAGTCTTATAATGGTGGTGTTGTTCCCGTATTGAATTTTGCCTCCAAGGCTGCCCCAGCTTATAGCCACAATTCTGCTTCTACTGCTCCTGCTTCTGCTGATTCTGCTTCTAGCTACAATAATGATGCATCTGCCCCAGCTCCAGTTTCATCATACATCCCCCCCACACCAGTTGTAGAGGCTACCGAACCTAGCAGCTCTTACTTACCAGCTTCCATTCTTCGCCTTTTCCGTCTTTAAATTAGGGAGAATGCACTAAATTAAAAGTCTGATTCATAGTTGTTGTTGTTAAATGTGTAATATCTATAAATATTTAAAAAACTTAAATATCTGAATTTGTTTTTTTTTTCATCTGCAAATAGAAAACAAAACATTTCGCCCCTTTTATTTCACAAATTAGTATTTTTTAATGATACTACTAATAGTTTTCGTCATATATAATTATTATAAATGAAGCATATAATTTATCAATTAACCTTTAGTTTTACTTTAAAATGGCCCGTTTCCTTTTTGCAGACACAAAAAGGTGAGAGAATTGTGTACAGTGGCGTAGCTAAGTCATCAAGGCCCCATGTGCAAAACATCAAATTGGGCCCCTTATAAAAAAACACTGACAAGTACAAAAAATATCATTAAGTGGTACATAGTTTAAAAAAATTTTATTAAAATTTTTTTTACGTGCTTTTACATTTGCAAAATTTTCTATTAATTTTGATACATCTAATGTTGATGTCATTTCGCTTTCTATGGCAATCATTGGAAAATCTGGATTAGCCTATCTTGTTTCACAAATATATTATTTTTAATTTCCTAAATGATCTTTTAGCACTTGCTAAGGTCACTAGAATTGTGTAAAATAATAGAATTGCTGTGTAGACTTCCGTCATGTCGCTAAAATTTGTAATAATTTTTTGAAAAACTTGATGCATATTATGGTCTACTGTTTGTCCCAACATTTTGGTCTCAGTAGGTTCATCCTTGTTTGTACTTTTTAACGTTAATTTAAACAGTGCTTTTATGTAAAAAAAAACAAATTTTAAGGCAGAGATCGTGGAAATTCTACTTGACCAAGCGGTCAATATACTATCAAGCATGCTGTACAGCATGGCTTCATGACTCCGTGTATTTGATTTTGTAATGGCAATCAAACAAAGCGATACATGCTGGACATGTTGTACAGCATGATTGATCGTCTAAAGCCCCTTTAACATTTTATTTGATTAATAATATATTGAAATCCTTAAAAAATATGTATGCAAATAATTTCTTATTTTAACGTATAATTTTTTTATACATTTAAAAAATACACAAAAACATAAAACAAAAAAAATATTTACTACTCTCAACAAAGGGCCCCTGTCGGTCATGGGCCCTTGTGCAGTGCACCACCCAGCGACCATGAACGTACGCCACTGATTGTGTAGCCATTGTTTTCCTATACAAAAAGTAGGCGATGCATTGCTAATATTAATCCTAATGCCCCCTAGAGAGTTAAGTGTAAATTTAAATGTCAGTTAGAAAAAAGAAGAATAACAAAAATATAGAATGAGGGATAATAAAGCCATGAACCGAAATTATTTTGTTTGGGGTTTTATAAGTCAGCCTGTCACTGTGACATAGGAAATGGAAAATAAAATTTCCTTGCTTTTCCTGTTGGTGTTTTTCGTCACACAAAATGTTTGCGGTCTAACCAAAAAAAAAACTAAAATATACCAAAGGGCAACAAAAAAAAAAGGTTTTAATTCGGCTGTGTCGAATCTTTGAATACCCTCCACCAATGTTCTAAAAAACACATTGATTTACGAAATCACTGGTAATGCTTTACAGATTTCAGCAAGTCATTTGAAAATTGATATTTTTGATAAAATTTAACATAACGTATTCGCGTTAATCTTGGATTCAGTTTTACCCACAATGTTTTAAAACTAATGGCTGTGAACATGTTGGTTATCTACACACATATTTATGTTACCTTGCACACTATACTAGCGATTCTAAAAAGATGATTTAAGAATATGAATTTACCAATTTAAAATAAAAAATTATAGATTATGCATTACATAAGTTAACAATTCTGAAATTAAAAATTTATCCAAAACAATAAATTGATAAATAGTTGACCCAAAAAAGATGCCAATTAACCAAAACTATTGTATAAAAAATTTTAGCTAAGTACATCCCAAAATATGTGCAATCTTTTGGGCCTGATACGAGTTTGATATAAAAAACAAGGTACATATTCTCATCAGTGAAAACTCTTATGTATTCAAAAAATTGATTTTTTGTCGAATATTTCTTTGAATATTTTTTAAATTCTGTTTATTGGCCTTGTGTGATTTATATTTTAAATTCAAACAAAAAGAATTGAAAACATGACTTTTACTTTTGTAACAGAAATAAAAGTTATTATCTTGAGATCTTTTTTCTATATCAAGAAATAACAAGTAAAAATAAGGCTTAAATTCGGCTGTGCCGAATCTTTGAAAGCCTTACACCAATGTCCTAAAAAATGTTCTCTACTGTTTTTGATACAAATAATGTAAAAAACTTTGAAGTAGACTAGCTCTGCAGCAAAAATGCCTAATGGAGAGAATGCACCAATTGACAAATAGTTACAATTAATTTTTTTTAAGAAATTCATTTCTTTGATGAAATTATTGTCTGATTGTAGCACGGACAAAACTCAGCTCAACAGGTGGCGCTATTGACAAAATAATAACAAAAATATAAAATATGAGTTTTACAAAAACAAAAATACATTTTATGGAATGAAACGAAAAACCAACGAAGCTAATCAATGGAAAATAACAGAAGAAAATAGATACAGAAAATTGTACTAAAATACACTACTTTGTATGTAAAATTTAGAGGAACCTTCACATTTTTACTCATAACTTTTGAACCGCTGGACCGATTTTGCTCATTTTCAATACCAAACTGCTCAGGAGGATGTCCAATAAACTGGGTAAAAATAGGCACCCCCGCTTGCATCTTCGCGTCGTGATCGCCATTTCAACAGACAGACGGACGGAGAGACATCGCTAAATCGACTTAAAATTGCATAAGGATCATGAATATATATACTTTATGGGGTCTTAGACCAATATTTCGACATGTTACAAACGGAATGACATTGTGATATATACCCTCACCATATATGGTGAAGGGTATAACAATTAAAAATTTAAATCAAAAACCACGAAACTGATGAATTCCGCAGTTGTATTATTCTGATGAACTTTGGTAGTTCCCAGGTTCGATTCCTATCATGACCAAGCTATATTTTATATCGTTTTAAATATTTTCAATTATTTTCTTAATTCGAAATTTTTTATTAAAATCTATTTTAGACACATTATTTTTTGCATCCTCGTAACCATAAAAGTAACCACTTCCTTTATCACCTCTAAAGTGATAGGTAAGCCTTTAGGTTCATCGCTTGTAAAATTCATCAATGAAGTAAGGTGTAAATTAACGCATCAGCCCCTATGGCTGCATTACTTTCAAAGTGAAAATAATAGTAATGTATTTTAAGTACTTATTCTGTAGTTATAGCAGACAAACTTCAACCAGTTACTGCATGTTCTAAAATCCATTATTTGGTAAGGTTTTTTTTTCCTGGGTTATTGGTAATGAAAAACTCAATGAGAGGTAGCTAGCATTAACATCACCAAGCCTGGGGTGTCCAGTAAATATATGTATATGTCCCCTTTATAAAAGTTGAAAACTTAGGGACAAAATTTACTATTTTTTGTATAGCTTTTAGCAATTAAAGCGGAGCCGCGAATAACGTTTTAAGCGACAATTTTTACAAAACCTGTTTTTTTCCACATAACCGTTAGAATAACTCTCTTTTATGACTTAAGAATGAAATTAGGCATAATTATTCAGGATTTCGTTATCAAAATGCAATCTAAAAAAGTTTTTTTCGATTTCTCAACAATTTAAATTTTGTCGCTTACAACGTTATTCGCGGCTCTGCTTCAATTATTTAGCTTTACCTAAAACAAACACAAATAAAAAGGTTTTGAAAATGAAATATACATATTTATATTTAGGGAATAAAATTTGTTTGACGGTGTATGCTTACCTTGAGGACAAAGAAAAGTACGGACAAATCACGGCGAAACCTATAAATGTAAAATAAGGAAAATTATATAAATTGTTGGAAGCCTTGCCAAGCTGGCAATCCTTGGTTATAAATTCATGTAAGCCTTTTCATAATTTCAATTTGGTTACAGTTTTTGTTAAATTTACAATTTCAAAATCTCAACACTTTGTTTTTTGTTCACAATCCAAAAAACTTTCCCTTTTTATAGTTCAACTAAAACATTCTTGAAATTATGTTTATAATTAATATTTATTTTTAATTGTATGGTTATAAATTTGAATTGAAATACAAGTCCTTGTTATTTAAAATGAGTTGAAAGCATTTTATAATGTGGTAGTAAGGTAACAAAAGGTGAGTGGGAGCGACTTCTGAGAAAACACACTCAAAAAATAATAGTAAAGGCAGCACAAAATGTAGCCGCGTCAGCTAAACTTTAGTCAGGAGGGTGCTAGCTGAATTATTGCGAATGCCAGCAAAACCGTGTTGCTCGTGATTAGAAGAAAAATTATATTTTGGTTAATTTATTTGCTAAAAATGTTAAACTAGGATTTTTTTCTAATACTAAAAATAGTTTACAAAACTTGTAAATACGTTCAGATTAAAAATCTAAAAATATACAAAAACTAGCGGATCCCGGCGCACAGTGCTTTGTCCCCATATAGTGAATCGGCAAAATTAGAGGAGTTGTCGCAGAAACTTGATATTTGGTATGCTGGCTCAGAATATCTAAATTAAGAAAAATTTGAAGTTTCGAAAAAATCGGCCCAAGGACACGCCTACTTCCGATACATCCTTAAATTTAAAAGTTTAATTCCAGCTACTATTATGAGCAGAATGAAGCAAAAATTGGTAAATCTCTGTTAAATTATGTCATTTAGCTAAGTGCTTAATTTTGTTTCATTCGGAGCAAGGACATAACAACCTCCCATATATCCTTTTTCTTAAAATCTACATTTTGGCTACATTAATGATAAGAATACAGTAAGAATTCGGAATAGTTTATGAAATTATACTTTTTTGCTCTGTGACAATTCATTCGGTGCAAGGACATTACTACCTCCCATATATCCTTTTCCTCAAAAACTGAATTTTAGCTACATTAATGATCAGAATGCACTAAAAACGGATAATAAGTTTTAAAAAGATACTTTTTAGATCTCTGGAGATTTTTTTTTATTCGGTACAAGTACTTGACTTTCTCCCACATGTCCTTTTTCTCAAAAACTAAGTTTTTCCTAATTTTGCCATTTATTAATACAGATATATACTTCTGGGATTTTATTTTTTTACACAGATATCCAAAAAGCAACTATACACAATTTTAAATACAATTTACCATTATCGAAAAATATAACTTTACAATTATAAAATAAATTTTACAAAATGGCTTCATTATGTATATACATATGTATAGAGAAAATATGTCAAAAATTGATAATTTTAAAAAGGGCTACACTTATTCCTTCAAATTTTGTAAAATAACTTGAAAATAATGTTAAATTTGTTTAAGAACGATAGTAATCGTTTTCAATGCAATTTTATAATTTTTTGGAAATGCACTCTAAATGAAGTATTGTCCGAATTGATACATTTTTTTAAAATGTTTGCAAGTTTCGATTGTGTGAAAAAATGTCAAAACTATTCTTTGCTTTAAAAACATGTTATTCGACCAATAAATGCGGTTACCTATTGTATCCAATTCGGATAAAACTAGGTACAAGAGATTTTATCCGATTCGGAAAAAATTTCCAAATTATAGACTTAGAAAAGCCGAAATAAAAAGTTGTATAATTTTATATAATTTTTTTTTATACTCAATCAAAGATAATAAATTTTTTCAAACAAATGCGGTAAAAATCACAAATTTAGCCATTTTTACAAAAGCCAATATTTTGATTTTTTGTGAAAAACCGGCACTTTTTTTTTAATAATATGTTAGATAATATTATAGACTTACAAAAACCGAAATAAAAAATTATTTAATTTTATATAATTTTTTTTTATACTCCATCAAACTTAAGAAATTTTCGAATTTTCACCAAAAAAAAACCTATTTTTTGGAGTTGTAAAAAATATTTGTTTTCAAATATGTATTAAATAGTGTATTAAAGGTTTACTAAAAATATATCTAAGTATTCAAAAAATAAAACTTTAAATCAGTATTTAAAAAAATATATTTTTGAGAATTATTTTCGTGAAACAACTGAAAACAATATTTTTTGTTCAGTAATTTTTGCTTAATATTTTCAAACTTTGGCGCCCTCTACTGACGGCGAAAGCAATCAGACTAAATTTTTTTTGCATATTTATTTCAGTTAACTTCTTGTATTACAAAAAATGTACTTTTAAGAACAATTTGAGCCCATGCTTAATTTTTGATTTTTGCCTATGGGACAAAGCACTGTGCGGCGTGCTTCGCTACACATGCATATTAACATCGAATCAAATTCATTGGATTTTTTAATTTATCTTTTATTTGAAAATAATGAAAAAAAAGTAAAGCAATTCAATACAATAGTGTATACAATATTTTTTGATTGATTGTGTGGTGTACACGCTCATGGGCGCCTACGTATTTGTTGTTATTTTTTTATTTGTACAAAATCACATGTTGACATGAAAAGTCATAACTCACGAACGTGTCAACCGATTTCGTGCAAACCTTGGATAAACCATGCGAACAAACCTTAAAAATTTAATCGAATTCGGTTTTACCGTTCGTGAGTTATAAGGTCACAACACATGGGTTAAAAAGTTCTACAAAAATATTTGTAATAAAATTCTACTTAAAGTGTCTGAAAAGCTCAAAATTCAACTTGAGCGCGAGAAATTAGTCAAAACTTAAAATGCGTTTTTTTTTAGTTTGTATGAAGACAGTGTGAAACGTAATATTTCAATATAAGTCACCATACAACAGAAAGCTCCCTGTGTGATGGTTTAGCTTAAAACTTTTGGTGCTTCTAAATTCAATGTCGTAAATGGGCGGGGTAAAAAAAGTTGAAATATAAAAAATCTGTTGAATGTATAGAAAAATCGGTTATTCATAACGAATTTTAGAACGGGTTCCAGAGAATTGGTTCCTATTGTGACAAACTTACACAAAAATTATCGATGATAGAAAAATCATTTAAGTGTAAGCTTCCATAGAATAGGCAGTAGTTCCACAATCGGTTCTTTGGAACGGGTAAATTTGCTGCGAGCGTATTGAAAATCGGGTTTCACTGTGCACGCGATAAAATTGCTAGACCATCTTTGTGATTTTGTGCTCGAAGACGAAGAATTGGAATCATTGATCTATGTGAACGAATTCCAAGCGCTTCGAGAGTTGTCAGAATTATTGGAAGTGGATAAGTCGAAAGTCAGCAAACGCCTAATGGTGGATTGATTAAAATGCAAGATAACTGGGTGTAATAAGAATTGGAACAGCGCGACGTTGAAGGCTGATCTTTCGCTTGCGAACAGCTCCTCGAACGCCAAAAAATTAAAGGTGTTTTGCATCGCATGACAAAAAGTCATGGGTTTTGACCGGACAGCCATCAACACCCTTCGCACAGCCGAATATTCTTGGCATGAAGCGTATACTTTGTTTAAGGTGTGACCAGCGCGGCGTGATCTATTGCGAGCTGCTCAAGCAAGACACTTGAACTGTCCTAACAAAAATTCACATTATATGAACAATGCAAATAATCACCCAGAGAAAATATTGGTTGCAATTCGATCAAAACCATTAACATTTATTTGTGAGGATATAATTTTATTTGGAATAACCTAAAATTCATTAATAAAGCAAAAATGTTGTATTGGGAATTAAAAAAAGGGAAAACAAACTAAAAATCAATCCTATTATTCAATTATTGGCATTATCTTTAAAAATAAAATTCGTTTAGTATTTGTGTGCGGTGGAAGCAACCATTTATTTAGTGACTATATTAGAAATTTGGTACAATTTATCAAATTTATTTAAAAATTGTCGATATTCAAGTGTTAACTACAAGTACGGTGATTCTGATCAAATATATCATTTAATAAGGGTTTCAGTACAAGCAACCGATTTGTGGATCGTACTGAAAATAAACGTCACTAATGTTTGGTATTGATAAACAAATTTTATACTAATATTTGTTTTCCTAACAAATTATTTTAATTTAAATTTAGCTATCAAAATTTATAAGTGTTTCTAGTGTGGTGGGTAGAGAGGTAGCTCAGTACTCCGAATTTCCGAGTTCAAATCCCGGAAAAGATTACAACAATTATTTTTTTAATTAAAATAAAATATTCAAAAGTTTAAATGGCAAATATATCAAAGAAAATTAAAATAAGTTGTGGTGCAGTATGCAAGAGTGTGAACTATAAATCTAATTGCCGAGGTTCGATACCGGAAAAATATAAAAAAGAAAATATTTTTAACATTACATTTTGAGAAACGTAATAATATTTCTGTGGAATATATGTATATATATATATATATATATATATATATATATATATATATATATATATATATATATATATATATAAATATATATATATATATATATGAAATTTATAACGGAGAAAACATAATTTATTTTTATATTTTTTTTATATAAATAGAACATTTTTGATCTCTTTCAATTTTAGTATCATAAATACGCGTTTTAATAGGTTTTTTTGTTGACGCTCTGCCTATTTCTGGAGGCTCTGATTGTCTAAAACTTTTGGTTCTGAAAAGATCTTTTTTCGGATCGAAATACATGCATCAACCTAGCTAAAAATCGTGAATTTGCTTTGTTGAAAGCTCTCTACAAACAATAATAACAACCAAAAAACCTCGTGATATATGAAAAACCTAGAAAACGAAAGAAAATTTGATTGTTGGATGGATTGATGGTTTGGTGATTGGTGGTTGATAGATCGATGGATTGATGGTAATGTAAATGTAAATGTGCAAATATGCAAATGTGTAAATGTGGATATGTGCAAATGGCCAAATGTGCCAATGTGAAAATGAAAATGTGTGAACGTGTAAATATGTAAATATTTATTTATTTCATTGAACAACGCCGCCCAAACAGCAGGAGGTAGCACGTTAAATTTTGTTTGTAGGTTCCCACTCCGGCGTAGACATTCGATACGGAGTTCTTGGAAATTACTTCGGGGAAGAGCAAAACCGGGGAAAACTCCTACACCTAGATTTTTGGAAATGTCTACGGGGTGGGGCAAAAAGGAGAAAAGTCTCCTCATTAACGGGCTGCCCACACCGATTTAGCTAGAAACCTGAAATTTTAAATACGTGTTAAGTGGAGTTTTTGCTAACTCATTATTTAGGTACATCTTTGAATTTTGGTCAGGGACATGGTCAAAATTGAGGACTCCGCAGTAAAACTCCCCGGCGTTAGCCCTGGCAATCCCGGGCAAACTTTTTATACCCTAAAAACGTAGCCCGCTAGTTTCTAATAAAAATGTAAAACGTTAAAAGCGAATATTTTAATACATAATTTTTGGCATATTAATTTTTGCAATACTATGCAAAATTATCAATTTTCTTAACTGCTTATCAACTTGATTTGCTTATAATAAATTTGAATAAGTTATTTTTATGGAGTTGCAGTTTTGGAATGACAAAATATATGACTGACACACACATAAACATGTTATAATTATAATTGATACATTTCTGATAAAAAGTTGTATAAAAGGTAAATTTATCAAAATAAAAATATATTCTATATACAACGGTCATAGAACAAAAACATACAAGAGAAAACAATAATGCGTGCCTTTATTGTACTTTGTTTGGTGGCTGTTACCTGTGCCGATAAACTGGGTTACAATTATCAACCTGTTGGACACTCTAACACAGGTCTATCTTTTGCTCCTGGTTCCTCCTTAAGTAGTATACCAAGCTATGCTGATTCCCATAATGGTGGTAACTATGGTGCTATTTCAAATGGTGTCCCAAGTTATACTGGACCAAATGGTGATCTTAGTGCTTCTTCATACTCTGAGCCTTCAAATGCTCCACAATCAGAACTCGAAAAGGAATTCTATACCTTTACAGCTAATAACGAAGATTTTAATGAACCTGCTGTCTCAAACCAATACGATAATTCTCTAAAACAAGGCCTACGTGTTATTTTCATCAAGGGTCCCGAAAACAATGGCTTGGAAAATGCTGCCCTTGCTTTGGCCAAACAAGTTAGTGAACAAAAGACTGACATCTATGTTCTTAACAAACAAGCCGATCTTGCTGATTTATCTGATAAGTTAAATGCTGTTAACAAAAACAACAATAACAAACCCGAAGTTCATTTTGTCAAATATCGCACTCCTGAAGATGCTGACAATGCTCAAAAAGCTATTCAAGGTCAATACGATTCTTTAGATGGTCCCTCCCAAAGCTACAATGGTGGTGTTGCTCCAGTACTAAACTTCGCATCTAAAGCTCCTGTTGATTCTCATAATGGTGGTTCTGCTCCAGCTTCGTATGGTTCTTCTGGTGGTGGTTTTGCTACATCTCCGTCATATATTCCTCCATCTGCCGGTTTTACTGCTTCAGGTCCAAGCTCATCTTATCTTCCCGCTTCAATCTTCCGTCGTTTCCGTTTGTAAATGGGGATTTTATTTAAGGATAATTATGATTGTTGTTGTTGTCTAATATTAAGAAAATACTTTCCGATTAAAAAATAAACCTTTAAAATCAATTTAGAATTTTTTACCTTAATTTTACTGTAACTCTGCAAAAAGAACATTTACGCCCAGAGAAGAGATTGGTTGCAATTCGAACAACACCATTAACATTTATTTGTAGGGATGTTAAATTTTTTTTTATTTTGAATAACCTATAATACATAAATAAAGGAAAAATATTGTATTGGAAATTAAAATGAGGAAAGTGAACTAAAAGACAATTTCCGCTATCCAGTTATTGGATTTTTAACCAACTTTAAAAATAAAATTCGTTAAGTAATTGTGAACAATAGAATTAACATTTAATCAGTGAATATATATATTAGAAAATTAGGCTATCAGTAGAACCAACCGAATTGTGGTTTTTATTTTTTATAGTATTTTATTTATTATGGTATTGTTAAACCAATTTTATAGTTTAATTGTTTTCCTTACAAATTATTTAAATGAAAAATTAACCATCAAAGCTTATAAGTGATTGTGGTGTAGTGCAGAGAGAGGTAGTACTAGGACTCCGAATTTCCGAGTTCATATCCCGGAAAAGGCAAACATTAAAAAAATTAATACAGAATGATATTTAATCCGGTTTTGGATCATATATTTATAGTCTTTCTAAATTGCTCAAATGTAGAGAAACATGATAAATTTTATTACAGCAGTAAATAAATAAAATTGAAAAAATTTTGATAAGAGGTATTCTCTTACAGCTTATAATAACCTTAATTTCAAATGTTTGTTCTAATCATTTTTTTAATTTACAACATATATCCATGTTGATGTTTAATAATTATGCAATATTTTCAATTATTATTTTTCAATGTATCCTTTCTGAGAGATGAGAAGTTTATGTATACTTAGAAACAAATTTTAAGAGAATGTCTTGAAAAAATTGATGGTTTATTTGACACAATTGACTCAGATTACAAATTTGGGAAACATTTTGGTAAAAAAAAAACAGATAATTTGACAGTTTGTAATTTTACATCGGAATGTAGATACGAAAGCGACTCAGGAGTAAGATCAGCCTTAAGGTATCAAAAATATGTTTATTTGAAAAACACGATTTTTTTTTATCGGAATCGGTAAATATAACTTTTATTTTTTGATAATTTTGTCAAAGGGTTCCGTATTTTCTATATGCGGATGATTTCAGTACAAATACCGATTTGAGATCAAATAAAAAATTTAAATAATAAATCATCACAAGTAGAAAATGTATTTTTTGCATAATCTAGCGATTTGAAAAAATTTGGCCTAATGAATGTTTCGACGAATTAATTAACATTCTGTACAATTTGAAGGCACATGATTTGGATATAGGCATGGTATGTTTAATGCTCCAGTAAGTGATAAGAAAAATTAAGAATCTTCAGAGATTTATGGTACGTAAAAATAGGATTTTTTGTTTTACACTTAAAAATGGTAAAATTCTAGTTCCAATAACATCAACAGAATCTGTGCGAAAAATATTAAAATGCATAGAAGAATTTGAAAATTGGGAAAAAGTCAGCCAGCTCAGATTAAAGAAATATCCGCAAATGGAAACATGTCCGCAATTTTCAAGTTGTGGCCTGGCTACAAAAAACCCTCTTGATTTAGATTCGTAATAAAATAAAAAAAATAATTCACTGTTTGTAAAATTGAGGGGATAAACAATTAGTCAGCATTCTTAAAGTTTAAACAATGCAATCGCAAAATGCTAATAGAGCACTTTTTAATACAAAAAATTGAGCACTTTTTAATACAACAAATTGACATTGATTTTAATTTGAAACCATCTGCATGACCATACGAACAAACCTTAAAAATTTAATCGAAATTTAATTCGGTTTGACCGTTCTTGAGATATAAAGTCACAACACACTTACAACAATTTTTTATATATATAGATAAAGGGTAGTTAAATTTTAAGGGCCGATGTTGATTTTGAATAAAACACAAATTATTTAGGAAATTATGTCATTTCTTTTTATTATGATAATATGGTATGGTTCAATTACATATGTATGGAACAAAATATCGGCCAAATGGCCGCCGCGACCTCGGCGGGACACCTTCATCCTATGGTCCAAATTTTCGATGAAGCTGAGGCATAATTGAGGTTCTATGCCGTTAACTTTTTCATTCAAATAACCCCAAAGAAAGAAGTCCAACGGTGTCAAATCATATGATCGTGGCGGCCAATTGACATCGCCCCCACGTGAGATAACACGGCCATTGAATTTGTCGCGCAAAAGAGCCTTTGTTTCGTTAGCTGTGTGGCAAGTGGCACCGTCCCACAGTGCTTTGTTCCCATAAACCGAGTGGACAAAAATAGAAGGAGTTATCGTAGCTTACTGAAATTAGGTAACCGATTTTAGTTTGAGTTGATTAGAAGAAAAACGAAATTTTGGGAAAATTGATGCAAACACACGCCTACCTCCCATATATCCTGAAGTTGAAAAATGTAATAAAATCTTCAAATTTGGTCAGAACCTGACGAAAATTGATAATTGTTATTAGAACAAAGTTATTAACGTGTCTGCCAATTTTCTTTTCATTCGAAGGAAGGAAGGAAGGACTCTCTAATCCTTTTTTAAAAAAATTACATAAAATCTGTAAAGTTTACCGATTACATTCAAACTTATCAAATTAATTTAAATAAACATAAAATACATGTATACTAAATTTCGTTAAATTCGGTTTTGTAACTAAAAAGTCATTTTGTATATTATTTTTTTAAGTCTTTATAATCCCTAAAAATATTTTTAAAAAATATAAAAAAATTTACTTACAAAAAAATAAAATATTTTTAACGTAATAACAAATAACTAAATACTATATTTAAGAAAATAAGTTTTTATTGAAATCTGACTTTTATAAAAATCGAACTTAAATTTCAAAATTTCTTTTGTATATTCACAACTTGGGAAGTTTTTAAAATAAAAAAACTTAAAACTATAAAAAACTACACTTCCAACCAACTATCATCGGTATATATCGGACGAATACACTCGAATAAACTATTCGCGATATCTCTAATTAAAACCGATTTCTTGTTAACAAGTTTTCCTTAAAATTCCACGTATTTAGCGCCCTCTAGTAGTACAAATAAGTGTCAAATCTGAATTGTTTTCACACAACGCTTTATAATCTTTCTAAAAATATGTTTTTTTAAAAATATATTATCGGGGAACTTTATTTTATTTGACTTCATTTTAATTTTTAATACTACAAAATTGCACCAAATTTATGAAAAAATCATGAAAATAGACATTTTTAAAAACATGATTTTTTATAATTTGTGGCTATATATTTGTTCTATTCTTTTCATTATCTTTGAGATAATAGCATAAACTTTGAAAAACTACAAAAAAATAACCCTTTTTTCGTATTTCTTTTTTTTACTCCATCAAAATTTTGTAAATTTTGGGTTTTTAACAAAACAAAATCTATAAATTAAAGCCACAAAAAATAAAATTTTAAAAGATTTACATTAAAACTTACAAAAAAAATTATATTTTTAGTTTATTGAAAATATACTAGAATAATTAAATAAAAAAACTTTAAGCCACTTTTTGAAAAACTTAATTTTAAAATTTTTTTTTTGTGAAACATCTAAAAATTTTTTTTTGTGTTTAACTATTTTTGCTTTAAATTCTCTAAGTTTAGCGCCCTCTCGTGGCTCTAAAAAAAGGTTAAACCAAAATTTTCTCTTACACGATTTTAAGCTACTTTATAATCTTTCCAAAAATATATTTTTTATCCATATTTATGGTAAATATTTATTATTTTTTACGTCATTTCAAAATTTTGTAAATTTCGATTTTTTAACACAAAAAAGTAAATTTCAGATCATTATTGCAAATTGTCCAAGCTTAGCGCCCTCTCATGGCGCCAAAAAGAGTTAAACCAAAAAATTTTTTTTCATATCTATTAGTTGCTTTATAATCTTTCCAAAAATATATTATTTATCAATATTCATGACCAACATTTTATATTTGATTTTTGTCTGTTGAAACCACACATCCATATCTTCTAATTCGGGACATAAAAAGTTCGTTATCATCTCACGATAGCAAACACCATTCACAGTAACTGCCTGACCGGCCTCATTTTGAAAAAAATACTACCCGATGATGCCGCCAGCCCATAAACCGCACCAAACAGTCACTCTTTGTGGGTGCATTGGTTTTTCGAAAATCACTCTTGGATTATCATTCGCCAAAATGCGGCAGTTCTGCTTATTGACGAATCCACTGTGGTGAAAATGTGCCTCATCACTGATGATGATTTTCTTCGAAAATTGATCAACCACTGTTGCCATTTCTTGCCACCATTCTGACCATTGACGACGTTTGGAATGGTCAAAAGGCTTTAGTTCTTAAGTCAATTGCACCTTGTAAGCGTGTCAATGCAAGTCTTTATGCATAATGTTCATCAACGACGAGCGTGAGAGGTGCAATTGTTGGGCTCGACGACGAGTTGAGGTGGACGGCTCTTCAGCCACACTATCGCGAACAGCAGCAATATTTTCTGCAGTACGAGCTGTGCGACCATGCACTGGTGTTTTCACATCTCCTACAGACCCGGTTTCCTCAAATTTTTGCACGATTTTTCCGATTGTACGCACATTTGGACGATTAAATCGACCGAAAAAATCACGAAGTGCACGATATGCATTTTGATTTGAATGCCCATTTTCATTATTAGCCTAAATTACTTTAACGCCTTGCTCGATTGTGTATTTGTCTATGGTTCAAATTGAGTTAGTCTGAAATTGAGAAATGTCAAATAAAATGCAGAAAAAAACTTGACGTTTAGGTGTGTTTCATATTCAACATCGGCTCTTAAAATTGAACCACCCTTTAGATAGATGATAACACTGTACAACACAAAATAAAACAGTTACACATTCTTATGATAAATCGATACAGAAACAATTTAACCCTTACATTTTAGTAATAAAGTGCGTTTAGCAGATTTATGTAAAAAATTACGAGGAACATTTTTGTAAAACATTTAAACTCTCTAACTTCTCAATGTATGGGTCCTTCCTGTCGCTTCCGCGAAAAAGGGGAAATACGCCCTTAAAACGGGGATAAAATGGGCTAAAAAGTTCTACAAAAATATTTGTAATAAAATTCTACTAAAAGTGTCTGAAAAGCTCAAAATTCAACTTGAGCGCAAGAAATTAGTCAAAACTTAAAATGCGTTTTTTTTTAGTTTGTAATATTTCAATATGAGTCACCGTACGACAGAAAGCTCCCTGTGTGATGGTTTAGCTTAAAACTTTTGGTGCTGTAATTTATATTCAGAAGCTTCCAAATTCAATGTCGTAAATGGGCGGAGTAAAAAAAGTTGAAATGTAAACAATCTATTGAATGTATAGAAAAATCGGTTATTCATAGCGAATTTTAAAACGGGTTCCAGAGAATTGGTTCCTTTTTGTGACAAACTTACACAAAAATTATCGAAGATAGAAAAATCATTTAAGTGTAATGGCTTCCATAGAACAGGCAGTAGTTCTACAACCGGTTCTTTGGAACGGGTAAATTTGCTGCGAGCGTATTGAAAATCGGGTATCACTGTGCACGCGATAAAATGGCTAGACCATATTTTTGATTTTGTGCTCGAAGACGAAGAATTGGAATCCTTGTTCTATGTTGACGAATTCCAAGCGCTTCGAGAGTTGTCAGAATTATTGGAAGTGGATAAGTCGACAGTCAGCAAACGCCTAATGGTGGATTGATTAAAATGCAAGATAACTGGGTGTAATAAGAATTGGAGGAGCGCGACGTTGTAAGCTGATCTTTCGCTGGCGAACAGCTCCTCGAACGCCAAAAAAGTTTAAGGTTTTTTGCATCGCATTTTGCCTGGGGATGAAAAGTGAATCCATTACAACAAAAAGTCATGGTCAAGGTGTGACCAGCGCGGCGTGATCTATTGCGAGCTGCTCAAGCCAGACACTTGAACTGTCCTAACAAAAATTCACATCATATGAACAATGCAAATAATCACCCAGAGAAAATATTGGTTGCAATTCGATCAAAACCATTAACATTTATTTGTGAGGATATAATTTTATTTGGAATAACCTAAAATTCATTAATAAAGCAAAAATGTTGTATTGGGATTAAAAAAAATGGAAAACAAACTAAAAATCAATCCTATTATTCAATTATTGGCATTATCTTTAAAAATAAAATTCGTTTTGTATTTGTGTGCGGTGGAAGCAACCATTTATTTAGTGACTATATTAGAAATTTATTACAATTTATCAAATTTATTTAAAAATTGTCAATATTCAAGTGTTAACTACAAGTACGATGATTCTGATCAAATATATCATTTAATAAGGGTTTCAGTACAAGCAACCGAATTGTGGATTGTACTGAAAATAAACGTCACTAATGTTTGGTTTTGATAAACAAATTTTATACTAATATTTCTTTTCCTAATAAATTGTTTAAATTCAAATTTAGCTATCAAAATTTATGAGTGTTTGTAGTGGGTAGAGAGGTAGCTCAGGTGGGTAGAGAGGTAGCTCAGTACTCTGAATTGCCGAGTTCAAATCCCGGGAAAGATTAAAACAATTATTTTTTTTAATTAAAATAAAATATTCAAAAGTTTAAATGGCAAATATATCAAAGAAAATTAAAATAAGTTGTGGTGCAGTATGCAAGAGTGTGAACTATAAATCTAATTGCCGAGGTTCGATACCGGAAAAATATAAAAAAGAAAATATTTTTAACATTACATTTTGTGAAACGTAATAATATTTCTGTGGAATATATGTATATACACACATATATATATATATATATATATATATATACACACATATATATATATATATATATATATATATATATATATATATATATATATATATATATATATATATATATTAAATTGTACAACTTAATATTGGCTTTCACAACTAAAAATATAATTTAATATGAAAACAGTTGTCGTAATCGCCAGAATTCGATTGGCAACAAATTCGGTTGCCACAACTGATACTGTTTTCTGGGTGATGGGTTGATAATTGGATTGCCGAGTCGTTCTTCTGAGCTGGTATTCTTAAATTGCCAGAAATATAGGAAAAAGTTGTGGCCAACGATGGACAATACTTTGTTTGATTAGCATATTTGTAACCATTTCTGCAAAATAAGTCCGTAAATTCCGAAAAAAACGCTCATTAATAGTTCAAAGGAATAACGTTACTGACTACTGACTCACTCACTCACTAACTGATTCAGCTTCGCCCAGCCCAAACCACAAGAGGTAGGAGGCTGAAATTTGGTAGGAATGTTCCCCCTCCGTCGTAGACATCCGCTAATACTGGGTTTTTGGAAATGCCTTCGGGGAGAGCAAAAAAGGAGAAAACTCCCATTTCACAATCTGCCTAAGCCCCTTAAGCTAGAAATCTGAAATTTGAAATATGCCTTCCTGGGAGTATGTGCTAACTCCTTGATAAGGTACATTGAAGAATTTTTGCCAGTGACGTTGTAAAAATGGGTATTTAAAGGGCGAAAAGTCTCCCCTTTACAGACTAACCAAACCGTTGGACCAAGGAAGTTGAAAATTTGTATTTAGATTCCTTCTCCAGTGTAGCCAACAGCTAGGACGGGATTTTTGGAAAACCCAACGGAGAGGGCAAAATTATCCTACTTGACGACTTGCCAAAGACGCTGAGCTAGAAAGTTGAAATTTGGTTCCACCTCCCGTGTAGACATCATGCAAAAAGGAAATTTTGTGAATTCCTACGGGGAGGGGGAAAAAGGGGAAAGGGTTCCCCCTGGACGGCCTGCCCAAACCGCTGAAACTAGGAAGTTAAAATTTGGTATGCAGGTTCCTTCTCCAGTGTAGATAATAGCTAAGGCATGACCTTTGGAAAATCCAAAGCGAATGGACAAAAAGCCGACAATTCACCCCCTTGACTGCCTGCCAAAACCGCTGGAGCTGGGAAGTTAAAATTTGGTACATAGGTTCCTCCTCCAATGTAAACGTAAATTTGCAAATGTGTAAGTGTGAAAATTTCCAAAAGTGCATATGTGCAAAAGCGCAAATCTGCATACCTGCAAATGTGAAAATGTGCAAAAGTGCAAATGTGCAAACTTGTAAATGTGCAAATTTTCAAAAGTGCAAATGTGCAAATGTTTAAAAATGAAATTTATAACGGAGAAAACATAATTTATTTTTATATTTTTTTTATATAAATAGAACATTTTTGATCTCTTTCAATTTTAGTATCATAAATACGCGTTTTAATAGGTTTTTTGTTGACGCTCTGCCTATTTCTGGAGGCTCTGATTGTCTAAAACTTTTGGTTCTGAAAAGATCTTTTTTCGGATCGAAATACATGTATCAACCTAGCTAAAAATCGTGAATTTGCTTTGTTGAAAGCTCTCTACAAACAATAATAACAACCAAAAACCTCGTGATATATGAAAAACCTAGAAAACAAAAGAAAATTTGATTGTTGGATGGATTGATTGATGGTTTGGTGATTGGTGGTTGATAGATCGATGGATTGATGGTAATGTAAATGTAAATGTGCAAATATGCAAATGTGTAAATGTGGATATGTGCAAATGGCCAAATGTGCCAATGTGAAAATGAAAATGTGTGAACGTGTAAATATGTAAATATTTATTTATTTCATTGAACAACGCCGCCCAAACAGCAGGAGGTAGCACGTTAAATTTTGTTTGTAGGTTCCCACTCCGGCGTAGACATTCGATACGGAGTTCTTGGAAATTACTTCGGGGAAGAGCAAAACCGGGGAAAACTCCTACACCTAGATTTTTGGAAATGTCTACGGGGTGGGGCAAAAAGGAGAAAAGTCTCCTCATTAACGGGCTGCCCACACCGATTTAGCTAGAAACCTGAAATTTTAAATACGTGTTAAGTGGAGTTTGGGCTAACTCATTATTTAGGTACATCTTTGAATTTTGGTCAGGGACATGGTCAAAATTGAGGACTCCGCAGTAAAACTCCCCGGCGTTAGCCCTGGCAATCCCGGGCAAACTTTTTATACCCTAAAAACGTAGCCCGCTAGTTTCTAATAAAAATGTAAAACGTTAAAAGCGAATATTTTAATACATAATTTTTGGCATATTAATTTTTGCAATACTATGCAAAATTATCAATTTTCTTAACTGCTTATCAACTTGATTTGCTTATAATAAATTTGAATAAGTTATTTTTATGGAGTTGCAGTTTTGGAATGACAAAATATATGACTGACACACACATAAACATGTTATAATTATAATTGATACATTTCTGATAAAAAGTTGTATAAAAGGTAAATTTATCAAAATAAAAATATATTCTATATACGACGGTCATAGAACAAAAACATACAAGAGAAAACAATAATGCGTGCCTTTATTGTACTTTGTTTGGTGGCTGTTACCTGTGCCGATAAACTGGGTTACAATTATCAACCTGTTGGACACTCTAACACAGGTCTATCTTTTGCTCCTGGTTCCTCCTTAAGTAGTATACCAAGCTATGCTGATTCCCATAATGGTGGTAACTATGGTGCTATTTCAAATGGTGTCCCAAGTTATACTGGACCAAATGGTGATCTTAGTGCTTCTTCATACTCTGAGCCTTCAAATGCTCCACAATCAGAACTCGAAAAGGAATTCTATACCTTTACAGCTAATAACGAAGATTTTAATGAACCTGCTGTCTCAAACCAATACGATAATTCTCTAAAACAAGGCCTACGTGTTATTTTCATCAAGGGTCCCGAAAACAATGGCTTGGAAAATGCTGCCCTTGCTTTGGCCAAACAAGTTAGTGAACAAAAGACTGACATCTATGTTCTTAACAAACAAGCCGATCTTGCTGATTTATCTGATAAGTTAAATGCTGTTAACAAAAACAACAATAACAAACCCGAAGTTCATTTTGTCAAATATCGCACTCCTGAAGATGCTGACAATGCTCAAAAAGCTATTCAAGGTCAATACGATTCTTTAGATGGTCCCTCCCAAAGCTACAATGGTGGTGTTGCTCCAGTACTAAACTTCGCATCTAAAGCTCCTGTTGATTCTCATAATGGTGGTTCTGCTCCAGCTTCGTATGGTTCTTCTGGTGGTGGTTTTGCTACATCTCCGTCATATATTCCTCCATCTGCCGGTTTTACTGCTTCAGGTCCAAGCTCATCTTATCTTCCCGCTTCAATCTTCCGTCGTTTCCGTTTGTAAATGGGGATTTTATTTAAGGATAATTATGATTGTTGTTGTTGTCTAATATTAAGAAAATACTTTCCGATTAAAAAATAAACCTTTAAAATCAATTTCGAATTTTTTACCTTAATTTTACTGTAACTCTGCAAAAAGAACATTTACGCCCAGAGAAGAGATTGGTTGCAATTCGAACAACACCATTAACATTTATTTGTAGGGATGTTAAATTTTTTTTTATTTTGAATAACCTATAATACATAAATAAAGGAAAAATATTGTATTGGAAATTAAAATGAGGAAAGTGAACTAAAAGACAATTTCCGCTATCCAGTTATTGGATTTTTAACCAACTTTAAAAATAAAATTCGTTAAGTAATTGTGAACAATAGAATTAACATTTAATCAGTGAATATATATATTAGAAAATTAGGCTATCAGTAGAACCAACCGAATTGTGGTTTTTATTATTTATAGTATTTTATTTATTATGGTATTGGTAAACCAATTTTATAGTTTAATTGTTTTCCTTACAAATTATTTAAATGAAAAATTAACCATTAAAGCTTATAAGTGATTGTGGTGTAGTGCAGAGAGAGGTAGTACTAGGACTCCGAATTTCCGAGTTCATATCCCGGAAAAGGCAAACATTAAAAAAATTAATACAGAATGATATTTAATCCGGTTTTGGATCATATATTTATAGTCTTTCTAAATTGCTCAAATGTAGAGAAACATGATAAATTTTATTACAGCAGTAAATAAATAAAATTGAAAAAATTTTGATAAGAGGTATTCTCTTACAGCTTATAATAACCTTAATTTCAAATGTTTGTTCTAATAATTTTTTTTAATTTACAACATATATCCATGTTGATGTTTAATAATTATGCAATATTTTCAATTATAATTTTTCAATGTATCCTCTTTGAGAGATGAGTTGTTTTTTAAAATTTTAAAGTTTAAACAATGCAATCGCAAATTGCTAATAGAGCACTTTTTAATAGTACAAATTGTGAACTAGACAAGTACATACTTCATATCGATGCCCAAGATTTAATAGTCCATATCTATCTTCATTTCAACATAATAACATGAAGACTTAAAAAAATTTAGACCCTTTGTTCTAATAAGACATTTTTTAGATTGACATTGATTTTAATTTGAAACACCTAGGGGAAGATTTTTTTTTCAAAATGAACCGTATTGTTATTCGCTTGCACATTCTAAAATTAATCCTAAAATAGCAGTTCTGTCAAAAGAATTAAAAAACTGTAATTTATAATTTTATTTTGTTCCATTTCATTTTTTGTGTTTATTTATTGTAATATTTTTATCCAGTTATATTTATAATATTTATACATACAAATATATTATTAATATTAACTTTAATTCATTATTAAATTTTTTTGTTCATTAATTAAAACATAAAAAACGACAATAAAAATGAATTTATTACAAAATGGCATTGTTTTTTTTTTATGCAAGGACAAAAAACTGAAAAAAGTTAAAGAAAATGCAATAGATGCATAGAAAACGACAGTTAGTGTGCCGTTTAGCATGGTTTCGGTTAGAACCAAATGCAATCCCTATATACATAGTATCTACCTTATCATTCCCAAAAAAAAAAATTATGAAACAGCATTTAAAAGAAATTATATCACAAATGTTGTCGTAAATAAACAAAATATTAATAGTACCAAATGAGTCAAAGGAGTACCATAGCAATTTTAAATCTTAAATGGTACCTAATGTATTAAAAAAATCGGCCTTTTGAAAAAACCGGTTTCGGTTTTCTACGAAAAATCGAGTTAAAAAAAACGGTTTCGGTTTTTGCTAAAAAAAAACCGGTCAACCGGTTTTTTCGGGATTTTTTTTAATTTGAATAAAACACTTATATAATTTGTTAATTGTTTTTATTACCAACAAAAAAAAAAAAAAAAGAAATTTAATATATAAAGTATATATATAAAGAATTTTTTTATTTTATATTATATATATATTTATTTATTTATTTATTGTATTTCATTTCAACATTTTCTTTATTGGTTTTAATATTTTTAATATAATATCTTAAAAATTAATATTATAAAACTATATTCATATCAAATGAATAGAGATCATTAAGTTTGTAAATTGGGTAAAATTAGGTAAGTTAGTAATTTGAATGTTTAAAACGTTTGGCATTAAATAAGTTTTTTTAATATTACATTTTAAATATGTAAAAAGAAAATCTATTTTTCACTTCTAAAATAATATTTTAGAAATAATATGCAATTTAAATGTTTCGTTTTAAGACGATTTTTTGGTTTGCTTTTGATAATGCTAGAAGTGGAAAATGCTCTTTCACTGTTAGTAGATGTTGGACAAATAGTCAAAAGACAATTAAATAAATTTGCTAACTTTTCAGTTCTTTTGTAGCACTTGTAGCACTGTAGGATTTTGAATACTGTTTATTGTGTTATTTAGATCAGAAATTAAACTGTATTTGAATTTGGAATATCCAAAGTTAAGTCTTCATCGGAATCTATCAGGCTTAAATCTAAATCTTCATAACCAAACAAACGATTACGATTTTTTTAATACAACGGAAAAAATAAAAGAGACCAAGTAACCCAGTTGGTGATGTAATTAAAAAAAACCGGTTAACCGAACAAAAAAGACCGGTTTTCGGTTTTCTTCGAATTTACAAAATATTCGAAACCGATCGGTTTAAAAAAAGAAACCGGTTGACCGGTTTTTGAATACTCTAATAGTACCACAAAAGGTACTGCCGTACGAACTTTATAACCCCTGTCCTTCCGTGTTTTTGTTACAAATAATGTAAAAAAATATTTAGAAGTAAAATTATGGAGCCCAAATAAATTTTTTTTTGAGGTGAAAAATTTTTTTGGATGTGAAAACAATATTTGTGGCGAATATAACATATAATTAACTTCTAAGCGTGAGAAAATAATTTATTTTATTTAGCCAATATGAAATTGTCCTAAAATACACCAATTTGTATGGAAAATTGTATAAAGGTACAACTTTTTAGCCGCTGGACCGATTTTGCTCACTTTCAATACGTAACTGCAAAAAAGCACCCCCGCTTGTGTCTTCGCTAAGTGATTGCCATTTCCACAGACAAACGGACAGTGCTGTAAAAAAATTAAAATAGTAGTTATCAAAGCCGTAATATATGCTGGTAAATTTCAATACAAAAATTAAAAAAAAAATAATTGTAGCAAAAATAAAAATTGAGGAATTTTGAAGAAAGAATTTTAATTCATAAGACCTGATAACTGTCTTCGCTAAGTGATTGCCATTTCCACAGACAAACGGACAGTGCTGTAAAAAAATTAAAATAGTAGTTATCAAAGCCGTAATATATGCTGGTAAATTTCAATACAAAAATTAAAAAAAAAATAATTGTAGCAAAAATAAAAATTGAGGAATTTTGAAGAAAGAATTTTAATTCATAAGACCTGATAACTGAATTTAACCAACAGTCAAACTCCAACTTAATATTTGAAACAACAACAATAAATGTGTCAGTTTATTACATAATAACCAGTGAGAGCGATTAAAGTGATGAGAAAAATAGTCTCCTGTGTGATTTTGTATCCTTAGTAATTGGGAATCAAAAATACATGTTTGACATCATTATTTAGTATGTTGTTATACACTAACAATATTATTTCGTTAAAAATAATCTAAAATGCATATTAAATTAATCGAAAATACAACCAACAAGTAAAAAAGGCTTAAATTCGGCTGTGCCGAATCTTTGAATACCCTCCACCAATGTTCTCTATTGTTTTTGATGCAAACAATGTAAAAAACTTTTGAAGTAAAATTATGGAGGTGAACAACTTTTTTTTGGGTGAAAAAAAATTTTTGTGGTGAAAAAAGTTTTAGTGATGAAAAAAAATTATTGAGGTGAAAAATATTTGAGGTGTACAAAATATTATTAATTTCTAAGCGATTGATAAAAAATATGAGAAAATATATTATATACCAGTCGCTACTATGAAATTGTACTAAAATACACCAATTTGTATGGAATATTTAAAGGGTATATTAACATTTTCACCCATAACTTTTTAACCGCTGGACCGAATTTGCTCATTTTCAATACCAAACTGCTCGGGAAGATGTACAATAATCTGGATAAAACTAGGCCCCCCGCTAGCGTCTTCTCGTCGTAATCGCCATTTCAACAAACAGACGGACATCGCTAAATCGACTTAAAATTGCATAAGAATCACGAATATATATACTTTATGGGGTCTTAGACCTATATTCCGACATGTTACAAACGGAATGACAAACTGATATATACCCTCACCCTATATGGTGGAGGGTATAAAAAGAGGACTACTGATTTATCTTTTTAGTCAGCCGATTTTGTTGTTTATTTTCAATCATTGTTTAATAATCGACATAATTAGTAAAAGCAATCGAAAATATTTTAAAATAACCACCAATTTTTAACTGACAAAAAGTAGAAAAAACGATTTTTGCGGTTTATTTTTCATATTTATAATAAATAAAATAAAATTTTACATTTAATAGAAAATATCAACTCCTACTGTCTGTAAATTTGTATAGCTTGTTTTTTGAATGATTCAAATAGTTAAAAAATATAAAGGGTGTTCCAAGAAGAATTTTTAAATCTGGCAACATTCGAAGTGTCATTGTTTGACATTTGAACAATTGTTATTGTTTGCTAGTAGAAGGTACGAGGTTAGTAAAAATGGAGCACTACACGAATGAACAACGCATTCTCATTGTGAAATTGTTTTACCAAAATGGTGAAAGTTTTGCGGCTACAGTTCGCAAATTGCGATCAATTTGGGGTCATAATAATGCTCCAAAAGAGTCAACTGTAAAGAGATTAATGGATAAATTTGCCGAAACTGGGTCTGTTAGTGATGTAAAGACAACAACGCGCCATCGAGCAGGTCGATCGACCGAAAATGTCGCAGCTGTACGTGATGATGTCGCTCAAACTCCATCCACCTCAATTCGACACCGAGCTCAGCAAATTGGTGTCTCCAAATCCACTTTGCAGCGAATTTTGACGAAAGATTTGCATCTTCATGCATACAAAGTTCAATTGACTCAGGAACTGAAGCCAGCTGACCATGGACAGCGAAGGGAGTTCGTTAATTGGGTATTGGAGAGACAACATGAAAATGCTGATTTTGCCGATAAAATCATCTTCAGTGACGAGGCCCATTTTCATCTTGATGGCTTCGTCAATAGGCAGAATTGTCGCATTTGGGGAGAGGAAAATCCTCGAGTGATTCACGAGAAGCAAATGCATCCTCAACGTGTCACTGTGTGGTGTGGTTTTTGGCCTGGAGGAATCATTGGACCTTTTTTTTATGAAAATGAGGCAGGTCAAGCGCAAACAGTCAATGGTGTTCGGTATCGTGAAATGATAACCAGTTTTTTCTTGCCTAGAATTGAAGAAATGCATGTGGAGGACATGTGGTTCCAACAAGACGGCGCCACATGTCATACAGCCAGAGAAACAATTCAATTGCTGCATCAGTCATTTCCCGGTCGTGTTATTTCGCGTCTTGGAGATCAGAATTGGCCGCCTAGATCGTGCGACTTAACACCATTAGATTTTTTTCTTTGGGGTTTTTTGAAGTCGATGGTTTACGCGAATAAGCCGACGACGACTCAAGCCTTAAAAGAGGAAATTGGACGCTGCATTAATGAAATACCGCAGCATTCATGCAAAACGGTCATTGAAAATTTCATTAAAAGATCGCGTGCATGCCAGCAAAGCCGCGGCGGCCATCTGCACGATATATTGTTCCATACATAACCTCATTCTGTCTACTTTACGATATAATAACGTTTCACGATATTTTTTTAAATATCTGTGTTTTATTTAAAATTTAAAAATTGCGTTCTTCTTGGGACACCCTTTATTTATATGAATTTCAATTGATTCTTCGTTTAAAAGCAAACTTAACAATTACTTTTTAAATAAACTACACTCGGTAACGGAAAATATATTTCGAGTGTACCTCTAGCGAATTTATTCGATGGTTTTTTTTATTGCACGTGTATAAAAATTTTATGAATAGTTTAAAATTCATGTCAAATTTATTTTTGTATTGGCTAACATCGAATTTTGGGTTAAATTTCAAAAGCCAAAATTTGTCACCTGAATCCTAAAACAGGTAAGTTTTCCCTATTTTCGAACCTGAATTTATAAAAATGCTAAGTGCTGAGCAAATGTGAAAAGCAAATTTTAATTGACGATTTTCAATAATTTTTACTTTATTCAAGCTCACATTAGGACAATATCCGCAGAAACCTAAATTCAAATAACAAAAGTTTTTACAGTATTTTAAGAACTGAAGAACTGTTTAGGTAATGTGCGAAAATCCACATCGAAAATATAAGGAAAATTATGCCTTCATTTATTAAAATATCTTATGTAGGGTAAATTTTTCTAAAATAGCTTTGGTTAAGACTTGTAAAATTAAGGATTGTTAAGAAGAAATTTTTGGTTAAGATTAAAATAAGTTATTAAAAAAGATTGCCACTGGTAAGGTTAAAGCTAGAAGAGGTCTTAACCAAGGTATAAATTGAGATAAGGGGTAGTTCGAATGCAATTAATTTAATATGCAGATAAGAACGGAGGGAAAACAATTTTTAACATAACATGCAAGACATTGAACTATGCTTAAACATAAAAGTTATATGCAAAACCAAATAAGCAGTGCAAAATTGTTTCTACTAAAAATGAATAATTAAATCTTAATGAACTCATCAGAAAATGTATAATTTGATACAGTTTTAATCTATAAATGTAGTATGAAAGCAAAACAAAAGACAATAGGAGTACATAGTTAAAACGAACAATTAACATTCAATAGTTTCTAAAATGCGTGAATTAGTAGTACTCTGTTTAGTAGCTGCCGCTTGGGCCGATCAATTGGGTTACAACTATCAACCAGTGGTGCATGCCTCAGACAATGCACCTAGTTTTACTGGACCACAAGAAGATGCTGACTATGCCACCACCTCAAATAGTGCACCTAGTTATGTTGGACTTCAAGAAAATGTAGCTGAAGCTTCTCATATTACTCCATCATTTGCTCCTCAGGGTGAAATTGATAAAGAATTCTATTCGTTCAGTTCTAATGAAGAAAATTTCAATGACCCTGCTGCCTCCAACCAATTGACAAATGCTACTAAACAAGGTCTTCGTGTTGTTCTTATCAAAGGTCCCGAAAACCACGGCTTGGAAGATGCTGCTATTGCACAAAATACGAACATCTATGTCCTTAACAAGCAAGCCGATATTGGTGATTTGGCCATAAAACTCAACTCTATCAACAAAAACAACAAACCTGAAGTACACTTTGTTAAATACCTTACTCCCGAAGATGCTGCCAACGCTCAAAATACCATCCAAGGGCAATACGACTCTTTGGGAGGCCTATCTCAATCTTATAATGGTGGCGTTGCTCCTGTTTTGGACTTTGCTTCCAAGGCTCCAGTTTTTTCCCATGTTTATAATTTTGATGCTTCTGCATCAATATCCTCATATATTCCCCCTGCATCTGGAGTTGCTGCCTTTGCTCCAGGCAAGTCTTATCTTCCAGCTTCTTTTTTCCTTCGATTACGTTAGTAAATGTTAACATTATTAACGTTTTATTGCCCACTGTTATTGTTATTTAGTTTTAAGCGAAAGAAAAATTATAAAGTTCAAAAATATGTAATAGTTTTTTATTTAAAAAAACTAAAAAAATTAAAAATCTGCCAAGATTTCCACGTAAACATAGGGCTCTTTTTATTGCATATTCATCGTGAAATCGCCACAAACAAATATGTCGATGGCTCCAACTAAACCATTCGGTTGTCACGATGAATATGTTTTCTCTGTGTATCAATAATAACTTCTTATAACATAAATACATGTTCATCTCCTTAGTTTGAGAACAACATAAACTTAAAACATTAATAAAATGGTGTCGATTTCCATAAATTTACGATTTTTTTTTTTGCTAAAAATTAAGTCTGTGCATTTAAATTCTAAACCATAAACCGCAAAAAAAATTTGTGATTGCAACATTCGACGATGTTAACTTAATTTAATTTTTTTATTTAATATATTCATTCTATCTCCAATACAACAATATTTGCAGCTTTTAAGTTAAAGTAGAGGGTTATGCGAAGTTATGACAAAGTTTGTAAATAGAAAATAAAATGGTAATTTTTAAATGCTTGTTGTTTTAGTTAATTTCATTTTTTTTTTCATTTAAGGCAGATTTTTAGTTTATGACCTTCCTTGCTCTATTAAGTATACACCTCAGGAAGCGTTTAAGTTTAAATAGATGATTTATGTAGCTGTGATTTCAAATCTCTTTTCGAATTTTCCAACCCATGAAAATTAAAAAAAAAAAATCATGGTTAAAATGCAAAAAAAGAGTGACCCAATTTATAAAAGAGGGCACAGAAGTTGATGTAATAACATATATGTTGTCGTTAATTGGGGAACCAATCTAAACCAAAATCTGTTGAAAAAAGCTAAGTTTTTAAAACTTCTCCCAGCAGTTATTGCGTCACAGTCCACTTGATCAATAAACCCGATCACAAATTTTAAAATTTATTGAAACTATCCACTAAAAAACATTAATGTAATGCCTTATTTTGAATATACTTAGTTGAGAAGTATATTTCATCCTGTGCTCTGCTAACTTGTTTTAAATTAATTCTAACTTGTTGGATTTGTCAAAACAAAAAGCAGAATTGCTCGCATCACGATTGCAATAGTGAAAATGTCTTGACACACAAACAAAAGTCCATGTTAACTGAACAAGAGCGCATTCGTCAAAGCGCTCAACCCTAAAAGACCGGCTTTAAAGTACATGACCAAGTTGTTTCCCAAATAGTCATACGCCAAAATAAAAGAAGGAAAATTTATCGTTTCTGATGTTCGAAAATTAATGAGCGACGAAAATTTTAAAAAGTGTTTAACGCCGAATGAAGAAGCAGCATGGGCATCATTTCAAGGTGTTGCTCACAACTTTCTCGGTAACCGCATATCCCCGGATTTCATGCAAATAATTCACTGTTTGTTGCAAAATTATCGCAATATTGGAGCTCGAATGTCTCTCAAAATACATTTTTTTTTATTGCCATCTCAATTTTTTTTCTCGAAAACGTAGAAGATACTAGCGACGAGCAAGGAGAGCAACCACACTGATTTGGCTAAAAATGTAAAAAAAAAAATTTTATTCAATGTCTTAAAAACTAGAATCAATCTTAAAAAAACGGAGTACAGTTTTGAATTTAGCCTTATTGAATTTAGCCTTAGGAATAACTTTTAGTTGCTCTGATCCAAAACTGTGTATACTTGTGTAATCATTGTGGAAATTTACAATTTAACAAGCAAAAACTTTCTCTGACTAAAAATTAGTTGCTTTAATTTTTTTTGGCTGCTTCAAATTAATTTGGACATGCTACACTGTACAGTTGTAGAAAACGGCCAAAACCCCATAACTTATATATTTCTTTATATAAAATTTGCGTAGGTTAACAATATAACATCTGAACTGGAGATGGGCACGTGAGCGATTTTTGCGTCACACGACGACTTTTTTCCAATTACGCTCGATCTAGTGAGTAATTTAATTTTTTGCAAACCCTCACGAAAGACTGACACTCACGAATCACTCATGCTCACGAAATATCCACGATTTAAAAATTGAAATTAAGGGAATTTTATCTTATCTATAGATGCACCGCTATGCTCGACGATTATTTAGCGACATTTCCTATTTCAAAATCTTCATCAGAACGGTAATAACATTTCACCTTTTCCAGAAGCCTTATGAATTAAATCCGATTCACATTTAATACAAATTACGGTAATATTACGTCGTTTACTCCTCTTGAAGCAAACGTTATATACCACTTCAGGCCTTCGCCTCTAGGTTTTCAATTTTCCTTAGCATTATTTTTAAAAATAATTGTTAATAGTATTAATGATATATATATATTGGTAAGATGTAAACTTACGCAATCTCCATACTTCAAGTATTTCAATGTTTTTTTAAACGTTCTGATTCCATGCGTCCTAAAAAATCCTTATTATAAAATATTAATTTTGCCAATGTTTTTCCTGTAATAATAAAACCTAGGGTTTTTGATTTTATTTTATAACGTTTAATTTTTTTTATCTCTTCTCAACATGTTGAATAATTATAGTTACTATTTCATCATATTTTTATACTCTCATAACTTTTGAACCGCTTAACCGATTTTGCTCATTTTTAATACTAAACTGCTCGGGAGGATAATCTGGGTGAAAATAGGCACCCCCGCTTGCGTCTTTGCGTCGTGATCGCCATTTCAACAGACAGACAGACAGACGGACATCGCTAAATCGACTTAAAATTGCATAAGGATCACGAATATATATACTTTATGGGGTCTTAAACCTATATTTCCACATGTTACAAACGGAATGACAAACTGATATATACCCTCCACCATATATGGTGAGGGTATATATCATATATGGTGAGGGTATATATCAGTTTGTCATTCCGTTTGTAACATGTGGAAATATAGGTTTAAGACCCCATAAAGTATATATATTCGTGATCCTTATGCAATTTTAAGTCGATT
>OX456523.1:133774565-134122065 GCA_949748255.1 Eustalomyia histrio | reverse complement strand
TATATGGAATATAAATATTACATTAGACAACTGAATAAGATTGAAAATAGTTGTCGTAATCGCCAGAATTCGATTGACAACAAATTCGGTGCACACAACTGACACGGTTTTCTGGGTGTACACCCAGAAAGCATATATTATTATATTATATTTTTAGTTGTGAAAGCCAATATTCGGTTGTACAATTTAATATTTATATTCACCGAAATATTATTACGTTCCACAAAATTTTATTTTAAAAAAATATTATTACACCACACCACAAACACTTAACTTAGATGGCTAATTTTCAATTTAAACAATTTGTAAAGAAAACAAATATCAGTTTAAAATTTGTTTATCAATACCAATCGTTAGTGACGGCTAATATCAATACAATCCACAATTCGGTTGCTTCTACTGAAACCCCACTTTTGAATATCGACAATTTTTTAATAAATTTGATAGATTGTACCAAATTTCTAATATATTCACTAAATAAATGGTTGCTTCCACCGCACACAAATACTAAACGAATTTTGTTTTAAAGATGACTGGAATAACCAATAATTGAATAATAGGATTGATTTTTATTTTCCTTTCCTTTAGTTTAATTCCCAATACAACATTTTTGCTGTATTAATGGATTTTAGGTTATTCCAAATAAAATTAAATCTTTACAAATAAATGTTAATGGATCTTTTCTCTGGGTGTATGACTCTTGGTGTAAAATACGTGCCTACCCCTGATGTCTGTTTATAAACTTATCTTCAGGATTGAAAGAGCGCTGGAATCAAAAGACATACCCAAATATTCATTTAAGCGGGATTTACATTATACCACAAGTCATAGGATCTGTCAAAAAAACGAGTCAGATAGCAAAAATCCTATGGTGTAAACTCATTTTGTCTGATACGTACAGAAAATCCGATTACAAATTTTGACAGTCAGATTAATTTTTCCGTTTTTTAAAGTATTTCATAAAATTATGAGAATCAAATGGTATCAGTGTTGCATTTTCTTACAGACAAGGATTTTTTTTGACAAGCGCATCATTTCATAGGATTTATAATTTGATTTTCTTTAGATAAAATCAGATGGAAAATTAAATAATGTAAACTCCGCTTTATGGACATATGTAGAAAAGGTTTTTGATAATGCCAGCCATCTCTATGGTGAAAGGTTTGCGACGATTGAATACTGACCCACTGGTAATAGAGTGGGTTAACAAGATCCTCTCGAAGAGACAAATAATTGCTATTTACTGTGGTCAATTCTGGTAGATGACCTTTTGGTAAAGCTAACTGGAAGTGGTTTCACTACACATGGGTACGCACTACAGTGTGGTATGCAGATGACATCACTGTAGTCTTAAGTGGCAAGTATGATGTTACAATAGGAGATCGAATGCAGGAGGCCCTGACTTGGAAATGGCTTGAAAAGGAGGATCTTTCTATAAATCCTAACAAGAGAACAATTATCCATTTTACAAGGAGACGGATCTTGAACATTCCTAGTCTTTATATCAACAGGATAGAGATTTTTAAAAGATAATTTTTATTTTTTTTTATTCAATCCCAGTATATTATATGGGACGATTATTTGGCACGAGAAGACAACACAGGTGACGACCCAGCTAAAGTTATCCAAACCCCAGAGGCTTGCTTGCCTTAATACAACCGGAGCAATGAGGACAACTCCAAAGATTGCAATGGAGTTGGACAGTTGCATCTGACAATTCAAGGCGTAGTCATGAAACAGGCTATCGATTTAACCTTTTTCTTTTATTTATAAATTATTAATTTTTTTTGATCTTAAGGTTGGTTTTCTTATACAAATATATTTTTTTATTTTTTAAATTATAAACAGTTTAAAAGTTTTTTTTCATATTAAATAAAAAAATACTTTTAAATGGTTTATAATATGTCATTCTAAATATTATTTCCTTAATATGCTACACAATGGAGTAGTGAAATATTAAAGAATAAATATTATATTATATTATATTATATAAAAAAACAACTTTAAGCTCAAAAAAAATTTATGAGTTATAAATAAAATCTATTCTTTTAAAGAGGCCGATCATAAGGGGCACTTAAGAGTCTTAGACGGAGCCATCTTTATTAATAATATGTTCCCGTAATTGAACTCAAGAGAAACTATGGTAAAATGAAGTGGGAGCTGAAGTATATGGACCTAGGTGCAAATTCCATGTTTCTGTAAGTAATGAGGCTCCAATATTTTCTGCAGAATAATATCCAATCAACACAGCTGCATCAATACTGTTACAAAAAATCTCCCTCTCACTAAAATCAACGTAATGTCCGACAGTCAGGCAGTATTTAATTCAATAGGCACACAAATCGGTACTAGAGAGCCATAGATCTGTTAACTCGCTGGCTAAAGACAACAGGGTAACGCTTATATGGGTACCAGGAAAGATATTAATACAGCGATATCCAACTGGATGAGATACCAGGCAATTATAAACTGGAAACAACAGGAGGAAATCAGACACACAAAAAGATTCTTATATTATAACATTAAAGGAGGAAGGGATGAACTTTAATTGAATAGACCTGGCCTAAGACTACTTTGTGGAGCACTCACGGAGCATTGCACATTCTACATGCACTTATTTAAGATGAAAATTACTGACAATAAATTACGCATTTATTGCATGGAGGAGATAATTCAATGGAGCATTAACTTGTCAAATCTCCTGCCATTCCTAATCTGAGGATAAATACATTTGGCAGCTACGAATTATGGGAGGGCAGTACAAGAAAATGGAAGTGAAAGAGATGTAATGTTCCTAAGAGCTGGGTACTACTGAATGCAGGGAGCTGGATACTACTGAATAGAGGGAGCACAATAGATCAACATTGTCGTGGTGCATCGTAAATCGCAAAGTGAGTTTTTAATTATTTGAACAAAATTTGAAAAAAAAAAAAATTTCATCCACAAATCTATTTAAATAACGGATGGATATTTCTCACAGTTTTGATATGCTAAGCTCCATTTGCTCAAGACCATTTATGTTACTTGGTACTGCTTCTAAGCCGGTAGTAGAAACTAATGGTACACGATGTACTATTCGTTAGCAAGCAGTGGTAAAAAGCGTTTAAAGAATATCCTTAATAGCTTTACTTACCACTCAACTTTGGATACCTTTTGTGGATATTTCAAAGAAAAAACTTACAAGGCAGGTGTGCAATGAAATTCACTCAAACTGGATATGTCATGGTGGAGGCAACAAAACAGACGTGGTAAAAATTGGGATTGTATCTTATAAATTCATTTTTTCTTGAGTAATTATTACAGCTGACTTAAAAAAATGTATATACAATAATTGACCCTAATAAAAATCAGCTTGGATAAATACCGTGCCCATAATTTCAGGCAGTTACCAACCGTGTAGACGAACAAAAACCAGTAGATATCTATGCACCTATTGCTTTTTTTCAGTAGTTGTTCGCTCAGATCACAATTTTCGCCCAATAGTGTGAGATTTATTATTAGTATTCTTTGGATGTCTACTTATCTCTTTATATTTTTATATGAGTTCAACGAACTAAAAGTCACTTTTCACTCTTTGAGCTGCTCGTTAGGCTTTAGTTACACTAGTGTCTCAGTCGTCGTTGTGTACGACCTAATAAGGTATTCGGTATCCACATAGAAGTGGTAAGGTCATTTTGCCTTTAAAAATACATAAAATATGAATTTTATTTGAAGTAGGTCATAGTTCATTAATTTGTTAAATCTATTCTTTTAAATTTCTAAACAAATTATGTGCTGTGTTATGGTCTCAGTAAATTTCGTGAATGAGTCTTTGAGGGTTTTTGAGTTATTTTATAAAGAATACTTTTGAATTTACTTATAATTCTTATTAGCAGATAGAAAGAAAACAAATTTGATTTAAATAAGGTTTATTATAAAAAATGTTAACAAAAACACACAAACTTTTTATTTTGGAATACGAAAATATTTATGAAATTAACATAAAAAAACGATTGGACAAAATAACTTAACTACTGACGTACGAACAATTTGGAGCTATCATACAAAGCAAGCACCAGGCCTTTTATCGCATGCCAAAACTTATACACACACACTCCCACACAAAGATACAAGCATTGAATATTACGGTGTCTTTTAAATTACAATTTGTCGAATTTTGTTATATTAAAAACCACATGTTCGAATTTGAAAACTTAACCCGAATTGCATCTAAAGTTCCTGACTTTTTTAATATTTCGAAAATATGTATTAAATAATTGATATATAAATCATGGGATATGTCGTTTTTAATTAACTTTGGTACACTTTTCATGGGTATGAGGGTTTTCGATTTGACAATACTCGATTTTTACTGAAAATCTAAAACTTTTCAATATTCATAGAATTTTAGAAATTTTAGGAGTTGGAAATCAAGCTTTCATTTGAGTATAATTTTGTGTGCCTTAATTTAAGGATCATGGAAGTATTTGTTTTTAATTCAAGGTTTTTCTTAATACTTCCTGAAAAACTTTAAGATATCAAATGAAAGTTAGCATTGAAATTCGACAATTCGTAATTTAAGGGACACCATAATGTATAGTGCTTGAAAATGAACCCACTTTGGACGAGTAAAAGAGTACTTCAATAATTTGTATAATACCATTTTAACAATTTCACAATTTAATTCAATAACTTTTTCGCTTTGCGTATTTTCTAAATTTTTAGATTTTTAGATCGCGTGCCAGCTTCTCTAGCACAAATGAAAACTTGTTATAATAATTTCTAACATTAAATAACCGAAAAAATCAACAAATATTAAGCAGTTGCAGAGGTTACGAATAAAAGTAACGCTTCATTCTGATTTGACATATATAAAGTAATGCCAAAAGTTTGGATATTATCATTCTTTGTTTGAATCTTCAAGTGTTATTAACAAAACTAACTTTAAAAACTAAGCAAAATGCGTTCTTTCATTGTTTTATGTTTGATTGCCGTCGCTTGTGCCGACAACTTGGGCTACAACTACCAACCCGTGGGCCACTCTGACAATGGATTGTCTTTCGCTCCTGGCTCTGGTAATAATAATGGAGGTAGCATTGGTGGTTTGGGTGGTAACACTGGTGGAATAAGCCTTGGTGGTGGTTTGGGTGGCAGCAATGGTGGTGTTTCTTATGATGCTCCCTCATACTCAGAACCTGCTGCTGAATTCGATAAGGAATTCTATTCTTTTTCTGCTCCCGAAGGTGAATTTGATGATGCTAATGCTGCCCAAAAGATTGCTGGTAGTGTGAAAAAAGGTCTGCGTGTTGTCTTCATCAAGGGACCCGAAAACAAAGGTCTTGAAGATGCAGCTCTTACTTTGGCCAAACAAGCTGCTAATCAAAAAACTGACATCTATGTCCTCAACAAACAAGCCGATATTGGAGATTTGGCCAACAAACTTAATGCCCTCAACAAGAACAACAACAACAAACCCGAAGTACATTTTGTCAAATACCGTACTCCTGAAGATGCTGCCAATGCTCAAAAAGCTATCCAAGGTCAATACAATTCTCTGGGAGGTCCCTCTCAATCTCACAACGGTGGTGTTGCTCCCGTCCTTAACTTTGCTTCTCAAGCTCCCGTCCGCTCTGCTCCCGCTCAAGCTCCCGGGGTCGCTTATTTGCCATCGTCGGTCTTCCGTCGTTTCTAGATTTAAAACTGTTGTCTAATTTAGATAGTAAATATTAATTTAGGACTGTTATTTCTTTTTTAGTATATGATTTGTTAAATAATGATTAATTACAAACGAATAAACCAAATTTAATTAGCAGCTAATGAATGGTTGTTAAGCGGATAAAAAGGTATACAAATTTGAAATATGTGTCAAAATGTTAGTAAATAGAAAAAATATTAACCTACACAGATTAAATGTGGCATGTATGTAGAGTAAGGTGGTCCAAAAAGTTAAAATTCACGATCTCCATAACCCTATAAATATACCATTATGGAAAAAATATGGGCTGCCAAAAAAAAAATTAAAAAATATTTACTTATTATTCTTTGGATCACGACTCATCAAATCTAATATATTTTGGGTGTGCATTGCAAATATAAAATCAAATACGAATTCGCGAATTTCGCAAAAATTTCATACAAAAAAATTATCGATTTTTATCAAGAAATTTTCTTATAATTTACCCCTGTGCAAAATTAGCGCTGATCCTTACAATTTTTCCATTTAATAAAAAAATTAGTGTTTATTATTCGTTAGTATCATTAAAAAATTATAATCTTGAGCCTGATAAAATTAAAAATATATAATTAAAACAGATAGATCAAATAATATTCAAAATTTACATAAATGATTATATGTGCATGGAATGTCTTCTTATGTGGGATACGATTTTTGTTAACATTATAATTTAATAATAGTGAAAAAATAAAAAAAGTAAAATTTTACATTCAGCTGTAAGGATGTTAGCAAGTTGAATTTTTACGTACATCTTTTCCGAAAATTTTGATATTTTAATGTATAAATTTCAAAAAAATCGCGATTAAATCGCTAATTAAAAGGAACAAGAATTTTGATCCTATTTCTTTTATGGACATTAATTAAGACTGTATTGTATAATTTTGATAACGTACAGTTTTTGAATTAATTACTCTAACGACAAATTACTAATTCTTAAGAGGTAAATTTTAAGCTACCTTTAAATATAAACGAATTTAGCTGAAACTTGGCACAGAAAGTTTTTAGACATTAAGGAATAGGGCAACATTATGGAGATTGCGAATTCAAACTTTGATGTTTTTTTGGTCAACTCTAATGTAGAGGGTAAATAAGAAAAAATATATATTGTTACAGTTTGTTATACTTCTTGCAAACTCCAAAATAATATAAGAGAAAAAAGTCAAAGACAGGCATGTCGAATATATAATTCCATAGACCAGTTTGATTGAAAGTCAATTAGCGTTTGGGTCTGAAATTTCAAAAGTCGACTTGTGTTAATGTTTATCTATAAATAGGTTAGCAATTAAAAAAATATTTAAAAATTTTGTTTTATCGGATATTAGGTATATTTGTGGGAAAATCGAGAATATTTTAATGCTACGAATTATTTTTTGCATATTGTTGGCCAAATATGAGACATTGACGTCTTCTTCGGAAAATTACTTGTTTCATTATACCCAATGTAGAAAGTCTTTCTTAGCCCATTGAATTTCTTAACTACTTTTAGATTCTCTTTGTGTTTGTAAAGCTTCTCTCCGTTTTTGATAAAATTCTATGAGGCTACAAAATTCTCTTGACGAATAGTCTTTACCACATTTTTATCTATTTGGAATAAATATGACTGATCTATTATATTCCGTTCAATCATCTGATTGTAAATTTGAACAGTAATTTTGTGTTCCTAGCCGTCTTGGTAACTCTGGCTCTCTACCATACAGCTTTACGATTTCCGCATCGAATTCGACATACCAGTTATGTACTTGAAATGTTCATAAGCCCTTTTTTATTAATATTTACTGAGTTATTAAGAAATAATTTTAATTAGAACATTTATTAAAAAAATAACATTTTCTTAAAAAACTAGCAATTGTAAATCAAAAAGTCATATTTAAAAATAAAAAAATATTATTTCAAATTAAAAAAACTCCACTTGAAATTCAAAAATTATCATATGCAATTAAAAATATGAAATGATATTAAAAAAACCAAAGAGGCATGGTATGGAAATTTTGGACATTCCAGTATAGTTTTGGTTTTTCAAAATTCACGGTGTATCGATGCTAAGAGTTGGATACTTTTATCGGCTCAAAGTTGGAAAAATATCTCAATGTTAAACTGATCTAGCTTTTTAAGCAACTATTTTTACAAATCTTACTTCATATGAATGCTTAGATCTTCTACTTTTAAATAATTGTTTTGAAAATAAGGGGTCTCCTTACAGAAAAATTTATAGAAACGCAAAACGGTTTAAAAAAAGTAAAGAACTTAGAGTCACGATACACCGTGAACTATATCAATTTTTGAAAAGCTTGTTTGTGCTGTTTTGCAAATTTTAAGTCAAATCAAAAGACAACCATTTAAAAAACGATTAGATTTTTCAAAAAACTTTTTGAATGACACCAAAAAAATTAAAGAAATATTTGTTACATTAAAATAATCCATTTAATTGCGTTTTGGTATATTTATACCCTCCACCATATATGGTGAGGGTATATATCAGTTTGTCATTCCGTTTGTAATATGTCGAAATATAGGTTTAAGACCCCATAAAGTATATATATTCGTGATCCTTATGCAATTTTAAGTCGATTTAGCGATGTCCGTCTGTCTGTCTGTTGAAATGGCGATCACGACGCGAAGACGCAAGCGGGGGTGCCAATTTTTACCCAGATTATTGAACATCCTCCCGAGCAGTTTGGTATTTAAAATGAGCGAAATCGGTTTAGCGGTTCAAAAGTTATGAGTGAAAACGTGAAGGTACCTCTAAATTTTCCATACAAATTTGTACAATTTTTCTGTATCTATTTGAATTTTCTGTTAAGTTAGTAAAAATGTTATTAAGTCTTCTTCTTGTGTGTTACTGTAATAACTAAGTTAACGTAAAAAGTAACATTGTTAAAGTCGCTAACAGAGCAGACTTCTGTAAATAACATTACTTAAACTAAATAAATAACATTACTAAAACTAAATAACAAAAGTTCTGTTACATAAATTGACAAAACATATTCATATTACAGTTCATCCAAAATTTAGTATAAACGTATATCATATTCAGCCCTTATGATTGCTGGAGGCTGGGCTCATATATAATGAGGTAAGGTCCAGAGGAGCTGGATTGTCGTTAATACGTCCATTGATGGTGTTTTTCTCGTTTTCGTATATTTGGCTGACGAGCAAAATGCATAATTGCTTTAGTGCCGCTACTTTTGAATAGGTGACACCCCATGGCGATATAGCCTTGGATTAGGCTTTCAATTAATTTATTTACCAAAAATATTAAATTAACTACAAACGTCAAATTCTAATGCATTAAGATGTTACTGGTAGTCTTATAACATAATTTTAAAGTCAAATTTTCAAATGTTTGACGTAATAAAATAGTATTCTTTTTTGTTCCATTTATATTTTTAAGAATTGAGGGATTGGCAAATGCATATTTATGTTAATGTTTTCACATGAATAATGTGCAATATTGTGCTCTTAAACATCTAGCTCTGCAGCAAAATATGCCTAATGGAGAGAATGCACCTTCTGATGGGCCATCTATTGACAAATAGTTACAACTCATGTTCTTTTTTTTACAAATTAATTTCTTTGCTGTATTAAATTTTTTAAAGAAAGAATATTCGTTGCAACTACTTATCAATGCGTGGCGCATCAGAAAGTACATTCTCTCCATTAGGCATGTTCAGCTGCAGAGCTAATCCCCATTAGCCGGAACAAAATTGAGTGTTTGACAAAAACTATGCTTTAAAATGTTTTTTTTTGTGCAGTCCATGGTTAAAAAAACTAGTGAAAGTGTAAAGGTGCCTCTAAGTTGCCAATACAAATTTAGTACAATTTCACCAGTCGCTTAGCAGTAAATATTTTGTATTCACCTCAAACATTTTTTTCACCACTAAAATTTTTTTTCAAAACAAAAAATTTTTTCACCTCAAAAATTTTTGTTCACCTCTAAATTTTTTTTCTTCCAAAAAAGTTCTTTTCACATCTAAAAAAGTTTTTCGCCTCAAAAAATTTTTTCACCAATATTATTTTACTTCAAAAGTTTTCTTATATTATTTGTATCAAAAACAGTAGAGAACATCTTTTTAGAATATTGGTGGAGGGTATTCAAAGATTCGGCACAGCCGAATTTAGCCCTTTTTTACTTGTTTTTATATCAAAACATATGTATTTTGTTTTTTGTATTTCATTTTAATGTTTTACAACTGTATTTAATTTCCATTCAACAAATCTATCTGTCCTTATATCTAGACGACACGTGCGTCACTCATTCTATCGTTAGGTGTTTTTTTTTTTTCAAATTTGCATGAACTGTAATATGAATATGTTTTGTCAATTTATGTAACGAACTTTTGTTATTTAGTTTTAGAAATGTTATTTACAGAGGTCTGCTCTGTTAGCGACTTTAACATTGTTCATTTTTACGTTAACTTAGTTATCATAGTATGTAAGACAATAAATGTAATCGAATAATAAGAAGACTTAATAACATTTTTACTTACTTAACAGAAAAAAAAATAGATACAGTAAAATTGTACAAATTTGTATGGAAAATTTAGAGGTACCTTCACATTTTCACTCATAACTTTTGAACCGCTTGACCGATTTTGCTCATTTTAAATACCAAACTGTTTGGGAGGATGTTCAATAATCTGGGTAAAAATAGGCACCCCCGCTTGCGTCTTCGCGTCGTGATTTCAACAGACAGACAGACAGACAGACATCGCTAAATCGACTTAAAATTGCATAAAGATCACGAATATATATATACTTTATGGGGTCTTAAACCTATATTTCGACATATTACAAACGGAATGACAAACTGATATATACCCTCACCATATATGGTGGAGGGTATAATAAACTCATAATTCCGTGGTGTTGGAATCTCAGATTTTAAAAAGAATTAATACAATTGTAATCACGAATTTTATCGTTTAAATAATTCCATTAAGGACGTGTGGGATGTACTTAAATAAATTCTAAATTAAATACAAATAGACAAAAAGTTTAAAAATTTCTTTCAAAAATATTTGAAAAATTTTTAAAATTTCATAGAAATTTGGAAGCCTAAATTTAGTTTAGACTAAATACAATATTTAAATATAATAAAGCTTATATATTTTTTCCTAACGTTTTCATTATTCTTATTGTTTTGCGGATTTTTAAATCCAATTCTGAGTAATAGTAAATAAATCTTAACTCAGAGAAAAGATGGGTTGCAATTTGATCAAAACCATTAACATTTATTTGTGAGAATTTAATTTTATTTGGAATAACCTAGAATCCATTAATAAAGAAAAATGTTATATTGGAAATAAAAAAAGGGAAAAGAACAAGGAATCAATCCTATTATTTGTATTTCCAACCGTCTTTAAAAATAAAATTCGCTTAGAATTTGTGTGCGGTGGAAGTAACCAGTTATTTAGTGAATATATTAGAAATTTGGTACAATCTATCAAACTTATTAAAAAATTGTCGATATTTAAAAGTGGTAACTACAAGTATGGGTTTTCTGATCAAATATATTATTAATTAGGTTGGTTTTCAGTAGAAGCAACCGAATTGTGGATTGTATTGATAATAGACGTCACTAATGATTGGTATTGATAAACAAATTTTATACTAATATTTCTTTTTTTGTTTTAATTCAAAATAAGCCATCAACATTAACAATTGTTTGTGGTGTAGTAGGTAGAGAGGAAAAGGCAAACATTTAAAAAGAAATTTTTTTAATTAAATTAAAATATTCAAATGTTTAAATGGCAAAGATATTAAAGAAAATTAAAATCAGTTGTGATGCAGTAAGCAAGAGTGTGAACTATGAATCTGATTGCCCAGGTTCGATACCGAAAAAATCTAAAAATAAAATGTTGTGGAACGTTATAATATTTCTGTGGAATATAAATATTAAATTCTACAACTGGATATCGGCTTTCAGAACTAAAAATATAATTTAATATGAATAAAGTTGTCGTAACCGCTAGAATTCGATTGGCAACAAATTCGGGGCCACAATTGATACTGTTTTCTGGGTGAACAATTAAAATACTTTCGTTTTTTCTTTAAGTCGAATCTTTTCTAAAAGACTACGAAAGCGACTTTTCCATACACGAAAAAGTGTTTCCACAACGTTGATGGTTTTAATGTGAGCTTTATTATAATTTTATTCTTTTTCATCTTTTGGGGTTTGTTGAAGCGTAAACAAATAGTTACAAAACTTGTATCCACTGTCTCCTAGACTTAATTTGACTTTCGTCGTGATTACTGCCCTCAGCTTGTATGCGAAAATGTCTGCTGTTGTTGGCATCTTGAGTATTTGTTTAGCCTTTTTCGCAAATGTTTTAGCAACTTTTTGAGAGATTCGGCTTATAGAAGATTGACTAAAACCATAGAATTCGCCACAATCAACTTGAACATTATTTCTTCCCCATCATCTCAATGCTGCTAAAACTTGAAGATATGCCGGAATCTTCCGCCTTTATTTTTGCTTTTAGGTCACCCTTAACCATATTTATTGTTTTTTTTTTTGCATTTTGTCTTGTATAAATAACGAATTCGTTTTTCCTGTTTTATGTACCTTTTTCGCACGTATAAAATATCCAACGTTTCCATAATTGTTGTTTAAAATGATTTTTTTTTTTCCTTACAATAAATATTTTATATATATGTTTTTAAACTTTAAATGGCGATTTTGACATAAATCAGCTGTTTCTCATGAGTTAACATGAATTTAGAATAAATTTAACATGAATTTAACATGCACGTTAACAATTGTTTAGCATTGCATTTTAAATAAAGCTCATGCTAAATCCATGCTAAAAATTAATTTTGAATACGGGTGTTAGTTTTTAGTTGCTACTTTTGTTTATGATTATCTTTTACAAAAGCCGAAACATATTTTCCAGCATATCTATGAATCAATAACCTAATAATAAATAAACGAGTAAACAAAGGCATTCCACAAATTCCATACACAGAAACAAATTTATGCAAAATATGATTTTATCACGTTTGTTGATAGCAAAGTTATTTTTATGACATTCGTAATTAAAATGTTAATATATTTTAAGTTTAAGGTTAGATAAACAATAAAATAAATTGGTCCGAGAAAAAAAACAGATTATAAAGATATTTATATACAAATATAAATATAGAGTTTGCAAATCGATTATATTCGTAATCGCGATTTATGATTGAAATTTATATTTTCAATACCCGGTTGTTAATAAGAACTATGTAATGCTCGCGGTTAATGTTAACTTATTTTCTTTTAACAATTTCCACAGATATTGCTGAAATTCGTTAATATTTGCAAAAGTAATAAGTTTCGAAAGTATCTTTACAGCCGAGGAGGTTGAAAATGACACCCTGTGGTGTAGTCTGCACTGAAACAGGTTAGGTCATCACTCAACTTTTTAAAAACCTAACACCTCTACTAAAACCTATAGGATTTTTTGAATATGATGAACCTCAAAAAATATAATGTATTATATGTATATCAATGGGTATTGTGGTTTATTAGCACAACTAGGATATGTAATTATACACCCAGAAAACAATATCAGTTGTGGCCACCGAATTTGTTGCCAATCGAATTCTGGCGGTTACGACAACTGTCTACATATTAAATTATATGTTTAATTGCGAAACCCAATACTCAGTTGTTCAATTTAATATTTATATTCCACATATATATTATTACGTTCCACAAAATTTTATTAAAAAAAATTTATTTTTGATTTTTCCTGCACTTTGTTCGTGTAGTTCTCGCATCAAAAAGTTTTCGTAACAAACATGTAAAATGCAACATTTTTTTTGCTTTATATAGAGTTACTTACAGGCATTTAAATATATATTAATCTAAAGAAGATAATAAGGCGGTGTATTCATGTTATTTCTCTATCTAGTAATAAAATTTAGAAAATGTGTCCACAGTTTTAACAGTTAAAAGCTCTAACAAATTTCCAGTAAAATTGCAACAAACTTTATCACCTCTTAAGTAAGCCTGTACAAAGTAGGGTGACCATCAATTTCTCGATGCAAAAACTTCTCGCATCAGAAACGGGGTGCTGGGCATTCAGATTCATAGTTTACACTTTACTTACTGCACCACAACTAATATTAATTTTCTTTTATATATTTAAACATTTTATTTTAATAAAAAAAAATATTTTTAAAATGTTTGCCTTTGTGGGGATTTGAACTCGAAAATTTGGAGTTCTGAGCTACCTCTCTACCTACTACATTATTTTTAAATCCGAATAGATGATTTTTGCTTTATTATTGGATTCCAAATAAAATTACATTCTTACAAATAAATGTTAATTGTTTTGATCGAATTCCAGCCAATCTTTTCTTTGGGTGTACATTATTTGGTAATAATAGGAACATATCCTCATGAATCGTACGCAATCCGTATATGTAAATAATAAGTCATCCTAATCTTTGAATCTCTAGAGAGGTGTACCCCAAGGTTCGATTTTGGGTCCGCTGCTATTTTCCATATATATTAATGACTTACCTGAATATCTTTCATATTGTAAGATACACATGTACGCAGATAATGTACAACTCTACTTGAGCAGTCCTGTTCAATCTATTAAAGAGAATATTGATAAAATCAACGCTGATCTTAATAGTTTATACCGGTGGGCAACAGCTAATGGGCTCTGTATTAATCCACGAAAATCCAAATGCTTGGTAATTCGTAAAAAAAACTTTAAATCCAGTTTTCGAACATGATATCGCCATTAACAACAAGAAAATTAACATTGTCCCAACAGCTAAAAATCTTGGTCTAATACTAAATAGTAGTCTAACATGGACAAACCATATTAACACAATAGTGGGTCAGACATTCATGAAACTAAGACAACTTTGGGCAGCCCAATCTTTTACACTTTTAAAAATTAGATTGCTGCTGGCCAAATCTTACTTAATTCGGGGCTTATTGTATGGTTGTGAGCTTTATGCAAATAGCGACTCCACAAGCCAATCTAAGCATATAGTGGCGCATTGTTCGTTATGTTTTTGGATTAAGGCGACGTGATGGAACTTCGGCTTTCTCAAAGAAAATTTTTGGTGTTTCATTTATAAATCTTATGAAGATAAGAGTACTTCTCTTTTTACATAAAATCATTTGCACACAAAAACCTTTATACCTCTATGAAAAACTTCGTTTTGCTCAGTCTAATAGGGGCAAAAAGATTATTTTACCAAGCCATAATTGTCTAGTATCTGTGTGGCAATTCTATATAAATGCAATTCGTCTCTGGAATATGCTTCCACAAAACCAACAACTTAACAGCAACGTTACTCATTATAAAAAATTTGTTTTTCTAAATTATTCTTGATATTTTCTTACTTTTCCTGTTTAACTTAAAATATTTTTTATTATTATTATTTTTTTTTTAATATTGTGTAATTAAAATTTTAGCTTTAAAAATATTTTACCTAATTGCAACCTATTTCTAAATATGTTTTAACAATTGTCATTATTATTTTTGCTTGGTAATTCCTGTACTGTAAATATAAGATTAAATCTTGTTGGGGTGCGTACAGAGTGGCCGCTTGTTGCCGAGCCGAGCTGGCTGACGCTTGTTGCGAGAACCAATGCGAGAAAACTGGTAATATACAAATTAGTACAAACAAGCGCGAAGAGGTCATAGTGGGCGCCGAGCTGGTCAGAGCGCAAAGCTGGTTGAATGCGAGAAAACAGTTTCAAAGCGTATTTCAGCGCCGAAAACATTGTTTGTTATGTTGTTATGATTTGAACTTGTTTAGAAAACATAAAAAAAAATTAAAAACAAAAATTTAAGAAAAAGTAAGTAAAACAAGCAATCAAAAATTAAAAAATTAATAAAAATTAAAACGAAAAAAAAATATAATAATTAAATAAAAATTAAAAAATAAAAAAATTCAAATAAATAATAAAAATTAAATAAAATTATAACAATTATAAAAAAATTAAAAAAAAACTTATACAGTAAAATCGCTATAATTCGTACCCCGATAATCCGAAAATCCTGATAATTCGTAAAAAACAATCGGTCCCTTGGAAAAATCGCAATTATTCGTAATATTTCCATACATTTTATTCCCCTCGACCCAAACCCAAATGCATAGAAACATACATAAAACACAAATAATAGATAAAATATCAGCGCTGATACTCGCATCCACTATGCACACTCAAACTTGTTTCTCGCATGAACAAGTTGTCGCAACAAGCGTCAGCCAGCTCGGCTCGGCAACAAGCGGCCACTCTGTACGCACCCTGTGCAGGATATGACATTAATAAATAAATAAAATATCAAATCTATTTCAGAAAATACTGAAGAAGAAGTAAAATAGAGACTCTGTACTTGAGTACTTCTGAAAGTTATACAGAAAAGTTAGGAAAAACTTCAAAAGTAATTTTTTTGATGTCAAAATGTTATTTTACATCGCTTGGTACGATTAGTCTGTCGTTATTTTCAAAATATGTACATTTTCGAGAGAATTTTTTCAACTATATAGACATGTTTGTATATTTATTTATTTTCATATTTAAAATTACTGAAATAAGCAATATTATACTGAAATATCGACAAGTTCTTTAAAATGAAGTCAACGTTTTTTCATAGTAATTTCTGATGCAAATCGGGATTGTTTTCAAAAAATTTCAAACACTTTTTCTGTAATTTTTAAATAAAATTTTTGTCAGGGTAACTTCAAAAACTACACTCACAATATATTTTCCGTTACCGATTAAAGTTTATTTAAAAAGTAATAGGTAAAATTTGTTTTGGAGAGTCTGTCATATGACTCTTTACCATTTATAATCTTATATTGCATTAATTTTTTATAATAATCTTATATTTTGTCATATATAACCACATCTTAGTAGATATTGATATTTATGAAATTAGATATGATTTATATGATAAGATATGGTATAAATTATCATATAAAATTATATATAACACTAAATAGTTATATATGGCTTACAGGGAACCGTATTTATATATGACTTATGCAGAAACATATACACTCTCATACAGAACCATATAAAATTCTATATGCTATCTAATATTTCATATATAAGAAAAATAGTTTTTCATAAGATATAATTATATGTCGTTCCCTTTCAATGGTTTCGAAGCCCAGCCAGGGAAATACATTTTTAATTGTGTTTTTTAATTTATTTTTATTTTCTTTAAAAGTTCGGGACAACAAGACCTAGAAACTTTTGATAAGATATAAAATATAATTATAATAATCTATGTACATAAGAGTGGTCCGAAAAACATCAAATTTTAAATTCGCAATTTCCACAATGCCCCTTTTCCTTAGTGTCTAAAAACTCTATGCCAAATTTCAGAAAAATTCGTTTGTTTTTGGAAGTAACACAAGAAGTTAACATTAAATTGAATTATTTTTTAAATTATACGCCATAATTTAATAAAATTTTCCAATAAAGTACTAATTAATGTGCATAAAAAAATATCAGATCAAAATTAAAAAAAAAAAAATTAGTAACTTTAAAGTAGTTCGAGATTTTTTAAAATTTATACACTTTCTGAAAAGATGTAAGTAAAAATTCAACTTGCTTGTAAATTTCTCAAATCTGATCTTAATTTTTAAGGCAATTACGAATCTAAAATCGAAATTAAAACCAAATTTGTGGTTTTTAAATTATTCGCGTTTTATAAAAACTCAAAAAAAAATTGATTTTTTGTGCTATTTCCCTAACTACCTAAAAACGTTGTCATTGAAAAATCCAACTTCTCGTACTTTTAGAATCTACTTACAAAAACCCGATGTCACATAAGAAGACATTCCGTGGACATATAATAATTAAAAAAAGTTTTGGAACATTTTTTGTATGAAACTTTCGCGAAATACGCGAATGCAAATTTAATTTTGATTACGTATTCGTAATGTATGCTGAGTCGTGATCCCAATAATTATATATATTATAGTCGCGATCCCAATAATTATATTTAATTTTTCTTAGTTTTTAAAATATTAAAAATAATAGAACAAGTACAACTATGAAATTTCAATAGCGATGTGCTACCTCTAAATATTACTTTTGTTCTTAAATTTCTTTGGCAGACCATATTTTTTCCATAATGGCATATTTAAAGGGTTGTTGAGCTCGCAAATTCGAACTTTTTTATTGTTTTGGATACCTTAACATAGATACATATATATAAAACTCGAAGCTAAAATTATTGATTTGTTTTTTCGAAGTTACTATAAATATTCCATACAAATTTAAGTAGATATAGACTGGCTAAGTACCCTGCGGGAAAAAATTGGTCAGTTGAGAATTGGGACCTGTCCCGGGATAGGTGAAAACTGAACCGGTTTCCCAAAAACATATCACGAGATAGGTGAAAAGAGCACCGGTTTCTAAAGTACCTATCACGTGACCGGCTTAAAAGTCACGACATGTCCTTTTAGGCCAGTCCTGTGACATGTCACAGAGGGCAATTGACCCCCTTCTAGGACAAGCCCATGTTAAAGTGATTGGTCCCGTGACCGAAGCCTATCACAATGAACCGGTCATGTGACGTGTCCTGGGATAGGTCCTTTTCCCGCAGGGTAGTTATAGATATACTCGTAGCTACTTAAAAATTAAGAATTTATAAAAATAATGGCAAGTCTTGGAAATTCTTGGCTTTTATCTTTTAAATGTAAACATAAATATTTGCATTAAAATTATTTAAACTTTTTGTATGTTCAATTTAATATAAAAAACAACAAAAGCTTGAAGGCAGAAGTCTGAAACTTAAACTACAAAAGTTTAAACAAATTGATTTAAAGAGGAAGATCTCCAGAAAAAACAATTAATTTTTTTCTTAATATTCTCCATACAATCTTATGCAGTTTCGGGTTTTTAATATAACGTTAACATATCGGGAAGTGGGTCTTCAAAAGAAGCTGCCAGGTCTCATCGGGTGGCTCAGAGTAGAAACCATCTGGTCTCTTGAGAATACTCAGGCGATTCATATGATCCTGAGGGAGTGAGTTTTGAAGGCGAGCTGGTTCCGGTAGATCATCAATCCTCTAGCAGTAGTTGCGCGAAGTGTCGCTTTTGGATATATGTAGTTCCCTATTACATTCAGTGAGCGCAGTCTTGTAGGTGACGATCATCGTTCCACCATGGAATATTCCTCCTACTTGTCCAGGTTATTAGGGGAAATAACGATAGCTGTTCAGTTCGTCTTCCTACAATTTAGATAGACCTGATCCGTACCTTAAGCACTGACAACGTTAAAAGCTATATGCCAATGATCGGACAACATGCCAGCGCAAGATGGCAAACGAAAAGCTGAAGCTGGTGAACGTAAGATCTAAACCTCAATCTATTGGTGTGGCCCGAGTGAAAGTTTTATATATATGTTAGTAACCTGTGGCCTTATCTAATAATATTGTATTATTATATATAATTTTTATTATATAGTATATAAATGCATATGCATGCCGTTATATATGGAATATAACATTGCCAAATGTCCGCCGCGGCTTATTACGGTGGCACGGATCCGAGTGGACCAATTTGCAACGACTCTGCCGCACAGATCCGGCTGAATTTTAGCAATGGCCTCGGTTATGTTGACTTAAGGGCCATCTGCCGATTGTGATTTATTGGCATAGTCCTACGACTTCAGGAAACCCCACAAGAAAAGCTCTAGTGGTGTCAAATCGCACAATATTAGTGGCCAATTCACGTCATCTCAGCGATAACAATACCCTCAAAAAGTTTATGCAAAATGTACTTTGTGGCACACTTCGTCTTATTCCACATCGTTTTATTTGGGCCAAAAGAAATCGGTTCTGAAGCACTCATCATCATCGTTCTGAAGCACTCGCCGTTGACGGTGATGACTTCACCAACGTGTTTTTCAAAAAAGTTCGGACCAATGACGCCGCCGGTTCAAAATCCACACCAAACAGTAACTTTTTGCGGATGCATTGCCACGTGGTAACCTCATGTGGGTTGGCGTCGTCCCATATACGGCATTTTTGCTTGTTAATGTACATTCATCCAAAAATTCGTCTCGTCCTCTTCCAAACGCTCTGCAACGAACAAATGGCGTTGTCTATGGTTATTAATTTTGAGCTCCTGGATCAGTTGGATCTTGTACGGGTGTAGGCCTTAGTCCCGATTCAAAATTCGCCAAATTAAAGGCCGAATTCTTGCGCGCGGCGAGTTATTGATTGTCTAGGATTCTCCTGCACACTTTTATGGACCGCGGCGATACTCTCTGCCGTTCCTTTGACGTACGGGTGTTGGCTTATTGTTTACTAAACCAGTCATGAATTCGACCACCAAACGCGTCTGCGTAAAATGGGCGCAACGCGCGCAAAGTTTGCATTTACGAACACTCTTTTTGATAATTAAGTTTTACCATTTGCTTTGACATCAGTAATTTACTTATAAACAACAGATTAGATAGATGCCATCAAATCAACATGGCGTACACAGGCCGCCAACATATATCCGCGCTAATTGAAAAGCCCTTTATAAATATATATTACATTTTTTTTAATTATGCCATATATAACCACACCTAATTATATATTGATTTTACTAAAACTGGTCATGCTTTATTGTAAAAAATTATATATTATATTTATATCTATGCATTGCGCACATTTTGGAGACTTCTGTATATACAACGAAAACTGTCCCCACAGTCTACGCTGTATCTAATAAATGCCTTTATAGTAGGCAAACAAAGAACACTTAGGGGACGGCCCCCAAAGTCAGCATATGTCTACAACGTAAACTGTCGAACGAATATACGCTGTGCTTTTATATTATTATATATGCTATAAACAGAAACATATATATTTTCCCTTCGGGAAATGGAATGGTCACGTGACAGGAACTTTGTGGCAAAAACCGGTAATCGAGTTGGTTGTCTTCTATAAAAATAACCAGCAACTTTAACATGGAGTGGCAATTTCTACCTCCTTGCGACATACCGCTGACCTTGTTAAAGGCACCATATCACTGCATTGGTGTTAGTGAATGTGCAACAGAACTGGGTAAAGTTATCTTTCACACAGTTTCATGTTAGACATTACGTGAAGTTTAACGGAACAAGTGTAAAATAAAACGTTACGTGACTGGCTCAAATGTACATATCACAGGACTGAAACCAAGGAATTAATAAAAAAAAAACAGAACTTGTAGGAAATAGTTTCGTGACATATCACATGACTGCTGCAAGTGAACATGTTTCTGAAAGGTTCCATAAGGTACAGTCACTGAACTTATCTGCAATGGTATGCCACAGTACCTGTCACAAAAACATATCAAAAGTCACACAAAATATTTTTAAACTAAGTATATTCTTTCAAAAAATAACAAAAACATAAATATGGCACTCATAGGTACAATTTGAAATTTTGGATTAAGTTAAAACTTGCATGGAATCAATAACATCCGCTTTACAACAAGGACATATAAATATAGCTTGACAATTTTGAAAGCTTTTAAATATTATTTTTGTTCTTAATGTATGAAAAACAAAATAAAAATTTCGCCTTCGTTGCCAACTTCTACAACTCTTAATACAAAAATTACCTACGGCTGTGCCGAATCTTTGAATACCCTTAACCAATCTAAAAAAAAGTTCTCTACTGTTTTTGATACAAATAATGTAAACAACTTTAGAAGTAAAATTATAGGGGTGAAACAAATTTTGTGGTGGATAAAAATTTTGGAGGTATAAACATTCTTTAAGGTGAACAAATTTTTTTAAAAGAATATAAAATATTATTTAATTCTAAAAGGGACTGGCTAAAAAACAAGTGAAAATATTTTACTTGCCAGTCGCTACTATGAATTTGTACTACAATACAATAACTTGTATGGAAAATTTAGAGGCACCTTCACATTTTCAATCATAACTATTTAACCGCAGGACCGATTTTGCTCATTTTTAACACCAAACGGACAGTCAGACGGTGGAATGTCAGCACTGGTCATTAAATAAATAAAAGAAGTTTTTGTTTTCTCTATATTGTTTAACTTGAACAACAAAAATAAACATGTGGCTGCCTAAACACTTGAACCAAGGACCCTTGAAACCAGGATGAACAAACTACAAAATTTTTAGCCACGCATGATGCCAAATGACGAGACTACAAAAAATTCTTAGGCGACACCATGAAATTCTTAGGCGATTTACAGAAACATTTAGCCCCTAGCAATGGTACAACCACAAGTACAGTGATTGTGTTGTGCATGTATGTATGTATACATGTTTGAATTTTTTTTCCTAACATTCAACAAACACAAATATTAATTATTATTATAACAAACAAATTATTAATTATAAAAAATGTATATTTGTTTTTTTTTTTTTTTGATTATGACAACAAACAAAACAATGGTAAACGTGAGTATGAAAGAGACAAAAAACACAAAACATTGGTAAACAAAAAAAAAAAACAACACAAAACAACAATGTGTTTTTTTACCTGCAATAAAAAACCCATTTTATATATTTTGTCTCTTTCATACTCACGTTTACCATTGTTTTGTTTGTTGTCTAAAGCAAAAAATCAAATGTACATTTGTTTTATAACTTTTAATAATTTGTTTGTTATAATAATAATTAATATTGCTGTTCGTTGAATGTAAGGGAAAAAAATTGAAAAATGTTTCTGTAATTCGCCTAAGAATTTTTTGTAGTCTCGTCTTTTGCCATCATGACACCATGGTATCATGCTAAAAAGTACGCAAACGGAAAATTTGCAATAATTTACAAGTATGTTAAACAGCTGATTGTAAAACCAAATGCAAAAATAAATTATAACAGGTCGATATGAAAAAAAGAGGATTCTTGTTGTAAAATATTAAGCAGAAACACTTAAGAAGGTTTTTTTTATCTTTTCTATAATTTATTAAATATATTTGTTGCTTTGCATAAAACAACGTACGTAAAACATATTTATTTGTATTTAAAAAAATTTTTTCAATCATATGTTTTTTCTGCTTGTATATTTTTGCTGGCAATAATTTTTCCAATAAAAATTTGCAGAAATAAGAAGACCTCTCATCATCAAACTGTCACTTTATTCTCTCTTTTTTTATGTTTACTGAGTATTTGTGTAAACTAACAACATTCAGTAAAAGTTTGTACAAATTATTGAGTAAACGAACGGGGCTAATAACTGCCAGCATAAAAAAACGATTATTAGCTGTGTGTGTTTTGTTCGTTTGTTGCAAACAGTTAATCTGTATCATACATGGAACTAATGCATTGATTGGACTAATTAATTGATGATTTAATTACCATTACATTGATAACAATTGCAATAAAATAAATTTCATTACCATTGTTTAAATTAATGGTAATGACTTAAGAATCTGATTTCATTGATTACTGTCAATGTTTTGGAATTTCATTACCAATAATATATGTTCCTTTCACCCCTCGAGGGAGCATAGGGTCATACCAATACTAAAGTATCAATTAAAATAAAACATTTGTATTAACTACCGTCATTTTATGTGCTAATATTTATTTATGCGAGTTAATATTTGTATATTTTCAAATCGTATAAGTTTTTTTTTTATAATCAAATGGTTTTTCAATCAATTATAATTAGATTTTTTGCATTTGTGCTATTTCATTGCCATTACTAATAAAATTTTTAATTCACTGTAAAAGAATATATATAAATTTAAATAAAAATATTTATCTTATTTTGTTCATACCTCTTAAACGAACAGGTTTGTCTGCTACGGCCAGTTTACCTTTTATATTGGCGCTCAAGCCCTCTAAATCTCCGCAGCAAGCTTATACACTTTGCTTTTCGTTTTCACGTGAACACTTTTACACAACTTTAAGCGGGGTTCCACAATAACCGACATTAACTTTATTGCAGAATCCCTCTAAAACTGCTTATCATCGATGGCATCCTGCTCCTGTTCATCTGGTAAATGCGTAAAAACATTACTAACAATGTTCCAATAATGTTCATTGTACTTACTTGGTTGTGGAGAATATTGGCATAAAAATTACCTCATCATAATTTACTTCCTGTTCTGCCAAGACCAGGCTTGCAACTTATTGCCTGTATTGTGCATCTTTAAAACATTAAAAATTAATAGAACTAATAAAAAAAAATTAATCATCATATTTCTCTTGCCTTTTTCAATTCGCTGGAAAGTGCCTGGAGAACAATTTAAACTTAGTTGGCTTTCTTCCACTTTCTATGAATTTTTTTTGTCCTGTTTTTTTACTTCTTAAAATAGCTGTTTTTTTTAATATGAATAAAGTTGAGGTTTATTTTTTTGTATGAAATGTGATTTTGTGCGTTTGCAATATTTTGGTAATTTTGTGAGAGATTTATTTGCTTATTCTCATTTTACAAGACTTTACCCAAAATTACCTCGAACAGACCTATTATTTCCTCCGTGAGTTTAAAAAACCTGTGTTATCGATAACTTTAGATTTTTGGGGCGTATTGAAATTTCTAAAGAGATATACTTAACCAGGCCTACAATCTGCAATGTCATTTTAAAATTTTATTATAACTGTTACTCGGTGTTATTTTTAGTCGATTTATAATATAATTTTGTGGAGAGGAAATCTTGATGTTTCGATTTTGTTATATTTTAAGCAATACTCTTTAGTTATGGTCAGTGTTAAATGACTATTTTATATGATTTTTAAGAATAACTTTTATTCAGTTTATAATAAAAAAGTAAAAAAATAAGGGGTTGTTTTAATTTAAAAAATGTTAAAAGTTTTTTAGGGATCATTGTAATAATAATATCAATAATAGTGATTAGATGATACATTACACAACCTGGGCTCTAATCGCCGCATTCGTGATCGAATTTGATATCGTACAAAAAATAAATTCGATAGGTATCGAATTGCCTAATTACGGCATTCGATTGTTAACGAATCGAAAATTTTGAGAATTGTAAAAGATTTTATTTTAATTGTAATAGAGTCCTGACATATGTTTCACACAAATGTAAACAAAAAAAGAAAAACAAAAACAGCAAATTTAAAACAGAGTAAGTAACAATTATGCTTTTGAGTTAATTTATTTAATTAAAACATTTTTTTATAGACAATGAGTCAACAATTACTATTAATAATGCACATGTCCTCATCGGAATCTGAAGAAGAACATGGCGTAATGCGCATAAGAAGACAAATGCCTGCTATAGCGTAATTAATTTATTTATAAAACCAAAAAATACTTCACTAAGGATTTATTTGCAGATTTAAACAGCGAATTAGACTGTCGAAGGAGGCGTTTAATTATGTTCTTTCCCAGATTGATTTTGTTGGGCACATGTCAACTGCGGTGCCGCCAACGCTTCAGTTGGCAGCAACACTGTCTCTGTTTGCTACCGGTAGCTTCCAACATGCGGTTGGAAACGATTATTTAGTTGGTATGTGTCAAAGCACTGTTAGCAAAACTGTGAATAATGTGGCAAAGGACATAGAAGAGACAGTGTGTCCGAATTACATAAATTTGCACTTGTCCTAAAAACTTAACACCTATTGCTGTATCGAACAATATTGTAAAAGATTGCACTCGATCGATTGCTCGTTATCGAATCTTATCATCTCAAAATACGTTAATTTTTGTTCGATAACGAATGCCATAATCTCAAAATAAAAATATTCGAACCACTAGCAGTGGTTTATAGCGCAGTATTATAGCATCGCTTGTAGCGGCCACTCTGACATTAACCTTACCGATAACCGCATCGTTTCGGCTACCATCCATGCTGAAGACCAATCTGAAGGGATTCCTGTGAACTTTGTACTTTTTGCCTGCACGGAAACTTATTTCGTTTTGTACTCTTCTGGAAACAGTTCACAGGGAACCCTTCAGATCTAAAGGGTGGTTAAATCTTATGGGCCGATGTTGAATGTGAACCACACCTAAAGGTCAAGTTTTTTTCTGCATTTCATTTGACTTTTCTCAATTTTATACTAACTCAATTTTAACCATGGTAAGATACACAATCGAACAATGCGTTAAAGTTATTCAGTCTTATTATGAAAATGGGCGTTCAAATCAAAATGCACTTCGTGATTTTTTTTGGTCAGCATAATCGACCAAATGTTTCCACAATCGGGAGAATCGTGGGCAAATTTCAGCAAACCGGGTCTGTAGGAAATGAGAAAGCCACCTGTGCATGCTCGCCAAGTTCGTTCTGCGGAAAACATTGCTGTTGTTCGCGATAGTGTGGCAGAAAAGCCGTCAACCTCGACTCGCCGTAGGTGTTCGCTATCGCGAGATCATAACGGAATTCTTGAAGCCAGAAATTGAGGATATGGATGTGCACTGGTTTTAACAGGACAGTGCCACTTGCCACACAGCTAAGGAAACAATGGTGTTATCTCACGTAGTGGCGATGTCAATTGGGCGCCAAGATCATGTGATTTGACACCGTTGGACTTCTTTCTTTGGGGTTATTTGAGAGAAAAGGCGTACGTCGATAAGCCAACAACAATTCAAGAGCTAAAGGATGAGATAAATCGGTACATTAACGGCATAAAACCTCAATTATGCCTCACCGTCATCGAAAATTTGGACCATCGGATGGAGGTGTGCCGCCAAGGTCGCAGCGGCCATTTGGCCTATTAATTGAACCATACCATATTATCATAATAAAAAGAGATGACAATAATTTCCTAAATAATTTGTGTTTTATTCAAAATCAACATCGGTCCTTAAAATTTAACCACCCTTTATCTTCAGCATGGAAAAAACATTTATTTTACGTCTGTACGGAAACATCATTAAGCATCATATCATTTTGTACTCTCCCAGGAACTCTTCTTAAGGGATCTGCGATAATTTTGTAAGTTTTTATAGCTCTCGGGGAGACTTATAAAATGTACCCAATTTTCAAAGGTGCGCGCTCATGGATGTCCTACAAATGGAAAAACAAATTTTTGGTTTTTACTCTTTTATGCACAGTTACAAAGTGACTGGTAAAATGGACCGACTTTCATGGAAGTCCTTGATATGACAAAACAAATTTTCACCTGTACAGAAATTTATTTATTATATCATATACATATGTAAGTATGAACAGGCGAAATATAAAGTTTTTTTTCCATGTAACGATCCCCATTATACTAAGAACTTGGAAAGATTAGGTCCAGAGATCTCGGGAGTCCTTTTGCAACTCTCCAAAAGAGCAGGACAACCATAGGCGTGTACCCTTAGGAAGTACGTTAATCTTAAAGCACTTCCCGAGAGCTATTATTCTGTCCAAAATTATCGATAACTGTTTCAAGGAGAGCAAACAACCAATAAGGACCATTTTTTTCATTTACAGGACCCCTATGGGGGTGCGCCCTTGGAAAGTGGGTTCATCTCATAAGCCTCCCCGAGAGGAACTGTACCCAAGAGATTAAAAATCCAATAAGGAACACAATTTTTTGCATTTACAGGACCAATGGATGGAGCACAAACCGCAATAAGTTTCCGTACAGGGGAAAACAAATGTTTTTTTCCATTTGAAGGACCCGCATTTGGCACGCTTTTGGAAAGTGGGTTAACCTTATAGGTGGAGTTAGTCCAGTCCATAGTTCTCAGGAATCTCTTCAGAACTGTGCTTTTTTCAAGTACGAAGGCAATTTATGTTTGTATCTATAAGTTTTAATTATTAGAAATAAAATTTTCTTTATATCCACTTTTTGACATTAGTAAATTTTTTTCGCTAATTTTATCATATCGGTTTGTAAAATGATTTCTGAAATTAGCAACAAATATTTTATATATTCTGAAAAAATTCTGCGATTTGTAAGTTGTAAATAACAAACAAATTTACTAATTTAAATTATTTTTTTTTACTAAAAATCGGTACAAAAATAGTTAAGTGGGACTGAAAGCCGTTACGAGTTTTTCTACAAACTTTTTTTCAGATTGTAGCGCTGATTCTCACAATTTTTTCCATCTTCTTTTACATTTATAAATTAGTGGTTGCTATTCCATAGTAACATTTAGTTATGATCTCTAACCTGTAGTGCGTTTATGTAACTCTTCTCTATCGGTTTTTTCTCTACTAGTTGAGAATGTGACGTCACTATGACGCCATTCTCAACTAAAGTGTTTATGTAAGGTTTCTCAACTGTGGGGAATTGAGAAAATCATTCTCAGCTGGTAGATAAATTGGCAACTAGTAAAGCGTGGTTGACAATTGTACAAATCAGTGAGGAATGGAAACGGTAAGCAATATAAACCATAAAAAATTCATAAATATATAACAAAAACAAATTTCTTTATAAAATATAATTTTTTTTACATATTTTTGGCTTCTTTATGTTTATTATTTGTAGAACATAGAATTTATTTACTTTTTTTTCTTTTAGAAAAAAGTTTTGGCGGGAAGAGTGACGAAGGCTCAAAAGCAATCGTTGCTCCAATGTATGCAGGCAAACCGTGCATTAGGTTGCGGTCAATTTTCTGGACCGGATAGTGCTCGTAAGCAGAAAGAGGATTGGATGGCTATAGCGCAGGAGCTAAATAGCAAAGGTGGAGCCTCAAAGAATGGGGATCAGTGGAAAAGAGTAAGTCAAATTTGGTTGAATTGAACAGAAGTTTACATATATAAAGTTGTATTATTTCAGTGTTGGATTGATTGGAAGGCTTCCGTCAAACGGCACTACGGCGCATTAAAGCGATTCCAAGCGAAAACTGGAAACCTGCCGAGCACATCCGGTCCAAAAGAAATGGATGAGCTCGACGAGCAAATGGTTCAGTTTTTTGCCAAGGACGTTTTTGAGGGTGATAGTTCAACTAAGGAACTAGGTTTAATGGCACCTCCAACACAAGCAAAAGACGAAGAAATTTTGTTTGAAGAATATCTGGAGGATGAATTCAATATCAGTTTTCATGAAGCCATCGAAACCCCAGTAAAAAGGCAAATCGTCCAACAAATATAATGTCCACTTTTGAGCGTGCACTGGACATTTCATCTGCGCAGAATGCAGAACAAACAGCAATGCTTAAAGATATATTGGCTGAACAAAAAAAAAACAAATATGATATTAACAATGCTTGTAGAAAAATTAAGCAAAAATTAAATAATTGTTATTATAAATTTTGTTGAGTTTATTCAATATTATTATTTATGGTAAGGGGGGGGGGGGGGATGCAGTGGAGAAGGCCCACTAGCTCCCATGTACTGCGGCCGCAAGGGCCTTTATTCAATATTACATGCATTTATATCTTTACAGACAAAATTAAAAATAGTTCCTTACTATATTCTCGCGAACTCTTCGTGCTTGATTCAACACAGATTGATTAGAAATTGTTTGTTGAATTTCGTTTTCACTTTCACTTAGGTCTACATTCACGTCAGGCATAGGTTGATTTTTTTTAATCTTATATTATGTAGAGTGCAGCAGACATTTATAATTGTTCCCGTATAACTAGGGCTCATAAGCAGACCTCTATCACCAGAAAGACAGTCTTTAACTCCGCAATTTTCCCATATGTGAGCATCGTGGGTAGCACCACCATAACGTGCATAAGCAGCCAATATTTGAAGATCGAAGTCGCAAATTAGCTGCACATTTTTTGAAAAATATCCCTTCCGATTTTTGTAGCAATATTCAACGTCCATTGAAGGTTTCTTTATTTTAACATGCGTGCAGTCAATAGCACCAATAACTCCAGGAAAACCAGTGGCATCATAAAAACTTAAAGATACAATGCATTATTATTGAGAAATAGGTATGAAATATGCATATTGTTTACCGTCGCATGATTTTCTCTTGATCTTCAAGAGTACACGGAAAACGCACATATTTTGGAGAAAGATTGACCGCAATCGCAGTTGAGACTTCCTTTACAATAATTCAAATCATTGATTTGCTCATTGCGCACATGAAATCCTGACCAATGTCTCTTAAATAGGAGCCAGTAGCATAATAATGTAGACCTGCCAACAACCTTATGCTCTTTGGTATAAAAGTATTCCGTATTCCAGTTTTCATGAAAGGGGATATTTCCTCTAAAAGCTCGTGCGCTGCATCTCTACTAAATCTGAATAATTCCTTAAAACGTGCCTCTGGAATTTGGAATGGATCAGTTGCATCCCTTAATGATCGTCGGTGTATGCGCAACATGTTCCTCCTATCGTGTGCATCACCCAACACTAATATTACGAAGTTCATTGTAACTCTTAAGATTATAACAAATACTTCAAAAGCTAGTTGTAAGTTGTATGGAAATGAAAAATTTACCTTTTATGTATATAATATATTTGTTTTAAAAAAATTTAAGCCAATTTAATTGTTTGCAAACAACCCACACGATTTTTCCACAGCGTCTGTTGTTATTTAACAACTTTGTTTACAATTTCTTATGTCAAAATATCAATTCAACACGAACTTCTCAATTGGTGAGTTTCTACACTTACATAAACACTACGTTCTCAACGATTGAGTTTAGCTAGTAGAGTTGATGTGACGTCACACTCAATAGAGAAGTTCTCAACCAAGTTACATAAACGCACTGCTGGTAAATTCTATAATATATAATATTACATATATTTATATAATTAAGGTGTAAATACACTAATACAATCTTGTACTTAAAAAAGGTTATACATGGAAAGGTAAATGTATTCTTTACTTACTTGAGTTAAAGGAAATTCTAAAAAATCTGCAGGAACCAAATAATTCTTTTCTTGAGTAAAACTTGGACTTTCCATCAGCATACATTTTGATATAATAAAGCTGTAATTTCTTTTAAAGGTGACTGTTGTACGAGTATGTCAATCTGAGATGCTCTTTCACCAACACTTGGTATCCCTTGATTTATTAATACTGTTACGAGTTTACCCTTTATACAAACGTTGATTTTAATTAAATCGAGTTTTTTCTATATTGCAAATAATAAACACTATTTATTTATAACAGGCACTAAAAATTACAGAAAAATACTTTAATAACACTTTATACGCACGATGTAAATATACTAAACGTTAGCCACACTTTAGTTATTGACACTTAGCGTTTTATTTATAAACTGTATTGCTGTGCCACCTTGTTGGCGTTTTTTTATGTGCGGGTTAAAATAACTAGAATATGGCAGCACCGTTTCGAAGCTGCTTACTGGCAACTTTGAGAATGTTCTTGTACGGTTTGACAGAAGAAACATTAGTTATGGTGAAAGGTTGCCATTTAATTGTTTAACATTTCAGAGCTAACATATGGGGATTTGTGTTTCTACGAATAAATGATATTTCTGTAACAATACAATGCTTTTTTTAAGATGGTTCTAGTGCATCATGCGCACCTTGCGGTGACTTACTAAAATTTGAAAATACTTATTTTAAATCGGATCCGGAAATGGAGTTGGATTCCGTTTATGACGGGCCAAAAACGGAACGTATTGTTTGTTGGGATATTTCAATTATTCTTATTTTTACTACAAGTTGCGCTAAGTGCGTTAATTAAAAGTACCAAAAACGTACATTTGCAAAAAGTACTACAACCCGGGTAGACCGGTCGACCGGGTAATGCTGGGCTCTAGTATCTGCTTTTTGTTGTTCCTATCAGGTAAAAAAGGGCTAAATTCGGATGTGCCGAATCTGAATACCCTCCACCAATATCCTAAAGATATGTTCTCTACTAGTTTTGATACAAATAATATAAAAAAACAAACTTTTGAAGTAAAATTATGTAGGTGAAAAAGTTTTTTGAGGTGAAAAACTTTTTTAGATGTGAAAAGAACTTTTTTGGTGGAAAAAAAAATTAGAGGTGAAAAAATATTTGAGGTTACTGCCAAGCGACTGGTGAAAAAAATATGAGAAGATTGTTATGTACCAGTCGCAACTATGAAATAGTACTAAATTTGTATGGGCAATTTAGAGGCACCTTTACATTTTCACTAGTTTTTTTAACCATGGACTGCACAAAAAAAACACATTTTAAAGCTTAACTTTTGTTAAATACTCAATTTTGTTCCGGCTAATGGGGACTAGCTCTGCAGCTGAATATGCCTAATGGAGAGAATGTACTTTCTGATGCGCCACGTATTGATAAATAGTTGCAACGAATGTTCTTGCTTTAAAAAATTGAAGTGTGTTTGTCTAATGGAGAGAATACAGCAAAGAAATTAATTTGTTAAAGAAAGAAGATGAGTTGTAACTATTTGTCAATAGATGACCCATCAGAAGGTTCATTCTCTCCATTAGACATATTTTGCTGCAGAGCTAGTCTCCATTAGCCATATTGTGCTACAATATGCAGTAGAGTATTATTGATTTTCTATTTTCTTCGTAACATAAATGAATATTTGCCAAAAACTATGAAAAATATATGTTTTATGTGCATAGTATACCATAGTTTTTTAAATCAATATTTATTTAGATATTTAAGAGCACAATATTGCACTTTATGCATGTGTATTTTTTTTACAAAAGAAAAAATTTACATAAATATACATTTTCCAATTCCTCAATTCTCAAAAGTACAAATGGAATAAAAAAAATACTATTTTCCTCTATGCAAATTTCTTTTTTGACATAAAAATGTGAAACAAATGCTTTTATTATCATTTGAAAAATTGACTTTAAAAATTATGTAATAAGTCTACTAGTAACATCTGAATGCATTAGAATTTAAAGTTTGTAGTTAATTTTATATTTTATGTAAATAAATTAATGAAAAGCCTATATCTATTTGGTTTGATGGTATTTCTAAAGCTTTTTTTTTTTTTTGTTAAGTACTGCATATTGGTGGTGACGAGGTTATCAAAGATAGAGTTGTATTGCAAGACGACAAAAAAATTTGAATTTCTGTTCTCGCTTGGTTCACTTGATATATTTACACTTGATTTTAGGTCTTCCAAGTTTTCTGAATTACAATTAAAAATAGATAAGTTTTTGTTATCGATCATTAAAGACGTGTGATTTGTTGTATTTGTTAGATGTTGTGGTTCTGCACTAAGCGATAAAAAGAGGTAAATTTTTGTGTTCGCTCTGTTCCATTGATAGATTGATATTTGATTTTGGGTACTCCAACTTTTCTAAATTCCAATTGAAAATATCTGACTTATCGCTTATTAAAGACGTTTGATTTGTTAAATTTTGTAATTCTGCACTAAGGGACAACATAAGAGTCGAATTTTTGCTTTTACTGTCTTCACTAAATATATTGATGTTATCTGACTTATTGTCATCCAACATATGTATATATATGTTGTTCTACAAGAATACGATCTAAAGGAGATTTTTCTTCTATAACACCGTCAAAACTTGTTTTTTTTTTATTAGCATTACACAAAAGAGGAGATGCAAAACTAAAATTAAATATTTTTTTTTGTTGAGTTTCTGACGCTTTACTCTTAAAGTTTTGTTCTTTATTGAACAGCCTTGGTGATGAGAATATGAAATTTTCTTTTGTTTTGGCGATATGTTAATTATATTTTCGCTATGTTGTGACCAGATATTATTTAAACATATTGACTTTTCAGACAGTCACCTTTAAAAGAAATTACAGCTTTATTATATCAAAATATATGCTGATGGAAAGTGCAAGTTTTACTCAAGAAAAGAATTGGTTCCTGCAGATTTTTTAGAACTTCCTTTAACTCAAGTAAAGAATACATTTACCTTTCCATGTATAACCTTTTTATACCCTTCACCACAGGTGGAAGGGTATATATAAGTTTGTCATTCCGTTTGTAATTTCTACAATATTGATCTTAGACCCTATAAAGTATATATATTCTGGGTCCTTATGAAGAGCGAAGTTGATTAAACGATGTCCGTCTGTGTGTTGAAATGGGTTTTCCGAAGAACCCAGACATGATGAGGACTTGATTGTTTTTTTATTTCTGTTACATGTGATCCATTTCTGTTTGCTATTAAAAATCAGACAGATCGGTTAATAAATGGCTGAGATTTTAGCAAAAAACCAGGACTACCTCTAATTTTTTCCGTAAAATCCCTTTGTTTAATATGTATGTAGAATTTTACGCATAACAAACGCATCCATTTGTTGAAATTCTTTTATTTCATCTCCACCTTTTATACACAAACAACAAACACATATAAAGATTTGTCATTTAAATAAAAACCAAACAAATCTCCAATGAACGAATCCTTTTTATATATGTACCTCTATTAAAACGATGATTTTGTGTGAGCTTCAATAGCTCAGTTGTCTAGACGCTATGTCACAAGGCCGCGGGTTCGAATCTCGGTAAATTCACTTTTTTTTGTACATTTTTTTTATTTTCTCCAGACTTTTTTTTTTTGTTTTTTTAACATTTAATAATTTATTTATATAAAATTTTTTATTAATAATTAAATAATCCACAAATAGGCTAAAAACATCAAAATTTTTATAAAAATCCTCTGCTACAAACAAAATACAAACGTTTTTATTTCTATTTTTTGCTCCGATTCTTATATATAAATGAAATTTTATACATAATTTCCCTTTGAGTGCAACTATTCTAGGTCATAACTTATAATAATTTATAAAAAAAAATTTATAAACTATTTTCCTTCAAGTTTTTAAAATTAAGCTAAAGAAATTAAAAATATTTTTTAATAAAAAAGCGAAATAAAATCCCAAATGCAAATTTGCCAGCTTAATCAAACGTTTTTGTAGAAATAAAACACATGCAGTTCTAGTGATTTCTTTTAACGATTTGTTGAAATTCTTTTCTTTCACCTCTTCACCTTTTATACACAAACAACAAACACTATTCTAGAGCTGTAATATGACCTATGGATACGTCTTATATAGCAAAAGATCGAAAATCGTTATTATAACATATTTGCTGAAAAACTCTGAAATATCGGTTCAGATACAAAAAAGGTATGACCAAAACATACATTTTTTTAAATATGTACCTATTTTCGGGAACCATAAATCTTCCCGAGTCCAAGTTTTATCACCAAACTAAATGGTTAATTTCCTATTAAAGGCGTCCGTATATAAATCTGTCCCATGGTGAAGATTCGACATAGCCGAATTTAGCCCCTCTTACTTGTTTAATTACAAGATTGTATTAGTGTATTTACTAACTTAATTATTTAAAAAAATATACATATTGTAAGGTACTTGTTATAAAAATACTTTGTATTCTATATTATTTTATGTTTTGCCATGTTTGTAACTTCATTGAAAATATCTAAAAAATAAATAGTTTTACGAATGACATTTTAAAGTTCAGGTGTGAGGTCTGAAAAATAAAAAAATTATTAAAAACTGTTTGCGATTTTAATACTAAAAATGGATTTACGCCCAACTCGCCAAAAAATCATTGATGCTCTTACGGCTGCAAAAATTTCGTTTCCCGAATCCGCAACTATGACTCAACTGAGATCCTTATACGAGTCAATAAGAACAACTGAAAAAATGGTGAAACTAATACTGCTGTTACTTCCACCGTTTCATCTTTCGCCGCCATGATTGTTGGAACTTCCGTTATTTCCAATACTTCCGCTGCTATACCGACGTCTTTTGGATATTATGATTGTGCTCAAACATCTAATTTTTCTTCCGCTGTCTCTGAGGCTATACCAATGAATTCGATCAACAATTGTTAATTCTAATACTACCGAAGGATGTGCAACGTCTACTACTAATCGCTCACCTATTGTTTCTTCAGTTGATTTCTACTCAGTACAAGAATCTCATGAAAATTTTGAGAATGCGATGTGAGATGGTAAATCTTCAAAACCAGCTCAAAGATTTAGAAGGAAATACTGGTAGTCGAATAATCCATGAGGAATTGGATATAATGGTTCCAAAATTTAATGGTAATGATGGTCGAGATATTCACAAATGGTTTGTAGAATTTGAAAATTATGCTTTAAACAAACATCTACTCGAGAGGAAGTCTATCACAAGCTGCGTTTACGTGTTCTACAACCTTCAGAATCATGCATAAACTACATAATATCTATGCAAACTATTGCATCTAAAGCATCATAATTGATGGTTTGCATGATAAGTCCAATAATGTATCCTTACTGTATGGATCAACTTCAGTGGAAGAGCTATTCCAGCGCATAGATAGATACGAAAAATGTCGAGTAAAAATCAATTCTGGCATAAAATCGAGAAACAATCTAAACAACGGTATCCGCTGCTTTAATTGTTCACAGTTTGGTCATGTAAAAAATGCATGCACAAAACCAATACGTCCTCCAGTTTCCTGTTTTACTTGTCACCGTAATAAAATAGTAGCTCCAGTTTTTCCGAAATCAGTTGATGTTATAAATGATATTGTTGATCCAATGCAAACGGTGAGTGTGGCATTTTGTCTTCCTTGTAGTAGAAGCAAATATACTATCTTAATGTTCCATGTCTTCTTGATTCCGGTAGCCCAATTAAATTAATCTTATTGCAAGGTCAGTAGTTCCCATTGGGGTGTTGGGGATTGTGATTTGAAGATGTATGGAATAGTGTATTATTAAATTTATAAATACTTTTGAACGTATCAAATTTACTGTTATTCCTGATAAATATATTAAGATTCCTATGATATTGGGCCGGGATTTTATGAAAAAATTCAATATTAAATTAATTTCTATCAAATATTCAGATAAATCTAATGTATGTAAATTTGATTCTACTAGACAAATAAATGATACAGATAAAATTTCTTTGGTGTCAAACATTAATAATAGAATTGAGAATAGTGCATTAAACAATATTTTTAAAGACTCTTTTAATGATGTTGATTTGAATCCGGAATTAAATCAGAAACAAATGCATGATTTGAAAACTGTTATTGAAAACTTTTACATTAAACCAACATGAGTTGTTCGGAAACCTTATGATTACAAGATGAAAATTCGGCTATCAGATGATACTCCAATTTTTTGTTCTCCTCGGCGGTTATCAGTACGAGATCGTGATGAAGTTAAGCAAATTATTGAAGATTTGTTGAGCAGAAAAATTATTCGTCAAAGTAATTCTCCATATGCTTCGGCCATTGTTTTAACTAAAAAGAAGTCTGGTGAGACTCGTATGTGTGTGGATTATCGCGCTTTAAATAAGAAAACTCTTAGGGATAATTTTCCGCTTCCATTGATTGAGGATTGCATAGAATATATGGCAGGAAAAAGGGTTTTTACGTTATTGGATTTAAAAGATGGATTTTTTCACTTAGAAATGGATAAAGATTCATTGCCATATACTGCATTTGTAACTCCTTATGGGCAATATGATTAAAAAATGCACCTGCGAATTTCCAGCGATTTGTGAATAATATATTCCGTGATTTGATTGATTCTCGCCTTAGCAGTGGTACTTACACGGGCATATGAGAAAGGGTTAGAGTTTAAGTTGAAAAAATGCAAATTTGGTTATCAATCTCTAGATTATTTAGGATACTCTGTTACTTTATCGGGAATTCAACCAACGGAGTCATTTAAACTCTATTTAAATATTTTCAATTCCAAGAAACCAGAAGGAATTACAAACTTGTATTGGTCTTTTTTCATATTTTCGACGATTTGTGACATCCTTTTCTGTAATAGCTAGACCACTATTAGATTTATTACGGAAGGAAAATAAATTTTTGTTTTCGGATGACTGTGCTAAGGCTTTTAATGAACTAAAACGTCGTTTAATGACAACTCCGATTTTGGCAATTTATGATCCTAAAAGGGACGCAAGTACTTGGTGCTATATTGATGCAACGTCAGGATGACAAGAAATTTCATCCTGTAGCTTATTTTTCGAAAACAACAACTCCAGCTGAATCACGTTATCACAGTTTTGAGTTAGAAACACTGGCTATTATTTATGCTTTACATCGATTTCGAGTGTATTTGGAAGGTATTAACTTTACAATTATTACAGACTGTAATTTTCTCACAATGACTTTGAACAAACGTCAAGTAAATCCACGAATTTCCCGTTGGGCTTTAGAATTAGAGAACTTCGATTATTCTATTCAGCATAGAAATGGAGTTTCAATGGGTCATGTGGATGCTTTAAGTAGATATAGTATATGCCAGTGATATAGTATATGCCATGTTGTTCAAAAATGTAATTAAGTTGGTGCCAAGGGCGAGACGAACGTATTAGAAGATTAATATCCAAGCTTGAAATTGAGGAGGATGATAAATATGCACTAGTAGATGGTCTTGTATTTCGTAAACATGAATCTAAACGTCTTTTGTTATATGTGCCTAAAGAAATGGAAGAAAATGTTATTAGGATGATTCACGAAAAAATTGGACATCTTGGTTCAGAGAAATCTTATGAACACATACGATTTAATTATTGGTTTCCGAATACGAAAAATAAGATCACTCTTATATTCGGAATTGCATTAAATCTATAATTTATTCAGCTCCAGCTCGAGTAAATCAACAAAATTTATACAATATACCTATATTGATAATTTCGGGCCACTACCTTCTCTAATTTCAGAAATCATTTTACAAACCCATATGCTAAAATTAGCGAAAAAAAAATTTACTAATGTTAAAAAGTGGATATAAAGGAAATTTTATTTCTAATGATTAAAACTTATAGATACAAACTTAAATTGTTACACAGGTTGAAAAAAAGGGAGCAGAAGTGAAGATATTTTTCACAACCGGCTCATGTCCAAAAATAGAACATCGTCTTAAAAAAAACACTAAAAACTTTTTTAGTTTTAAAAATTAAATAAAATTGGTTTAACCTAGACCAATAACATGCCCCTAAACGACTTGCTCGGTTTGGGGTCTTAAATAGAAAAAATGTATTCTCTATTGCCCTTTTTGCTCTCCTGGTAAAAATTCTGAAGGCATTGCCGCGACCTTCGGACAGGATTATAACTCTCGATGAGACCTATACGATGATCATTTTCCAATTACTTCGATGAAAGTCTGTACTTGAAAAAAAGCACAGTTCTGAAGGGATTCCTGAGAACTATGGACAGGACTAACTCCACCTATAAGGCTAACCCACTTTCCTTCAAATGGAAAAAACATTTGTTTTCCCCTGTACGGAAACTTATTGCGGTTGGTGCTCCATCCATTGGTCCTGTAAATGCAAAGAATTGTGTTCCTTATTGGATTTTTGATCTCTTGGGTACAGTCCCTCTCGGGGAGGCTTTTAAGATGAACCCACTTTCCAAGGGCGCACCCCTAAAGGGGTCCTGTAAATGAAAAAAATTATCCTTATTGGTTGTTTGCTCTCCTTGAAACAGTTATCGAATAATTTTGGACAGAATTATAGCTCTCGGGAAGTGCTATAAGATAAACGTACTTCCCAGGGGTACACGCCCATGGTTGTCCTGCTCTTTTGGAGAGTTGCAAAAGGACTCCCGAGATCATTGGACCCAATCATATCTCACAGGAAGACCTATATCACGAACAGACTCTCCATTCTTACTATAATGGGGGTCCTTAAATAGAAAAAAAAAAAACTTTATATTTCGCCTGTTCATACTTACATACATATGTATATGATATAATAAATAAGTTTCTGTACAGGTGAAAATTTTTTTTTCATATCATGGACCTCCATGAAAGTCGCTATGTTGTGACCACATATTATTTAAACATATTGACTTTTCAGATTTTATAACTTGATTTGCATTATTTTGTTCTTTTTGGGGATCCACAAAAGTTGTTGTAAATATTTAATTTTTGTTAAGATTTATTTCTCTGATCGTCTTGACTGTTTGTTCTTTTTGTTATAATTTTTTTCTTGTTGCATATATAATTTTTGTTATGAATTGTTTCTTCTGACGTTTTGTTTGGTTGTTATTCTTGAAACGTGTTGTTTGGTTGTTCTTCTTGAAACGTGTTGTTTGGTTGTTCTTCTTGAAACGTTTTGTTTATTTTAGGATTTCTTGTAACATATTTTTTGTTCAACTTTTTAGGGATTAAAGTTTGAGGAGGTTTTCATCGATGATTTGGTTGGCAAAGGTTTTTCTTCTAACATATACTTTAAATCCGTAATAACGGATTTGTCATCTAAAATATATTTCAATTAATTATTATTAATCTTCGCACATTGTATATATTATAATATATATATATATACAGTGCACGCTCGATAACGTAAACTAATTAAAACCAAGGGAGTTCACGTTAACAAAAGTGTTCACGTTTTCGAATGCCAAATACGTATAAAGAATATAAGCACATATACACATTTACGTTCATATTTTATTGTTTATTTGTACATTCGTTTGTGCGCAACAGAAATAAATATCTTAGAAATAGATTGTTTTATTATATATAATATAATACATATATTATTTTAATTTAAAAAAATCAGTCACCTTTCTTTGTACTTTCTGCTTTTCTAACAACTGAAACACAGCTTTCTGCCTCAGACGTCTCAGTACATTCAAATCACTTTGATCGACGTCATCATGGCTAGCCCACTGTACCGCTTTGTTGAATATTTGGACTGCTTCACTTGGTTTAATTTTCTCCAGTTCTAAGATGCAGTCATCATCGTTAAATTCATCCTCCTCTTCAATATCGATATCGTTATCCGCAATGTCTACGTCTATATCATCGTTCCATTCTTGAACAATCGGTAACGTACATTCAATCTGAAATGGTTAACAACAACAACATTTTCAATAACTTACATATCTTTGTCAGGGTTTAAACTGTGTAGGAGATCGACGGTGTGGCACATTAAGGGGCTAAGTTCAGCTATCTACTGTTCTTTTAAAACGGCCAACGGTATACCATCCTCGGGATCATCGTCGTTTCCTGCAAAGTGCAAAATATTGTTCCAGCACCTAGCTAAAGTTTCTTGGCCCACACGACTCCAGGCGGCATCCAAAAGATTTATAGCTTTTTTTTAATGTTATTTTTTTCATCGACTCGAGTAAATCAGATTGCGTCGCTGCTATTGATGCTAAAAGGCTATTTCTGTAGTGCAGCTTCGTAATTTTTATGGCATTCTGATCCATCGGTTGAATGAGAGGAGTGACATTTGGTGGCATAAACATTGCGAAAATTTGCCCATCTTCCGATTTCAGTTCAGCTTCATTAGGATGGGAAGGTGCGTTGTCGATTAGAAGAAGAGCTTTTAATGGCAACTTTCACCTTAAAAACAAGACAAACGTATATAAAAACTGTATTCAAAAATCAAAGGAGACATTTAACTGTGGAACAAATGATTCATGAAACCAATCTTTGAATATATTCGATGTCATCCAGGCTGACTTTGAACTTTTGTAGTCGGTGGGGCACTCTAAAGTTTTTAAAACAGCGTGGATTCTTTGCTTTTCTAATTACCAAAAGCTTAAGTTTTTGAGATCCAGTTGCATTTGAACCACACAAGAACGTAACACGCTGCTTCTCTGTCTTTACGCCTGGGGCTCTCTTTTTCCAAACGGGATACGTATTTTTTTTCTGGCAGAAGTTTCCAGAATAAACCAGACTCATCAGCATTATAAAGCTGATCATTGCTTAACTCCATTTCAGTCATTATAGCTTTAAGTTTTTCTTTAAACGGCTCCACTAGTCGAGGCTGCGAAGACAGTTTTTCGCCTGAAATTTGAAGTAGTCGAACGCCGTACCTTTTCTTGAAGCCTTCGAGTCAGCCATCGTTAGCGTTGAAACCACCTTCGCTTTCCTTAAACTTTAAATTAAGTTTCTTTGCTTTTTCCTTCAGCATTAAAGCACTAACTGGCCAGTTTTTATTCCACATACGAATAAACCAGCGATAAAGAGCTTTCTCCATTTTGGGCAATTCTGAAGTGCGCAGCGTTTTTCTTTTTCCAGGCCCGGAGAATGTATTGTTTACACATTTTAAAATCATTTGTCTTTTCCGGTTAATTCCACAAATGGTTGATTTAGCAGCATTATATTTTTTTGCTAAGCACGTAACACTTGATCCTTTCTTCAAAAACTCGAGAATTTCTGCTTTTTGTTTTAATGTCAAGCACACAGGTTTTTTACAACTCATTTTTGAAAATAAGGTGAAACGCGCAGTACAAAGCCAAAATTGCGACTAAAATGATTTGTGTGTTACATTTACAAACGAAAAGCCAAATTACTTCCTATTAGGGGACTCCCAAGAAACAGTATTATGTATTTGAAATCAAAGCTAGCTATGAAACGTATAAAACAATGTTCAACCTCTGAAACGTTGAAATGTCTATTGTTCACGTTATAGAGCTTTCTTGCTTTGTTCACGTTTTAGAGTAGTCAATGCACAAAAAAAATTGTTCACGTTTTGGGGTGTTCACGTTATCGAGCGTGCACTGTATATATATATATATAAATATGTATATTGCTCGAGGTTACTGTTTTTAATAAAATTTACGAGTGGATTCCCGATTTAACGAACTCTCGTTTTAACGAATTCGCTATTTAACGAACAGACAGAGTGTTTAAGTTTAACAAAAAAATAAATAAACTTTGTATTATACATAAAAATATCTACAGCAAATATTAGGTTTGTTTTTTTCGAATATTATATAAATAATTCATACAAATTTAAGTAGATATCGACTTGGTAAGTATTTATAGATATAGCTACGAGTACTTAAAAATTAAGAATGTAATAAATGATGCCAAGTCTTAGAAATTATTGGCTTTTCTTTTTAAATGTAAACAAAAATATTTAAAATTTTTTTGTTTTAAATTTGATAAAATATAAAAATTAACAAAAGCTATCAAATAAATTATGTGTGATATAAAATTCGAAAAAACAAACCTATTGTCCACCATTAAACATATTTGTTATTGTTTTTTGTCTCTGAAAATAACACCATTTTGAGAGATCAAAAAGGCTGAGTACTTCCCACCGTTGTATTTAACAATGCAGTTTTTCCTATCTACTTTTTGAATATTTTTTGAAAGTAGAACACTGTACTTTTCGATATGAAATTTAACTTAAGAATACGTATTCTGTAAAATAAAAAATAAATAGTGCGTGAAATTAGTAAATATTTAAAAAAAAACAATAGTTTTGGCGGCTAAACGATCAGCTGTTTTAGTCTTGTAAATGTACAACATGTATTTACTATACCTTTTGGTCTTGTATTTTAACCACACCCTAGTAAATTTTGTTGTTGTGGTGTAGTAAATGGTAGTTCTTTTACTATATCTACAACCTCTACAAGGGTAGTTTACTACCAAGAGTGAATACCCTTACAGCTATTGAAAATTAATGAATCAGCTGATTTTTGTTTTTCATCAATTTGAAAAACTTAAAATATCAAAAAGAATTCGAAGTTAACAAAATTTGAATCGAAGTAAAAGGAAAACCAAAGCATTGACCAATGATAAATGTTATTTGCCGTTGGCTAAACCACAGCGTACACAGTGGGGACACGGTGATTAGAGCGCCATTTTTTTAACGGCCTTTTAGAAAACTACGTGAAAACTACTATTTTAATAGGCTATAAAAGCAACTGCGCTATGAAAAACTGTAGGACAAATTATTCTGTCTCTTTTCCATAGCATATAGTTATAATTTTGATAAAATGCCAAATCATTTTGTAAATTGTGTGTAAAACGTGTAAAACGAAATAAAATAATTTTGTTTAAATTGTGGTTTAAATAATAAAAATTTTGCTCTGAGAGAAGCACAGAATGAAAAATAGGTAACTATACTTTGTTTTATATATGTTGTTTTATATATTTTATTTTAAATTTGTATTTTTTAGATGGTTAAATTGTTTAATGGGGTGTGCTGTTGAAGACAGAAACTTCCATAAATTCCCGAAAGACCCGACTCGGTATTTTTTCATTATATTTATTATATTAATTTATATTATTTATGTGGCAACCTATCAAAGTTGGCTTATGGCGTTCCCTTATAACGTTAACGTTATTTTTGTAAAATTTTTATAAGAATAATACAAGCCAACATTGATAGCTTCCCGCGTAAACACAGATATTGCAACTTCATATTTATATACTTTTAAAATAAAGTATATAACATAGTATTACATATAGTGTGTGAAGTTATCCAAAGATTTTCATTTTTTTATGGAACGTGTATGGAACATAAACTATTTTGTAAAAAAATATTAAATTTTTACCAAAAAAAGTTTCTAAGTACATTTTTTTTAACAATGAACATTGAAATACGTATGTATAATTATCACCGTATTTGCTAATATTACATGTTATATTTACATACTTGGCTATTTGGAAGAAAATTTTCTCGGTTCCTCTAATGATTTGGAAGCAAAGGCATGTACCAATCGTATGTAAGCTTTAGAAAATTTTAAGCCATATCTTATATTAGGGTATTGTCTTGGTGGCATACAAATGGCCCCTGAATGTCATCCAAATTTTGGGTAATACAAATATTAAGATTTCTAAAATCTGCCGGTGATTTGGGCTACCGGTTATATATTAGTAGGAACTACTTAGTGAAAAATTTGCCTGAAAACAAAATGTACAAAATTTTTACTAAAATTTATTATGTGAATGTGAAAAACAATTTTTTATATGGAGTATAGCAGTTTCTCCACGTGAAACACGAACAACGTACTATGCTTTTTGTAAGGCGGTTTTATTGTTTTAGGAATTTTTAAATCACATTTCTTTAAAAATATTACTATCCTAAAATTTAACAATTTTTTGGAAAATTTGAAATAAAATATTTAACAGAAATTTAAATTGTGAAGATTATATTTTATAGTTCATCTTTTATATACTTATATGTATGAAAATATTTAGAAATTTATTGTAAAATTTTGTAATTTATAATAATTTAGCTATTTTGTAGAAATTTTAGACTTAACCATATTTTTGGGTAAGATTTGGCAACAGTGGAGCATGTTTAAATTAATTTTAAGCAGGAAAAAATAAAAATTAAATCAACTCATTTTAGGGGTTTTTGTTTGTTAACTTGTTGATTTACACAATGATTATTAATGCAGTATATACATGATGTTTGATAAAAAAAAGAGAAAACTTAAGTGCTATTGTAATATTCAGTTGATCTAATGGTTCAGTTTGTTCACATTTTTAGTAAAAAAATAGTAAACTTAGAAAGAACAACTTCATTAAAAAGTTTCAAATTTGACGTCAAAATATATTTCAAAAACGAATAAAAACTAGTATATAAACAAAGGGGAATAATATTGTGAAGAATACATTTTAAATGTAAATATTTTACGAAAACAAAAATTAAAAATCTAATGAAAAGACTAAATTCAAATTTCTCCGAGAGTCGCACTAAAATCGATGAAGGATCTCCGTTGTTATATAGTATTACAGTCAACACTGTATAATTTTTTTTATAAAATTTAAATAAGAAATTTTGTTTTAAAATTTTATTACTTAAGTTAAAATTGAATCAGAAATACTAGGGACGTGTGTTAAGAGTTGTACATTTTTTTAAAAAATCGTCTCAAGACTTCTTGCATACACACAGGTGTCTCGTTTGACTTACATCTTTAACATTTGAAAACTTACTGGGGTATATACTCATTTTCTTGATTTTTATAACACATTTATAAAACAAATTAACATGCAAAACAACAAAAATATTTTCAGCAATTTTATAAACTTTTTTGTATTAGGGATTTTTTCATAAAAATAGTATTTATTATGCATTCTTAAATAAATATTTACTATTTTCTTTTAGACGTCTCGGATTCATTACCGTCAACATCAAAAAATTCGCGTATAAGTCATATTTCATGTTCTACCGAATTGCAGAATAACATTAGTTTAGAGGGTTTAGGTAGATTGGGACACCAAACGTACAAACGACAACGTAGCAGATGAAACAATAGCTTTAGATAATTTTGAAACCTTAGAAGTAGAGACTTTAGAAGAAGATCAAGTAGAAGAAGTCTTATTAGCAGAAGACATTGACAATTCAGGTTTATATTAGTTCAACGCTTATATTAGTTCAAAGACGCCGCGAAAACAGACATTAAAACACGAACGTGACTATTATCGTAATAAATATTTAGAAGAAAAAAGACAAAAAAAATAAATTAAAGGCAGAGAATGTTAGATTATGTAAGGAATTAGATAAATATAAGGAGTTAGCGGAGAACTTGAGATCTGAGTTGTACGCGAAGAACGACTTTTCTGGCAAAATGTCGAATATTATGGAGATCGTTAATTATAATGTTCTCAAAAACTATCCGAGATTAGCTAAGAATCGTCGGTATGATGATGCTTTGAAACTATATGCCCTTTCAATTTTCTTTCTTGCCCCTATTGTTTATAGGCATCTTAAATTAGAGCTTAATTGGCCTTGTGAAAGGACTCTTTATCCCAAGAATCCGGGAAATATCTCTGGTAGTTTTATAGCTTTACAAAATCGAGCTCGTGAATTTAGTAATGAACAAAAATACGTCACAATATCTTGCGACGAAATGGCCCTCGAACCTTTTTGGATTACGATAAAAAGGAAGAAGTAGATTATGGCAATGAAAATCGTTCATGGCATGTTGCTACTAGTGTTGTTGTTATTATGGCAGCGGGAATATTTGGTAATTCGTGGTCGCAAGCACTTTCATACTTCTTTGTTCAAGGAGCTTGTAAAGGCCCTGTTTTAGAAAAATATATATTCGAGGCAATATCCATGTTGCAAAATATAGGTTTAATACCCTGCCACTTTGTTTGCGATCAAGGCAAAAATTTTGTAAATTTAGCTTCTATTCTTGGAATTAATCCGGAACGGCCGTATTTTGTTGTCAATAATCTAAAAATTTTCTTTTCATATGATACACCGCACCTTTTAAAAAGCACCCGGAATTGCCTGCTTAATATGAAAAAACAAGTTTACTTTGACGGTAAACTGGTATCATGGAAAGATCTTATCCATTTTTATAAAACGTATTCCCCCATTTCTATGAAATGTTCATATAAGCTCACTAATGACCATATCTATCCAAATAAACTTGGAGTCATGAAAGTTAAGTTTGCTTCTCAAGTTCTAAGTAGAAGTACGTCTACTGGTATATTTTGTTTTTATGCTTCCGGAAAATTCGATATTTCAAAGGCTCCAACAATTCTTAATACGGCCGAATTTTTTATATTTATATCTTTTCGATTTACACAACAGCCGGTCGGAACACAGAGCTTTCACAAATTCTCCAGAACAAATTGAGTTCCTCAAAGAAAATTAAATTTATGATCCTAAAAGGGACGCAAGTACTTGGTGCTATATTGATGCAACGTCAGGATGACAAGAAATTTCATCCTGTAGCTTATTTTTCGAAAACAACAACTCCAGCTGAATCACGTTATCACAGTTTTGAGTTAGAAACACTGGCTATTATTTATGCTTTACATCGATTTCGAGTGTATTTGGAAGGTATTAACTTTACAATTATTACAGACTGTAATTTTCTCACAATGACTTTGAACAAACGTCAAGTAAATCCACGGATTTCCCGTTGGGCTTTAGAATTAGAGAACTTCGATTATTCTATTCAGCATAGAAATGGAGTTTCAATGGGTCATGTGGATGCTTTAAGTAGATATAGTATATGCCAGTGATATAGTATATGCCATGTTGTTCAAAAATGTAATTAAGTTGGTGCCAAGGGCGAGACGAACGTATTAGAAGATTAATATCCAAGCTTGAAATTGAGGAGGATGATAAATATGCACTAGTAGATGGTCTTGTATTTCGTAAACATGAATCTAAACGTCTTTTGTTATATGTGCCTATGGAAATGGAAGAAAATGTTATTAGGATGATTCACGAAAAAATTGGACATCTTGGTTCAGAGAAATCTTATGAACACATACGATTTAATTATTGGTTTCCGAATACGAAAAATAAGATCACTCTTATATTCGGAATTGCATTAAATCTATAATTTATTCAGCTCCAGCTCGAGTAAATCAACAAAATTTATACAATATACCTATATTGATAATTTCGGGCCACTACCTTCTCTAATTTCAGAAATCATTTTACAAACCGATATGCTAAAATTAGCGAAAAAAAAATTTACTAATGTTAAAAAGTGGATATAAAGGAAATTTTATTTCTAATGATTAAAACTTATAGATACAAACTTAAATTGTTACACAGGTTGAAAAAAAGGGAGCAGAAGTGAAGATATTTTTCACAACCGGCTCATGTCCAAAAATAGAACATCGTCTTAAAAAAACACTAAAAACTTTTTTAGTTTTAAAAATTAAATAAAATTGGTTTAACCTAGACCAATAACATGCCCCTAAACGACTTGCTCGGTTTGGGGTCTTAAATAGAAAAAATGTATTCTCTATTGCCCTTTTTGCTCTCCTGGTAAAAATTCTGAAGGCATTGCCGCGACCTTCGGACAGGATTATAACTCTCGATGAGACCTATACGATGATCATTTTCCAATTACTTCGATGAAAGTCTGTACTTGAAAAAAAGCACAGTTCTGAAGGGACTCCTGAGAACTATGGACAGGACTAACTCCACCTATAAGGCTAACCCACTTTCCTTCAAATGGAAAAAACATTTGTTTTCCCCTGTACGGAAACTTATTGCGGTTGGTGCTCCATCCATTGGTCCTGTAAATGCAAAGAATTGTGTTCCTTATTGGATTTTTGATCTCTTGGGTACAGTCCCTCTCGGGGAGGCTTTTAAGATGAACCCACTTTCCAAGGGCGCACCCCTAAAGGGGTCCTGTAAATGAAATAAATTATCCTTATTGGTTGTTTGCTCTCCTTGAAACAGTTATCGAATAATTTTGGACAGAATTATAGCTCTCGGGAAGTGCTATAAGATAAACGTACTTCCCAGGGGTACACGCCCATGGTTGTCCTGCTCTTTTGGAGAGTTGCAAAAGGACTCCCGAGATCATTGGACCCAATCATATCTCACAGGAAGACCTATATCACGAACAGACTCTCCAAGTTCTTACTATAATGGGGGTCCTTAAATAGAAAAAAAAAAAAACTTTATATTTCGCCTGTTCATACTTACATACATATGTATATGATATAATAAATAAGTTTCTGTACAGGTGAAAATTTTTTTTTCATATCATGGACCTCCATGAAAGTCGCTATGTTGTGACCACATATTATTTAAACATATTGACTTTTCAGATTTTATAACTTGATTTGCATTATTTTGTTCTTTTTGGGGATCCACAAAAGTTGTTGTAAATATTTAATTTTTGTTAAGATTTATTTCTCTGATCGTCTTGACTGTTTGTTCTTTTTGTTATAATTTTTTTCTTGTTGCATATATAATTTTTGTTATGAATTGTTTCTTCGGACGTTTTGTTTGGTTGTTCTTCTTGAAACGTGTTGTTTGGTTGTTCTTCTTGAAACGTTTTGTTTATTTTAGGATTTCTTGTAACATATTTTTTGTTCAACTTTTTAGGGATTAAAGTTTGAGGAGGTTTTCATCGATGATTTGGTTGGCAAAGGTTTTTCTTCTAACATATACTTTAAATCCGTAATAACGGATTTGTCATCTAAAATATATTTCAATTAATTACTATTAATCTTCGCACATTGTATATATTATAATATATATATATACAGTGCACGCTCGATAACGTAAACTAATTAAAACCAAGGGAGTTCACGTTAACAAAAGTGTTCACGTTTTCGAATGCCAAATACGTATAAAGAATATAAGCACATATACACATTTACGTTCATATTTTATTGTTTATTTGTACATTCGTTTGTGCGCAACAGAAATAAATATCTTAGAAATAGATTGATTTATTATATATAATATAATACATATATTATTTTAATTTAAAAAAATCAGTCATCTTTCTTTGTACTTTCTGCTTTTCTAACAACTGAAACACAGCTTTCTGCCTCAGACGTCTCAGTACATTCAAATCACTTTGATCGACGTCATCATGGCTAGCCCACTGTACCGCTTTGTTGAATATTTGGACTGCTTCACTTGGTTTAATTTTCTCCAGTTCTGAGATGCAGTCATCATCGTTAAATTCATCCTCCTCTTCAATATCGATATCGTTATCCGCAATGTCTACGTCTATATCATCGTTCCATTCTTGAAATGGTTAACAACAACAACATTTTCTTGAAATGGTTAACAACAACATTTTCAATAACTTACATATCTTTGTCAGGGTTTAAACTGTGTAGGAGATCGACGGTGTGGCACATTAAGGGGCTAAGTCCAGCTATCCACTGTTCTTTTAAAACGGCCAACGGTATACCATCCTCGGGATCATCGTCGTTTCCTGCAAAGTGCAAAATATTGTTCCAGCACCTAGCTAAAGTTTCTTGGCCCACACAACTCCAGGCGGCATCCAAAAGATTTATAGCTTTTTTTAATGTTATTTTTTTCATCGACTCGAGTAAATCAGATTGCGTCGCTGCATTGATGCTAAAAGGCTATTTCTGTAGTGCAGCTTCGTAATTTTTATGGCATTCTGATCCATCGGTTGAATGAGAGGAGTGACATTTGGTGGCATAAACATTGCGAAAATTTGCCCATCTTCCGATTTCAGTTCAGCTTCATTAGGATGGGAAGGTGCGTTGTCGATTAGAAGAAGAGCTTTTAATGGCAACTTTCACCTTAAAAACAAGACAAACGTATATAAAAACTGTATTCAAAAATCAAAGGAGACATTTAACTGTGGAACAAATGATTCATGAAACCAATCTTTGAATATATTCGATGTCATTCTTTGCTTTTCTAATTACCAAAAGCTTAAGTTTTTGAGATCCAGTTGCATTTGAACCACACAAGAACGTAACACGCTGCTTCTCTGTCTTTACGCCTGGGGCTCTCTTTTCCAAACGGGATACGTATTTTTTTTCTGGCAGAAGTTTCCAGAATAAACCAGACTCATCAGCATTATAAAGCTGATCGTTGCTTAACTCCATTTCAGTCATTATAGCTTTAAGTTTTTCTTTAAACGGCTCCACTAGTCGAGGCTGCGAAGACAGTTTTTCGCCTGAAATTTGAAGTAGTCGAACGCCGTACCTTTTCTTGAAGCCTTCGAGCCAGCCATCGCTAGCGTTGAAACCACCTTCGCTTTCCTTAAACTTTAAATTAAGTTTCTTTGCTTTTTCCTTCAGCATTAAAGCACTAACTGGCCAGTTTTTATTCCACATACGAATAAACCAGCGATAAAGAGCTTTCTCCATTTTGGGCAACTCTGAAGTGCGCAGCGTTTTTCTTTTTCCAGGCCCGGAGAATCATTTCTCTTTTCCGGTTAATTCCACAAATGGTTGATTTAGCAACATTATATTTTTTTGCTAAGCACGTAACACTTGATCCTTTCTTCAAAAACTCGAGAATTTCTGCTTTTTGTTTTAATGTCAAGCACACAGGTTTTTTACAACTCATTTTTACACAGCGAAAATAAGGCGAAACGCGCAGTACAAAGCCAAAATTGCGACTAAAATGATTTGTGTGTTACATTTACAAACGAAAAGCCAAATAACTTCCTATTAGGGGACTTCCAAGAAACAGAATTATGTATTTGAAATCAAAGCTAGCTATGAAACGTATAAAACAATGTTCAACCTCTGAAACGTTGAAATGTCTATTGTTCACGTTATAGAGCTTTCTTGCTTTGTTCACGTTTTAGAGTAGTCAATGCACAAAAAAAATTGTTCACGTTTTGGGGTGTTCACGTTTTAGAGTATTCACGTTATCGAGCGTGCACTGTATATATATATATATATATATAAATATGTATATTGCTCGAGGTTACTGTTTTTAATAAAATTTACGAGTGGATTCCCGATTTAACGAACTCTCGTTTTAACGAATTCGCTATTTAACGAACAGACAGAGTGTTTAAGTTTAACAAAAAAATAAATAAACTTTGTATTATACATAAAAATATCTACAGCAAATATTAGGTTTGTTTTTTTCGATTATATAAATAATTCATACAAATTTAAGTAGATATCGACTTGGTAAGTATTTATAGATATAGCTACGAGTACTTAAAAATTAAGAATGTAATAAATGATGCCAAGTCTTAGAAATTATTGGCTTTTCTTTTTAAATGTAAACAAAAATATTTAAAATTTTTTTGTTTTAAATTTGATAAAATATAAAAATTAACAAAAGCTATCAAATAAATTATGTGTGATATAAAATTCGAAAAAACAAACCTATTGTCCACCATTAAACATATTTGTTATTGTTTTTTGTCTCTGAAAATAACACCATTTTGAGAGATCAAAAAGGCTGAGTACTCCCCACCGTTGTATTTTACAATGCAGTTTTTCCTATCTACTTTTTGAATATTTTTTGAAAGTAGAACACTGTACTTTTCGATATGAAATTTAACTTATTCTGTAAAATAAAAAATAAATAGTGCGTGAAATTAGTAAATATTAAAAAAAAACAATAGTTTTGGCGGCTAAACGATCAGCTGTTTTAGTCTTGTAAATGTACAACATGTATTTACTATACCTTTTGGTCTTGTATTTTAACCACACCCTAGTAAATTTTGTTGTTGTGGTGTAGTAAATGGTAGTTCTTTTACTATATCTACAACCTCTACAAGGGTAGTTTACTACCAAGAGTGAATACCCTTACAGCTATTGAAAATTAATGAATCAGCTGATTTTTGTTTTTCATCAATTTGAAAAACTTAAAATATCAAAAAGAATTCGAAGTTAACAAAATTTGAATCGAAGTAAAAGGAAAACCAAAGCATTGACCAATGATAAATGTTATTTGCCGTTGGCTAAACCACAGCGTACACAGTGGGGACACGGTGATTAGAGCGCCATTTTTTTAAACGGCCTTTTCGAAAACTACGTGAAAACTACTATTTTAATAGGCTATAAAAGCAACTGCGCTATGAAAAACTGTAGGACAAATTATTCTGTCTCTTTTCCATAGCATATAGTTATAATTTTGATAAAATGCCAAATCATTTTGTAAATTGTGTGTAAAACGTGTGAAACGAAACAAAATAATTTTGTTTAAATTGTGGTTTAAATAATAAAAATTTTGCTCTGAAAGAAACACAGAATGAAAAATAGGTAACTATACTTTGTTTTATATATGTTGTTTTATATATTTTATTTTAAATTTGTATTTTTTAGATGGTTAAATTGTTTAATGGGGTGTGCTGTTGAAGACAGAAACTTCCATAAATTCCCGAAAGACCCGACTCGGTATTTTTTCATTATATTTATTAATTTTTATTATATTAATTTATATTATTTATGTGGCAACCTATCAAAGTTGGCTTATGGCGTTCCCTTATAACGTTGTTATTTTTGTAAAATTTTTATAAGAATAATACAAGCCAACATTGATAGCTTCCCGCGTAAACACAGATATTAAATTTTTACCAAAAAAAGTTTCTAAGTACATTTTTTTTAACAATGAACATTGAAATACGTATGTATAATTATCACCGTATTTGCTAATATTACATGTTATATTTACATACTTGGCTATTTGGAAGAAAATTTTCTCGGTTCCTCTAATGATTTGGAAGCAAAGGCATGTACCAATCGTATGTAAGCTTTAGAAAATTTTAAGCCATATCTTATATTAGGGTATTGTCTTGGTGGCATACAAATGGCCCCTGAATGTCATCCAAATTTTGGGTAATACAAATATTAAGATTTCTAAAATCTGCCGGTGATTTGGGCTACCGGTTATATATTAGTAGGAACTACTTAGTGAAAAATTTGCCTGAAAACAAAATGTACAAAATTTTTACTAAAATTTATTATGTGAATGTGAAAAACAATTTTTTATATGGAGTATAGCAGTTTCTCCACGTGAAACACGAACAACGTACTATGCTTTTTGTAAGGCGGTTTTATTGTTTTAGGAATTTTTAAATCACATTTCTTTAAAAATATTACTATCCTAAAATTTAACAATTTTTTGGAAAATTTGAAATAAAATATTTAACAGAAATTTAAATTGTGAAGATTATATTTTATAGTTCATCTTTTATATACTTATATGTATGAAAATATTTAGAAATTTATTGTAAAATTTTGTAATTTATAATAATTTAGCTATTTTGTAGAAATTTTAGACTTAACCATATTTTTGGGTAAGATTTGGCAACAGTGGAGCATGTTTAAATTAATTTTAAGCAGGAAAAAATAAAAATTAAATCAACTCATTTTAGGGGTTTTTGTTTGTTAACTTGTTGATTTACACAATGATTATTAATGCAGTATATACATGATGTTTGATAAAAAAAAGAGAAAACTTAAGTGCTATTGTAATATTCAGTTGATCTAATGGTTCAGTTTGTTCACATTTTTAGTAAAAAAATAGTAAACTTAGAAAGAACAACTTCATTAAAAAGTTTCAAATTTGACGTCAAAATATATTTCAAAAACGAATAAAAACTAGTATATAAACAAAGGGGAATAATATTGTGAAGAATACATTTTAAATGTAAATATTTTACGAAAACAAAAATTAAAAATCTAATGAAAAGACTAAATTCAAATTTCTCCGAGAGTCGCACTAAAATCGATGAAGGATCTCCGTTGTTATATAGTATTACAGTCAACACTGTATAATTTTTTTTATAAAATTTAAATAAGAAATTTTGTTTTAAAATTTTATTACTTAAGTTAAAATTGAATCAGAAATACTAGGGACGTGTGTTAAGAGTTGTACATTTTTTTAAAAAATCGTCTCAAGACTTCTTGCATACACACAGGTGTCTCGTTTGACTTACATCTTTAACATTTGAAAACTTACTGGGGTATATACTCATTTTCTTGATTTTTATAACACATTTATAAAACAAATTAACATGCAAAACAACAAAAATATTTTCAGCAATTTTATAAACTTTTTTGTATTAGGGATTTTTTCATAAAAATAGTATTTATTATGCATTCTTAAATAAATATTTACTATTTTCTTTTAGACGTCTCGGATTCATTACCGTCAACATCAAAAAATTCGCGTATAAGTCATATTTCATGTTCTACCGAATTGCAGAATAACATTAGTTTAGAGGGTTTAGGTAGATTGGGACACCAAACGTACAAACGACAACGTAGCAGATGAAACAATAGCTTTAGATAATTTTGAAACCTTAGAAGTAGAGACTTTAGAAGAAGATCAAGTAGAAGAAGTCTTATTAGCAGAAGACATTGACAATTCAGGTTTATATTAGTTCAACGCTTATATTAGTTCAAAGACGCCGCGAAAACAGACATTAAAACACGAACGTGACTATTATCGTAATAAATATTTAGAAGAAAAAAGACAAAAAAAATAAATTAAAGGCAGAGAATGTTAGATTATGTAAGGAATTAGATAAATATAAGGAGTTAGCGGAGAACTTGAGATCTGAGTTGTACGCGAAGAACGACTTTTCTGGCAAAATGTCGAATATTATGGAGATCGTTAATTATAATGTTCTCAAAAACTATCCGAGATTAGCTAAGAATCGTCGGTATGATGATGCTTTGAAACTATATGCCCTTTCAATTTTCTTTCTTGCCCCTATTGTTTATAGGCATCTTAAATTAGAGCTTAATTGGCCTTGTGAAAGGACTCTTTATCCCAAGAATCCGGGAAATATCTCTGGTAGTTTTATAGCTTTACAAAATCGAGCTCGTGAATTTAGTAATGAACAAAAATACGTCACAATATCTTGCGACGAAATGGCCCTCGAACCTTTTTGGATTACGATAAAAAGGAAGAAGTAGATTATGGCAATGAAAATCGTTCATGGCATGTTGCTACTAGTGTTGTTGTTATTATGGCAGCGGGAATATTTGGTAATTCGTGGTCGCAAGCACTTTCATACTTCTTTGTTCAAGGAGCTTGTAAAGGCCCTGTTTTAAAAAAATATATATTCGAGGCAATATCCATGTTGCAAAATATAGGTTTAATACCCTGCCACTTTGTTTGCGATCAAGGCAAAAATTTTGTAAATTTAGCTTCTATTCTTGGAATTAATCCGGAACGGCCGTATTTTGTTGTCAATAATCTAAAAATTTTCTTTTCATATGATACACCGCACCTTTTAAAAAGCACCCGGAATTGCCTGCTTAATATGAAAAAACAAGTTTACTTTGACGGTAAACTGGTATCATGGAAAGATCTTATCCATTTTTATAAAACGTATTCCCCCATTTCTATGAAATGTTCATATAAGCTCACTAATGACCATATCTATCCAAATAAACTTGGAGTCATGAAAGTTAAGTTTGCTTCTCAAGTTCTAAGTAGAAGTACGTCTACTGGTATGTTTTGTTTTTATGCTTCCGGAAAATTCGATATTTCAAAGGCTCCAACAATTCTTAATACGGCCGAATTTTTTATATTTATATCTTTTCGATTTACACAACAGCCGGTCGGAACACAGAGCTTTCACAAATTCTCCAGAACAAATTGAGTTCCTCAAAGAAAATTAAATTTATGATCCTAAAAGGGACGCAAGTACTTGGTGCTATATTGATGCAACGTCAGGATGACAAGAAATTTCATCCTGTAGCTTATTTTTCGAAAACAACAACTCCAGCTGAATCACGTTATCACAGTTTTGAGTTAGAAACACTGGCTATTATTTATGCTTTACATCGATTTCGAGTGTATTTGGAAGGTATTAACTTTACAATTATTACAGACTGTAATTTTCTCACAATGACTTTGAACAAACGTCAAGTAAATCCACGGATTTCCCGTTGGGCTTTAGAATTAGAGAACTTCGATTATTCTATTCAGCATATAAATGGAGTTTCAATGGGTCATGTGGATGCTTTAAGTAGATATAGTATATGCCAGTGATATAGTATATGCCATGTTGTTCAAAAATGTAATTAAGTTGGTGCCAAGGGCGAGACGAACGTATTAGAAGATTAATATCCAAGCTTGAAATTGAGGAGGATGATAAATATGCACTAGTAGATGGTCTTGTATTTCGTAAACATGAATCTAAACGTCTTTTGTTATATGTGCCTATGGAAATGGAAGAAAATGTTATTAGGATGATTCACGAAAAAATTGGACATCTTGGTTCAGAGAAATCTTATGAACACATACGATTTAATTATTGGTTTCCGAATACGAAAAATAAGATCACTCTTATATTCGGAATTGCATTAAATCTATAATTTATTCAGCTCCAGCTCGAGTAAATCAACAAAATTTATACAATATACCTATATTGATAATTTCGGGCCACTACCTTCTCTAATTTCAGAAATCATTTTACAAACCGATATGCTAAAATTAGCGAAAAAAAAATTTACTAATGTTAAAAAGTGGATATAAAGGAAATTTTATTTCTAATGATTAAAACTTATAGATACAAACTTAAATTGTTACACAGGTTGAAAAAAAGGGAGCAGAAGTGAAGATATTTTTCACAACCGGCTCATGTCCAAAAATAGAACATCGTCTTAAAAAAACACTAAAAACTTTTTTAGTTTTAAAAATTAAATAAAATTGGTTTAACCTAGACCAATAACATGCCCCTAAACGACTTGCTCGGTTTGGGGTCTTAAATAGAAAAAATGTATTCTCTATTGCCCTTTTTGCTCTCCTGGTAAAAATTCTGAAGGCATTGCCGCGACCTTCGGACAGGATTATAACTCTCGATGAGACCTATACGATGATCATTTTCCAATTACTTCGATGAAAGTCTGTACTTGAAAAAAAGCACAGTTCTGAAGGGACTCCTGAGAACTATGGACAGGACTAACTCCACCTATAAGGCTAACCCACTTTCCTTCAAATGGAAAAAACATTTGTTTTCCCCTGTACGGAAACTTATTGCGGTTGGTGCTCCATCCATTGGTCCTGTAAATGCAAAGAATTGTGTTCCTTATTGGATTTTTGATCTCTTGGGTACAGTCCCTCTCGGGGAGGCTTTTAAGATGAACCCACTTTCCAAGGGCGCACCCCTAAAGGGGTCCTGTAAATGAAATAAATTATCCTTATTGGTTGTTTGCTCTCCTTGAAACAGTTATCGAATAATTTTGGACAGAATTATAGCTCTCGGGAAGTGCTATAAGATAAACGTACTTCCCAGGGGTACACGCCCATGGTTGTCCTGCTCTTTTGGAGAGTTGCAAAAGGACTCCCGAGATCATTGGACCCAATCATATCTCACAGGAAGACCTATATCACGAACAGACTCTCCAAGTTCTTACTATAATGGGGGTCCTTAAATAGAAAAAAAAAAAACTTTATATTTCGCCTGTTCATACTTACATACATATGTATATGATATAATAAATAAGTTTCTGTACAGGTGAAAATTTTTTTTTCATATCATGGACCTCCATGAAAGTCGCTATGTTGTGACCACATATTATTTAAACATATTGACTTTTCAGATTTTATAACTTGATTTGCATTATTTTGTTCTTTTTGGGGATCCACAAAAGTTGTTGTAAATATTTAATTTTTGTTAAGATTTATTTCTCTGATCGTCTTGACTGTTTGTTCTTTTTGTTATAATTTTTTTCTTGTTGCATATATAATTTTTGTTATGAATTGTTTCTTCGGACGTTTTGTTTGGTTGTTCTTCTTGAAACGTGTTGTTTGGTTGTTCTTCTTGAAACGTTTTGTTTATTTTAGGATTTCTTGTAACATATTTTTTGTTCAACTTTTTAGGGATTAAAGTTTGAGGAGGTTTTCATCGATGATTTGGTTGGCAAAGGTTTTTCTTCTAACATATACTTTAAATCCGTAATAACGGATTTGTCATCTAAAATATATTTCAATTAATTATTATTAATCTTCGCACATTGTATATATTATAATATATATATATATACAGTGCACGCTCGATAACGTAAACTAATTAAAACCAAGGGAGTTCACGTTAACAAAAGTGTTCACGTTTTCGAATGCCAAATACGTATAAAGAATATAAGCACATATACACATTTACGTTCATATTTTATTGTTTATTTGTACATTCGTTTGTGCGCAACAGAAATAAATATCTTAGAAATAGATTGATTTATTATATATAATATAATACATATATTATTTTAATTTAAAAAAATCAGTCATCTTTCTTTGTACTTTCTGCTTTTCTAACAACTGAAACACAGCTTTCTGCCTCAGACGTCTCAGTACATTCAAATCACTTTGATCGACGTCATCATGGCTAGCCCACTGTACCGCTTTGTTGAATATTTGGACTGCTTCACTTGGTTTAATTTTCTCCAGTTCTGAGATGCAGTCATCATCGTTAAATTCATCCTCCTCTTCAATATCGATATCGTTATCCGCAATGTCTACGTCTATATCATCGTTCCATTCTTGAACAATCGGTAACGTACATTCAATCTGAAATGGTTAACAACAACAACATTTTCAATAACTTACATATCTTTGTCAGGGTTTAAACTGTGTAGGAGATCGACGGTGTGGCACATTAAGGGGCTAAGTTCAGCTATCTACTGTTCTTTTAAAACGGCCAACGGTATACCATCCTCGGGATCATCGTCGTTTCCTGCAAAGTGCAAAATATTGTTCCAGCACCTAGCTAAAGTTTCTTGGCCCACACGACTCCAGGCGGCATCCAAAAGATTTATAGCTTTTTTTTAATGTTATTTTTTTCATCGACTCGAGTAAATCAGATTGCGTCGCTGCTATTGATGCTAAAAGGCTATTTCTGTAGTGCAGCTTCGTAATTTTTATGGCATTCTGATCCATCGGTTGAATGAGAGGAGTGACATTTGGTGGCATAAACATTGCGAAAATTTGCCCATCTTCCGATTTCAGTTCAGCTTCATTAGGATGGGAAGGTGCGTTGTCGATTAGAAGAAGAGCTTTTAATGGCAACTTTCACCTTAAAAACAAGACAAACGTATATAAAAACTGTATTCAAAAATCGAAGGAGACATTTAACTGTGGAACAAATGATTCATGAAACCAATCTTTGAATATATTCGATGTCATTCTTTGCTTTTCTAATTACCAAAAGCTTAAGTTTTTGAGATCCAGTTGCATTTGAACCACACAAGAACGTAACACGCTGCTTCTCTGTCTTTACGCCTGGGGCTCTCTTTTCCAAACGGGATACGTATTTTTTTTCTGGCAGAAGTTTCCAGAATAAACCAGACTCATCAGCATTATAAAGCTGATCGTTGCTTAACTCCATTTCAGTCATTATAGCTTTAAGTTTTTCTTTAAACGGCTCCACTAGTCGAGGCTGCGAAGACAGTTTTTCGCCTGAAATTTGAAGTATTCGAACGCCGTACCTTTTCTTGAAGCCTTCGAGCCAGCCATCGCTAGCGTTGAAACCACCTTCGCTTTCCTTAAACTTTAAATTAAGTTTCTTTGCTTTTTCCTTCAGCATTAAAGCACTAACTGGCCAGTTTTTATTCCACATACGAATAAACCAGCGATAAAGAGCTTTCTCCATTTTGGGCAACTCTGAAGTGCGCAGCGTTTTTCTTTTTCCAGGCCCGGAGAATCATTTCTCTTTTCCGGTTAATTCCACAAATGGTTGATTTAGCAACATTATATTTTTTTGCTAAGCACGTAACACTTGATCCTTTCTTCAAAAACTCGAGAATTTCTGCTTTTTGTTTTAATGTCAAGCACACAGGTTTTTTACAACTCATTTTTACACAGCGAAAATAAGGCGAAACGCGCAGTACAAAGCCAAAATTGCGACTAAAATGATTTGTGTGTTACATTTACAAACGAAAAGCCAAATAACTTCCTATTAGGGGACTTCCAAGAAACAGAATTATGTATTTGAAATCAAAGCTAGCTATGAAACGTATAAAACAATGTTCAACCTCTGAAACGTTGAAATGTCTATTGTTCACGTTATAGAGCTTTCTTGCTTTGTTCACGTTTTAGAGTAGTCAATGCACAAAAAAAATTGTTCACGTTTTGGGGTGTTCACGTTTTAGAGTATTCACGTTATCGAGCGTGCACTGTATATATATATATATATATATAAATATGTATATTGCTCGAGGTTACTGTTTTTAATAAAATTTACGAGTGGATTCCCGATTTAACGAACTCTCGTTTTAACGAATTCGCTATTTAACGAACAGACAGAGTGTTTAAGTTTAACAAAAAAATAAATAAACTTTGTATTATACATAAAAATATCTACAGCAAATATTAGGTTTGTTTTTTTCGATTATATAAATAATTCATACAAATTTAAGTAGATATCGACTTGGTAAGTATTTATAGATATAGCTACGAGTACTTAAAAATTAAGAATGTAATAAATGATGCCAAGTCTTAGAAATTATTGGCTTTTCTTTTTAAATGTAAACAAAAATATTTAAAATTTTTTTGTTTTAAATTTGATAAAATATAAAAATTAACAAAAGCTATCAAATAAATTATGTGTGATATAAAATTCGAAAAAACAAACCTATTGTCCACCATTAAACATATTTGTTATTGTTTTTTGTCTCTGAAAATAACACCATTTTGAGAGATCAAAAAGGCTGAGTACTCCCCACCGTTGTATTTTACAATGCAGTTTTTCCTATCTACTTTTTGAATATTTTTTGAAAGTAGAACACTGTACTTTTCGATATGAAATTTAACTTATTCTGTAAAATAAAAAATAAATAGTGCGTGAAATTAGTAAATATTAAAAAAAAACAATAGTTTTGGCGGCTAAACGATCAGCTGTTTTAGTCTTGTAAATGTACAACATGTATTTACTATACCTTTTGGTCTTGTATTTTAACCACACCCTAGTAAATTTTGTTGTTGTGGTGTAGTAAATGGTAGTTCTTTTACTATATCTACAACCTCTACAAGGGTAGTTTACTACCAAGAGTGAATACCCTTACAGCTATTGAAAATTAATGAATCAGCTGATTTTTGTTTTTCATCAATTTGAAAAACTTAAAATATCAAAAAGAATTCGAAGTTAACAAAATTTGAATCGAAGTAAAAGGAAAACCAAAGCATTGACCAATGATAAATGTTATTTGCCGTTGGCTAAACCACAGCGTACACAGTGGGGACACGGTGATTAGAGCGCCATTTTTTTAAACGGCCTTTTCGAAAACTACGTGAAAACTACTATTTTAATAGGCTATAAAAGCAACTGCGCTATGAAAAACTGTAGGACAAATTATTCTGTCTCTTTTCCATAGCATATAGTTATAATTTTGATAAAATGCCAAATCATTTTGTAAATTGTGTGTAAAACGTGTGAAACGAAACAAAATAATTTTGTTTAAATTGTGGTTTAAATAATAAAAATTTTGCTCTGAAAGAAACACAGAATGAAAAATAGGTAACTATACTTTGTTTTATATATGTTGTTTTATATATTTTATTTTAAATTTGTATTTTTTAGATGGTTAAATTGTTTAATGGGGTGTGCTGTTGAAGACAGAAACTTCCATAAATTCCCGAAAGACCCGACTCGGTATTTTTTCATTATATTTATTAATTTTTATTATATTAATTTATATTATTTATGTGGCAACCTATCAAAGTTGGCTTATGGCGTTCCCTTATAACGTTGTTATTTTTGTAAAATTTTTATAAGAATAATACAAGCCAACATTGATAGCTTCCCGCGTAAACACAGATATTAAATTTTTACCAAAAAAAGTTTCTAAGTACATTTTTTTTAACAATGAACATTGAAATACGTATGTATAATTATCACCGTATTTGCTAATATTACATGTTATATTTACATACTTGGCTATTTGGAAGAAAATTTTCTCGGTTCCTCTAATGATTTGGAAGCAAAGGCATGTACCAATCGTATGTAAGCTTTAGAAAATTTTAAGCCATATCTTATATTAGGGTATTGTCTTGGTGGCATACAAATGGCCCCTGAATGTCATCCAAATTTTGGGTAATACAAATATTAAGATTTCTAAAATCTGCCGGTGATTTGGGCTACCGGTTATATATTAGTAGGAACTACTTAGTGAAAAATTTGCCTGAAAACAAAATGTACAAAATTTTTACTAAAATTTATTATGTGAATGTGAAAAACAATTTTTTATATGGAGTATAGCAGTTTCTCCACGTGAAACACGAACAACGTACTATGCTTTTTGTAAGGCGGTTTTATTGTTTTAGGAATTTTTAAATCACATTTCTTTAAAAATATTACTATCCTAAAATTTAACAATTTTTTGGAAAATTTGAAATAAAATATTTAACAGAAATTTAAATTGTGAAGATTATATTTTATAGTTCATCTTTTATATACTTATATGTATGAAAATATTTAGAAATTTATTGTAAAATTTTGTAATTTATAATAATTTAGCTATTTTGTAGAAATTTTAGACTTAACCATATTTTTGGGTAAGATTTGGCAACAGTGGAGCATGTTTAAATTAATTTTAAGCAGGAAAAAATAAAAATTAAATCAACTCATTTTAGGGGTTTTTGTTTGTTAACTTGTTGATTTACACAATGATTATTAATGCAGTATATAAATGATGTTTGATAAAAAAAAGAGAAAACTTAAGTGCTATTGTAATATTCAGTTGATCTAATGGTTCAGTTTGTTCACATTTTTAGTAAAAAAATAGTAAACTTAGAAAGAACAACTTCATTAAAAAGTTTCAAATTTGACGTCAAAATATATTTCAAAAACGAATAAAAACTAGTATATAAACAAAGGGGAATAATATTGTGAAGAATAAATTTTAAATGTAAATATTTTACGAAAACAAAAATTAAAAATCTAATGAAAAGACTAAATTCAAATTTCTCCGAGAGTCGCACTAAAATCGATGAAGGATCTCCGTTGTTATATAGTATTACAGTCAACACTGTATAATTTTTTTTATAAAATTTAAATAAGAAATTTTGTTTTAAAATTTTATTACTTAAGTTAAAATTGAATCAGAAATACTAGGGACGTGTGTTAAGAGTTGTACATTTTTTTAAAAAATCGTCTCAAGACTTCTTGCATACACACAGGTGTCTCGTTTGACTTACATCTTTAACATTTGAAAACTTACTGGGGTATATACTCATTTTCTTGATTTTTATAACACATTTATAAAACAAATTAACATGCAAAACAACAAAAATATTTTCAGCAATTTTATAAACTTTTTTGTATTAGGGATTTTTTCATAAAAATAGTATTTATTATGCATTCTTAAATAAATATTTACTATTTTCTTTTAGACGTCTCGGATTCATTACCGTCAACATCAAAAAATTCGCGTATAAGTCATATTTCATGTTCTACCGAATTGCAGAATAACATTAGTTTAGAGGGTTTAGGTAGATTGGGACACCAAACGTACAAACGACAACGTAGCAGATGAAACAATAGCTTTAGATAATTTTGAAACCTTAGAAGTAGAGACTTTAGAAGAAGATCAAGTAGAAGAAGTCTTATTAGCAGAAGACATTGACAATTCAGGTTTATATTAGTTCAACGCTTATATTAGTTCAAAGACGCCGCGAAAACAGACATTAAAACACGAACGTGACTATTATCGTAATAAATATTTAGAAGAAAAAAGACAAAAAAAATAAATTAAAGGCAGAGAATGTTAGATTATGTAAGGAATTAGATAAATATAAGGAGTTAGCGGAGAACTTGAGATCTGAGTTGTACGCGAAGAACGACTTTTCTGGCAAAATGTCGAATATTATGGAGATCGTTAATTATAATGTTCTCAAAAACTATCCGAGATTAGCTAAGAATCGTCGGTATGATGATGCTTTGAAACTATATGCCCTTTCAATTTTCTTTCTTGCCCCTATTGTTTATAGGCATCTTAAATTAGAGCTTAATTGGCCTTGTGAAAGGACTCTTTATCCCAAGAATCCGGGAAATATCTCTGGTAGTTTTATAGCTTTACAAAATCGAGCTCGTGAATTTAGTAATGAACAAAAATACGTCACAATATCTTGCGACGAAATGGCCCTCAGAACCTTTTTGGATTACGATAAAAAGGAAGAAGTAGATTATGGCAATGAAAATCGTTCATGGCATGTTGCTACTAGTGTTGTTGTTATTATGGCAGCGGGAATATTTGGTAATTCGTGGTCGCAAGCACTTTCATACTTCTTTGTTCAAGGAGCTTGTAAAGGCCCTGTTTTAAAAAAATATATATTCGAGGCAATATCCATGTTGCAAAATATAGGTTTAATACCCTGCCACTTTGTTTGCGATCAAGGCAAAAATTTTGTAAATTTAGCTTCTATTCTTGGAATTAATCCGGAACGGCCGTATTTTGTTGTCAATAATCTAAAAATTTTCTTTTCATATGATACACCGCACCTTTTAAAAAGCACCCGGAATTGCCTGCTTAATATGAAAAAACAAGTTTACTTTGACGGTAAACTGGTATCATGGAAAGATCTTATCCATTTTTATAAAACGTATTCCCCCATTTCTATGAAATGTTCATATAAGCTCACTAATGACCATATCTATCCAAATAAACTTGGAGTCATGAAAGTTAAGTTTGCTTCTCAAGTTCTAAGTAGAAGTACGTCTACTGGTATGTTTTGTTTTTATGCTTCCGGAAAATTCGATATTTCAAAGGCTCCAACAATTCTTAATACGGCCGAATTTTTTATATTTTTTAATGATCTTTTCGATTTACACAACAGCCGGTCGGAACACAGAGCTTTCACAAATTCTCCAGAACAAATTGAATTCCTCAAAGAAAATTAAAAACAATAAAAATTATTGTTGATGGAGATGATGTGACCAACACATATAGCTTCATAAAAGGTTGGATTCTTAATATTGAAACCCTAATTTGTCTTTTTAATTATTTACAACCAAAAGGTTTAGAGAGTATTAAAACACGCCGCTTAGAGCAAGACAACCTAGAGCACTTTTTTTTTGTGAAATCCGTAGAGGATCCGGGAACACCGTCCGTATAACAGCCAAACAATTTTCCAGCTTATTTCGTAAGCGCTGGGGGCTTCATTACATAAGAGTAGTGGTTAATGGAAATTGTGAAGAAATTTCCAAGGGCGATGAACTTATAGATTTTTCAATTACAGAAACTGCATTCGATAACGACGCTCTGAACTTGTAGTGGGATAATTTTCATTCCAATCCCAATCCTTCCCTCTCTACTGCAATTTCGACGACTGAAATTACAGAAATTCAGTATAACGAGCGTGCAGTTCTTTACCAGTACGCATTTCATTATGTTTGCGGGTACTTTTACCTCAAAGTTAACCGAACACATAAATGTGAAGCACCGTTACCTTATTTTGGTGATGAACCAGTTTCAGATGCATTTCTTTTCACATTTGAAAAACAATTTGACAAATGCAATTTAGTAAAGCCTCCTTAAGGGTTCATAGAATATGTCTCGTTATTAGATGACCAATTCGAAAATCTTTTCAATTTGTATTGCCATAGAAAAGGCATTAGCCAAATAATTTTCGACGAACTGAAAACGGTAAAACCTTACCTCTGCTGTCAAAATGTAAAGCATGAGGATATTTGAAAATATTTATTCGTGTTCGAATTTATTTTATACTTCGGCTATTTAACGCCAAGCATAAGATTAAAAATAACCGTTATAAAATACTTTGCATATCTCATAGGTAAATTTGATAAAGTTTGTTCCCTTTTTCCAATTGTCTTGTGTTCCTCACTTTCAAAAGATTATCTTGCGATGACCGGCAAAAAGTTTTATATTAATATTGTCTGTCCGTTTTTTTTTTATCCTGGCTTGGATTTTGTTTAATGCCGCTTTCTTCTATAACAAAAATTTTGGCATTTTTTCTGACCTTTTTACAAAATGTCTTTTTGTGCATAGTAATACAAAGTAAAAAGGACTAATTAGGTATCAAATTTAAGGTATTTAATAGACCTATTTAAATGTCTTTATAACATCTCCAAGCACGCACAACTTCTTTAATAAAACAACAAAATTTTACTTTTTGTTAAATTTCAATTAACAAAAAGTTAATATTTTATATATACCATTTATACCTAATTGTCCGCTTTTTATTACTATGCACAAAAATAAATTTCGTAAAAAGGGGAGAAAAAGGCAACTTTTTTGTCAGAAAAGAACACAGCATAAGTGCTTTAATTCAGCATATTTAAAATTATATACAAACAATAATTCACACAATTACAGAAATACACATATTTTTCATACAAAAATCACTCTTTCAGAACAAATAATCGAAATATGTTCTTAAACACGTTACCTTCTATCTGTGGACTTTTGTAAAAATGACATTGATATAAAATACTTTTTTAAATCTTCAATTTTTTAAGGTTTTTCATTAGTCCACAGTATTTATGTAAATAATGACTACACACATTTCATACAAACTTATTTTTATACAATTAATTTTTTTCTAAACAATTCAATTATTAAATGTTCTCAATAAACACACATTTTCTTGTAATTATATGTTTTATGCAGAAATCATTTTGTAAACATTTTATAAGTTTTACACATTATTTTAATATCATTAAACAATTATTAATATAAATATTTAAAAAAAAAACAAAATGCATGAATAGCTTTAATTTAAATTTTTAAAAACCTGTAAAACTATAAATATTTATTTCAAAATTTTTTTGTACTAAACGAATTTTTTATTGGTATACGTTTAATTTTTCTAACTAACCATATTTATTTGAAATTGTTTTTAGTTAATTATGTTTTATTTTTTTAATATTATGAATTTTTACTTTTTGGTGAATTTACTGATTTTTTAATTTAATGGTTTTTGGATTTTAATTTTTTAATTTAATGGTTTTTGGATTTTAATTTTATAATTTTTTAATTTAACCTTTGTCCAGCGGAAAAATTTTACAACGTTAAAAGGCGGTACAATTGTACCCTTATATACTTAACACGATATGTATGGCTTTTCCTATTTATATAATTAAATTATTCTGTTCTTATTTAATAAACAAATGATAGAACAGGCCCGTGGCTAAAAAGTATATAAAAGTTTAGAGATGTCAGAAAATTTTAGATATCTAGTATTAACAAAAAAAAAGTTATTGCAATTCAAAAACGAAAAAGGTACAATTGTACCTCTTCCGCCGGACAAAGGTTAATAATTTTATATTGTAATTTAATGATTTTTTATATTTTAATTTATTGATTTTTTGTATTTAAATTTATTGATTTTTTTTTATTTTTTAATTAATTGTTTTTTATTTTTAATATTTGGTTGTGGATGGACCGATTAACGTTTTGGTACCCAGGAATTACAGAAAGTTACAACACAAGAGTAATTTCAAATAAAATATATGTAAATTTAAACAAAATTTGGATTTTCATAAAAGTCCTATTATATTGTGTATAGTGTGTGAAGCTAATAAGTATGACAAGCTTCATAAAAAAAATATACTTGGCACAGTATAAAATATATACTACTTTTTCCTGAATGCCCACAATTATTTAAAATTTATGCTTTTGCTTCTAAAAAAGTAATCATGCAAATTTGTATTGTAACTCACTGTAAACCAGGAGCAAGTGTAGCGCAATACCTAGTGAAGTAAAATGCATTTATAAATTTGAAACACCTAGCTTCTCCTTGCTCAAGATAATCATGCGTGGTGAAGAACTACATCCTCCTCGAGGTGGTACTGTTTCTAACAGAACATGATGGATCTAGACCAGAGAAGGTCGATAAAAAATCCATTTTTATGATACAAACCGCTGATGTTATTTTTAAAATTATATATAATTGTTTATTACTATTTTTCTTTTGTTTATTATTTAAATAAAAATTAATATTAGTGTACTACTAAAAAAATTGTTTTCCTTATTAGATTTAAATGATATAGTAAGTAATGATTTTATATTATAATTATAATCAAATTTGCAGATTAACAAGCTTTAAAATATTGGAAATTTATGTCGTAACCCTAACCTTTTGTGGCCAGCGCTATGTGCCAAAATAGGTTAAAAGTGCATCACAAAAACTAATGTATAAAAAGTGTGTATTCGGTCATAAATTGTTTCTCTTATCAAAATAAAACTACTATATTAAAAATAACATTTGCTTGTACTTGGTGCTAATACAAAATATATACTTTTTGCAAAATTTGATGAATGAAATATTCTATTAAAATCATGGTTTTACAATCTTTAAAATCTAAGAAGTTTCAACAAAACACCTTAGAACTAAACCAAGTTTTTAAATGTTACAAACAATTCGTACTTAGTACTGACTATAAAACTGATCCAAAGTAAACTTTGTTTATCGTTATAATAAAATTTAAATAATAATTATTAAAGAATTTATAATCATATTTTTTTATAATATACAGTAAAGATAATATATCCTTTAAATTGGAAATTTACTTCTGATAATAGGTTATATGTAAGGTGTAAAAAATTATCAAATTTAATTTTCTATGTAATAGCATAATTTCTAATTATTAAATACTCATTTCACGCATTTCTTGTCTATTTCATAAAGAGTGCTTAGAGCCACTCTTGCGGGTAAGAGGGTTAACCCAGATTTTCCTGTAAAAAAAAATTGTAAATGTCTTGCAAAAAAATCAATATGCCGTTTCATACCTTTTTTAACTTTCCAACGCCTTAATTTGGAAGTTACCTTAAACCCGATTTTAAATTTCTTACTGCTTCTCTGTGCTAGATGTGTCAAACTTTTTTGTTTTTTTTCTAAATTTTTATAAATTATTAAATAATGTCTTCATCTGCTCAAAAAAAATTAAGAATTTGATGCGGTTAAATATTTCCTTAAACTGTTGGGCGATGATAAAGAACTTTCTTCGGGTATAGCTGTCATTAATACGCTCTTAATGATTTTGGAAAAGATACACTTTGGCACTATACATATTCTACGAAATACCATGCAAAAAGCAGTGGCTGACATGCGCAACAAGAATCTTTCTATTGCTGCCGTAGTTTCTTCTGCTGAACTTTTTTGCCGTTCTAGATGACCGTGGCATGGAAGAATGTCGAGAGACTATGTTACATCGTCTGTGTATAGGTCTGTGTGCTCGAAGCCTGTTGAATACAAGTATTCCCGCAAACATTTAAGTGATGTCTCCAAAGTTCACCCCTTGGTCGATTACACATCTCCGGCTTATATTACTTTACTGTTTACACATTTAGGTATATTAACACCCTCAGCTGAGATGAATTAATTAAACACACTTAAAAACAATGTCTTGCACTTTTTATAAAAAAAAATAAAACGAATTTTTATAAAATATTTGTTTCAATTAAAAACATATGTTTTAAAACATGCTGTGTAGTTGTTCACTTTTACACATTATTTTTTTGTATACATTGTTTTTAAATCTTTCTCACCTAGGACATGAAATACAACAACAACCCTCACCATACGGTTTTGGATCACTCGTTTGACAGCTGTCACTTCTGACATCACTGGTATACCCTGTGGGCTAAACTATCGCCTGAAGAAAAACCAACAATTAATAGAACTTTATAAAAGCTATCCTTGGCTATGGGATGTCAATCACATTGGTTTTCGCTTTATAACCCAACGACAAGAAGGTTTACAGGAATTATTAGACGTTGAAAATGAACACCTGAATTTAACTTTATCGCTAGACGAATTATAAAAGAAACTATATAACATACGCTTTGCCTTTACGCAGGAAAAACGTCGACAAATTGAATGCAAATAGCTTAAAACGAATTGTAAGCCACAGTGTAAGTTATACACTGAACTTCTGTTTCTTAAGGATTCTGTGGGTCCCTTTAAGTGTGAATACTGCGAACAAATTTTGAATGGTCCCGAATAATTTAAAATGCATAAATCTTCACATAATGGTTCGATGCCCTACACTTGTGCCATATGCAAAACAGGTTTTATGAAAGTTGGAAACTGTACAGTTCACCTGAGAAGACATATTAAAGACTTTGTAAAGAATGTGCCAAAAAATTTCCAACATCTACCGAGTTAAATGTTCGCACTCGTAATTATACTGGAATATTTTTATTCTTATCGAAGGCGTCACGCAAAAAATCCCAATCATATTTCTTCGATATGTTTTAAGGGTTTCTATGAGAACAACTTACCGACTACTAAAAAGTTCATAAGTCTTCCCCCGGGGAGTCCAAAAACTTAATCACTAAAAAAAAAATAATTTTATTAAATATAAAAAAAAACACAAACCACCACTTGCAATTTTTCCTTGTTGGCGTCAACGGCTAGAATTAAATATTCTTCTAGAATACCGTTATGATAACCGCTTGGTTTTTTTTTATTACACGTAACCACTACTTTGTAATCGGTACTAACACCTAGATCGTTGCCAGATGACGAGATTACGGTTGATCCCTTAACCAAACTTAATGTAGTTATGACCTATATAAACTAGTCACAGACTAAAGTGAATCCAATTTGCTAAATATTATAAATTACTATATCTATTAGCGAACTGAAATGCGTGTATTATTTATATTTAATACATTGATTTACTAGGATTAAATAATACTTTTTCATTTTAAATTTTCATTACGATAATGTACGAAATGAAAATTTAGGGCGAGTGTGAACTGGCTAAATAAATTCTAAACAGACTTTGGTTAATGAAATTTTAAAATTTTGTAAAAAGTTTTCAAAGAAATTATAATTTATAATATAGACACTTCGTTTAGGGCAATAGTTCATAAAACATAATTAAAAATGAAATGAATTCGAAAATCAAAAATTGTATAAGTTATTATTGTTGTGTTTCCTCAAATGGGATTATTATAAAACAGTGTGGCTGTGCATTTTTCTATTAGTAACCATATATGCAAACAGTGTGGTAACCTCAACGATTACTTATTTAAAAATTATAAATGTTTTTTATACCGTTAGTCATACCAGAGTTCACGAACAATAAATTCTTTGATTTGCACATACATATATATAAAGAAGTGATTTCTTAACATAGATTATATAATAATAGCCTGTTCCTCGATCTCGAACGAAAAACTAGTCAAACGAAAGGAAGTCACTCGATTTCGAATCAATTTGGGTTTTTCTATTTCGAAAGTCTTCGATCGACTTGACTTACGTGTGTCAATTTTTGTTTCTTACGCATTTACAAATCACAGAGATGCCAGATCATATATTTTGAGTATTTGTTACAATTTTCTTTAAAAGTAGCAAAAATACTACAAGATGCTTAAAGACAAAAACAACCCTGTTTAATAGTGATCAACTGTATATGACAAATGAAATAAAAAAATAACAATAAACAAATCAATTTTTATTTGAGAATGTGTTTATTTTTGAAAATGTTTGTTATCGATTGGTTGTGAGTAAGATTGATAATCGGAAAGCTTTTCTGTTGCTGTTGTTTGTTCGGTGCGGTCACTGCTCTTGTAAAATAAAAGATGTAAAATAAAAAAATGTAAATATGAGCTGCTTGGGGCAAACGTAAGTCACAAACAATACACACTTATCTTTTACCACTCAGCAACAGCGTAATAGGGGGTGAAACGGAGTTTAGTTTTCTTGTAAAATTTTTCTCCTCTGCAGAAAATTTGTTTGCTCCGAACCAAAAAACCAAAAAATTGTGTATAAAAAAAAAATAATATGTTATATGACTTAAGACTTGACATGCGGAATTTTGGATTTTATAAATTTATTTAGATGCAAACATTTTCTGTTATAATCATTAATTTTTTAAATAAATAAAAGTCCGCGCAAAATTTTTCGTGTTATATGATTATGGAATCCGACCTTAAAAACATAGTTCTGTTTTAAATCAATTCGTATAAAATTTAATTTATTTTATCAATCAATGAACAATTCGTATTCACTTTAAATAAACAAGTAGTAGAAAATAGTTCAATGAGCAAAATTAATTTTTCGAATGGATTCGTTAAAAATGGAGGCAATTTTAATAATAAAATAAAGAAATTTTGTTTTAAACGCTGAGTTAAAGTTAAAACTTAATTAATCAAAAAAATTTTTGCAAATTTTATTTTAGATTCGTCTTCTGCTACCAAAATTAGTTTGAAAACATTCATCGGAAAATAACTTTAGGCTTAAAGTAACTTTAGTTAAGGTGTATTTTTTCAGCAATTTTGAAATAGCTTAAGAGATTTCAAAATTTTTGGCACATTTGTATTCAGCATACCAAAATTTGTTACAATACATGTATCAGAAGTGAAGATTAGGCGAAAAGTTATTTCACATTATAAAAGTTGTATTTTTTTAGCCTTTGTTCAGCATACCAAAATAAGTAAGATATATGCATAGGTAGCAAATTTAAAATAATATAATTATTTTGATTTTAAGCGAGTTTTAAATTTTTAAAAAGCTTAAAAAAGTGGAAATTTCGCATTGAAATCTTGATCGTTTACATTTGCTATTAGCGAGACAGTTTTTTGAAAACAATTCAACATACAAAATAACCTCAAAATAAAAAATTTCTTCAGAGCATTTTATTCTTTAGCGGAGTACAATTTTCATTATTTAAGATTTAACTCTTATTAGGGTAATGAATTTTTTTTGTTAGAACTATAAGCTAGAATAAGGAACTTTCAATATATTGGTGGAAGGATGAGAGGAACTTGCAAAGTTTTTGTCATTGTTTTCTCAGCCGAAAATAACAAATAAATTTTTAATAATACCTTTTTGGTTATTTTGTTTGTCAGCGTTGCCGAAACACAGTATCGTATTCTGTAAAGACTACACATTTGCAAGATTTTTATCCGATTTCTTACAAATCTTGTGAATTTACGAGATTTCATTTGCATGGGAAATCTTGAGATTTTACACGAGATTTTCAATTTCGTGTTTTCTTTGCAGATGTAAACGAGTCATTATTTTTAACCAAATTGTCCATGACTTCTAATTGTTAATTTTGTTTTGACGAAAAAATAAACATATGTTAATATAGGTAAGAAAATGTTTTTAATGATAATACAATACTAGTAAAATACAAATTTTGCTTTTTTTAGGTAAATATCAAGCTAACGATACGATGATGACTAAAATTTCCGATGTAAATGGAAAAATATTTGGTCAATGAAAATGCACTAAAAAGAACAAGTATTTTAAAGCTAATAGGTAAGAATATTAAAGATTATAGCTTTGTTTATGTATCAAGCTATCAAAGTTGGCTTATTTCATTCCCATATAAGTTTGATATAAACCAACGTTTAGTGTTAACGCTTACAGTTACTTATGTCAAATTTGTATTGGAATGACAGAAGTCAAAGTTGGTAGCTTTCCGCATAAACACAGCTAATGTATTAGAAGATTATTTAAACATTTTTAAAAATTTAATTTCGTTTTAGGAATATATATTTTCCGGTACCCAACTTCACTAATGATCATGGGAATCTTCCTGACTGGATACCATTTTCATTTCATAAGTTCACGATTTAAAATGGAAAAAATAATTTTTCATTTGAAGTTTAATAAATTTCAAATAGAAAATCCCAAATTCATTAAAAAATCTTTTAAATTGAGGTAAAAAACAAGTTTTCTAATTAATGTAATTTGAAAGCTATAAATAAATAAATGGAAAATAGTGCTTAAATATATGTACAGAAAACAATCATCTAATTAAATTAAATATAGGTTAAACAAAAATTGTTCTTAGATTGTAGTTAACTTTTAGATTTTTATTATTTTTAGCCTAAAATAATACAAATGAAATATAATTATTTTTAAAACAACAAAATCTTTTTTTAATATATAATAAAATATGGAAAAATGTATGAAAATCTGCATATGTATATAAAGGTTTTTGTTTAAATAAAACAAAAACGGTTTGGATATTAATGAAATTCTTTATTCCTGTAAAAGTACGTTCGATGACAGTATGTATGGAACTCGATTTCTTTTGCATGGCCACCACGGGCACGCTTGCAGAAGTCCAGACGCTGAACCCAATTTTAGACGGTTTACAAGCATAAATCGGCCGTTACTGCTGCAATTTCACGTTCGATATTCGTACGAAGTTCATCAATCGTCGCTTGCTTGTTGTCATAGACCATAGACTTGACGTAGCCCCACAGAAAATAGTCTAACGGCGTCAAATCGCACGACCGAGGCCATTTCGTGAGATAACACGTTCTCCAAACTTGGTTTCCAATTAATTGATTGTGACATTCGCTGTGTGGCTGTCCTGTTGGAACCACATGTCCTGCAAGTCCATATCATCCAATTGGGGCCAAAAATAAACGGTTGCGATTCCCATTCACAGTAACGTGCCGGTCTTGATCAACACGGAAGAAGTACGGCCCGTAAACCGCACCAAACCGTAATTTTTTCGGGATGCAATGATGACTTAAGGAGTACGTGTGGATTGCTGTCTGACCAATAACGAATATTTTGTTTATTGACGAAGCCATTCAGCCAGAAATGAGATCTTTTCACAAAATTCGCCACAACGACGTCACAGAGAACGACGTGTGAGAGACACATTTGGGCTTTCTTAAACTGAAGCCTCAGCGGCAGCCAGTGTCTCACTGGAACATTTTGTACTGTGCCTTGGATTCAAATTTTTCCACTAGACGCTCAATTGTTGATCTGCTAGGACGATTATGACGACCATAAATTGGACGTAGCGCTCTTAACGTTGGCAAATATAGCCGGGTTAATGCGGCAAGCTATCAAATTTGGTGGTTTATGCCATTGCCATATAAATTTGACATAAGCCAACGTTTAGTGTTAATGCTTAACGGTGCTTATGTCAAATTTGTATGGGAATTATAGAATACGTCGATAGCTTCCCTCATAAACACAGCAATGTTGTTATTTGTGATATTTGGGCATTAAAATGACGGACATATCATCGAAAGTTAAACACTTTTTTATACAAATAAAACTCTTTAAGGTATTGGCGTGCTTTGATTTGTAAAGGCATGTGTTTGGAGTATTGCTTTGTATACTGCGTTTATGAAGTCAGCCTTGCCCTTATCTTTAGCTGTGTTAATGCAGCGCATATTATAGGGACTTTTTTGGCTGTATATACAGATGTCTTCAAAGTATGGCCACCAATGAATATATATGTATATATATATATATATATATATATATATATATATATATATATATAAAAGCCCAGATATGAAAACTAAGTTAAAGGATTACTAGCAAAGAAACACTAAAAATCGCCTTAAAGGATATATGGAGTTCTATTCCCGGAGAAGTTACAAAAAATATAGTCCATTCGATGCCAAAACGACTATTAGCCGTTAAAGAAGCTAAAGGCCAACACACAAAATACTAACAAATATAATATTTCTTTTTTTATTGATGTAATTTTAAGTTTTTTCCTACTGTAAAAGTTTTTTTTGTCTAAGAATATTGATATATTTTTGTTGTTGTAATTTTTCTCTTTATGTATAAGCATTACAAAAACAATTTTGATGTAAATTTATAATATGGATCACCAACTTTAATTACTGTGTAATAAACCGTATTTTCCTTTTACATTTTTATCACCGTCTTTCCCTTTATTCTGATTTGGTAAGTGTACAAGTTTTTTTTTTTTCTAACTGTATATTTTATAGAAACATATTTGAGTTTGGCATTTTTATTAAATGGTTTTTAATATCAGCATCAAACCAGTTTGAATTATTAAATTTTAAATAATCTTTAGAAAATAGAATTCCTTGTAAAGATTAATTTTCCAAAAAACATCGAAACTTTGTTTTATTTAGGTTGATTTGACTAAAAATTCTTTCCACATTTGCGGAAGAATGTGGAGGACCATAATTTGTAGTACAAACTGGAAGTGCAACAGTAGAATTCCTACATTTTTAATCTAAAATTATTTGGCAAAAAGTTTTATAAATTTATTTCACTTCCTTCAAAATTTTAACTCTGAGTTCAGAGTCTAAAATTTGTTTTTCTTTTTCAGAAATAAATCTGTGGAATTCTTTTAGAATTTACATAAAAGAATTATTGTCTTTGTTCATAATTTTTAGGGTTTATCATATTTAAAGATTTTTGTCCAAAATCAAATCGTTTTAATATTTGATTTGCAAGTTCTATATAAAAATGAATACAATTATTTACAATTTTGTTAATTTTGCTCTTGTTAAGCTTTGATTCTAATATTAACTCTTTAGCCATTAATCTCAAATATACCTCATCAAATTTCAAAAAGTTCTTTGTGGTTATAATTTTCTTTAAATGAATTTCATCATTTAAAATATCGTTTTTTGTAAAATTACTTAGTTCCGTTTCACACAGAGCAAATTTTGTCGCGACGATTCTTGTCAATTCTCTTTTAAAGTTGCCTTTTATTTCACACAGAGAAACTGTTTTTGGCAACTTTCGTCTACATTTGGTTTAAAATGAATGAAAAAGAAAAATAAGATATTAATGTTAAAACAAGTAAAAAAGGGCTAAATTCGGCTGTGCCGAATCTTTGAATACCCTCCACCATAGGGGCTGAAGATGATATACGAATATGTTTTGTCAATTTATGTAACGAACTTTTGTTATTTAGTTTTAGTAATGTTATCTATTTAGTTTTAGCAATGTTATTTACAGAGGTCTGCTCTGTTAGCGACTTTAACATTGTTGATTTTTACGTTAACTTAGTTATTACAGTAACACACATATAGCTCTAAAAATGTTATTATTCTCAGTATGAAAGACAATAAAAGTAGTCGAACAAGAAGAAGACTTAATAACATTTTTACTTACTTAACAGAAAATTAAAATAGATACAGAAAAATTGTACAAATTTCTATGGAAAATTTAGAGGTACTTCACATTTTCACTCATAACTTTTGAACCGCTAAACCGATTTCGCTCATTTTAAATACCAAACTGCTCGGGAGGATGTTCAATAATCTGGGTAAAAATTAGCACCCCCGCTTGCGTATTCGCGTCGTGATCGCCATTTCAACAGACGGACATCGCTAAACCGACTTAAAATTGCATAAGGATCACGAATATATATACTTTATGGGGTCTTAAACCTATATTTCGACATATTACAAACGGAATGACAAACTGATATATACCCTCACCATATATGGTGGAGGGTATAATAAGATAAAATAAATTTATATAATTTATATTTTTACTTCAAAAGTTTTTTACATTATTTGTATCAAACCCAGTGGAGCACAATTTTTGGGATATTAGTGTAGGGTATTCGAAGATCAGGCACAGCCTTTTTTTAATTGTTCTCTTTAGAATAAGCGCTAACTGTTATCTCTTTTTAATGTAACAAGTATTCCAGTGTCGCCCAAAATTGTAAATTATTCTAAAACAAACAAAGTTACCGTGTTTTAAGTGTTCATCAAAAACTCGGCATTTTTGGAGCAAAAATCGGCAAATCGGCACTTTGACAGTTTTTTCTTTCGTTGCCATCACATTTTATTTCGTATACTACATTATTCGTATTTAATTTGTCAATATTAGTTTTCTTGTTAGTAAAGCAGCGATGAGTAAAGAGATATTGTCGAGCGTTTGCTGAATAGTTGCATGTTGAAAATGAATTAGTGCAGCTTTTTAAAACTGCTCTCGATCGAATGTCATCTTATGAATATCATAGATGGGCACACTGCACTATATTTAAAGTGCATTAACAACTGCAGTAAATGTTTACTGATAATAGGGTTTAAATTTCATTACCATTAAATTTTTACCGATTACTGAAAAAAATTTCAGTAGATAGTAAAATTTTACTGGTAATGAATTTTTCTGATTACTGAAAAAATTTGCCGTAAACATTAAATTTTTACTGGTAATGAAATTTAGTTAACATTACCAGTAAATTTTTACTGATTACTTAAGAAAATGCACTAATTAGTAAATTTTTACTGATAATGAAATTTGATTTGCATTATCAGTTAAATCTTACTGATTACTGCATTATTTTAAGTAATCAGAAAAATTTACTGGTAACGAAATCTAAATTCCAGTATGTATCAGTAAAAACTTACTGATTCTTGCAATTTTTTCAGTCATCAGTAAAAAATTATTTTACTGCAATTTTATGATCAATATGTAATTGTTATTCTAAGTAATAAAACGCCTCCTGTGCAACATGTCAGACGATTTAATGCGCCAATATAATTCTCGTGAAATTGTGCTAAGTGATTGCACTGTGTGATTACACTGTGAGACTATAGACTTGTATAAAATCGTAATTCCTCATTGTATTCTAATACAATACAATACCAAAAACTCATTATTTGCATCCTTCTTAATCAGTTATTACTTAACACAATGCCAGCAACACATTATTTTAAATATTTCAACATTTCGTAAATTTTAAATAAGTAGTGCTATATAACAATATTTGTAACGTAAGCAATTTAAGGCTTCAAAGTAAAGAAAAAGGTACTCTTTACTATGTAATACCTGAAATAGCCCAGCGCTTTACAAAGATTTTGCTGAGAACGTTGTGTTAAAAATAATTCCGAAGATCTTCGCAGTTTGTTTGAAAGGTTTCAAGGCCCTACACATTCCCGTATATTTTTTAAAAATATATTATTGTATGACCAAAACCCCATACTCCTTAATCATCTCACGACGTTAAAATTTAACTAATTATCTGTTGAACTTGAAAGTGTTAACTAGTAGTTTGTCTACTGCCTGAATTATGATGTGCTATCGTAATGCATCACAGTTGGTCTGAAAAGATGAATCTCCAAAAAAAATTAATGTAGCGGGTTTTAAATTTGTCATGTTTCTTAAATCTATACAGAAAAAAGGATCACAAAATTTTAAGTAATTAAAAATATTTGTTAAAACTGAAATTCGATTTGTAACAATTTTTTTTTAAAATGTTTGTAAATTCTTTAAAATTTAAGTTACAAAAATTTTAAATTTAACTTTAAAAATTTAAGTTACAAAAACCTACTTTGGAGTTTTTCATTACCATTGAAATTTCATTACCACTAGGTGTACTCATGGTAATGAAATATCACAAATGCATAAAAAAACTAATTATAATTGATTGAAAAATCATTTGCTTTAACAGAAAATAATAAAACAAAATATCAAATACATACATATATAAATGTTAATCCGCATAAATGAATACTAATATAAATATTAACACATAAAGTGACAGTTAATAATGCTGTTTTTATACCCTCCACCATATATGGTGAGGGTATATATCAGTTTGTCATTCCGTTTGTAACATGTCGAAATATAGGTTTAAGACCCCATAAAGTATATATATTCGTGATCCATATGCAATTTTAAGTCGATTTAGCGATGTCCGTCTGTCTGTCTGTCCGTCTGTCTGTTGAAATGGCGATCACGACGCGAAGACGCAAGCGGGGGTGCCTATTTTTACCCAGATTATTGAACATCCTCCCGAGCAGTTTGGTATTTAAAATGAGCAAAATCGGTTAAGCGGTTCAAAAGTTATGAGTGAAAATGTGAAGGTACCTCTAAATTTTCCATACAAATTTGTACAATTTTTCTGTATCTATTTCTGTTAAGTAAGTAAAAATGTTATTAAGTCTTCTTATTGTTCGATTAACATTCTTAGAGCTTATATGTGTGTTACTCTGATAACTAAGTTAACGTAAAAATCAACAATGTTAAAGTCGCTAACAGAGCAGACCCCTGTAAATAACATTGCTAAAACTAAATAAATAACATTACTAAAACTAAATAACAAAAGTTCGTTACATAAATTGACAAAACATATTCATATTACAGTTCATGCAAAATTTAGTATATACGTATATCATCTTCAGCCCCTATGGTGGAGGGTATTCAAAGATTCGGCACAGCCGAATTTAGCCCTTTTTTACTTGTTTTTTAATTGTTATGATAATGAAATAATTAGTTATCATAATGAAAGTCTTAAACATTGTCATTGATGAATGAAATCAAATCCTTAAATCAGTACCATTAATTCAAACAATTGCAATGAAATTTTTTTCATTACCATTGATATCAATGTTATAGTAATGATATTATCAATTAATAAGTCCAATCAATGCATTAGTCCCATGTATGTAAAAAATAACAAAAAGTTTTTACAAAAATATATGTTCATGTTATATTGGGCATATAACAATTTTTGCAAATAGGAATATGCCATTTTTAGTCGATTTACGATATTATTATATTATTTTTATGGTTTGTATATGTGTATTGGTTCATGAGTTATAGGCATTTTGGTGAACATTCTTCTATTTGTGCATATATGTTTGTAAACGGGGAAAGGGAACATGTGGAGCTGAAGCACTAAAACACTAGACAGGAGGAACGAAATGTAATGAAACAGGGAATGAGTGGAATTGAAATAATATACAACGGGAATAAATGGAATGGAAAGGGAACGAGTGAAATTGAAACATTAGACAAGGAGGAAAAATGGAAGGGGAACAAGTGATATTAAAACACTGGGAACGTCAGTTTTGAATGACCTACAACAAGAAATTCAAGACCATAAATTTAAACATCCATTTCAAAAGGTTAAATAAATTTATTTAAAGCCTAAAATTTAAAAAAAAATAATTATATTTTCTTCTCAACATATTCCGACATTTAAAATTACCGATAACGAAGCAACCAACGGGCTTTTACGTAAACTAGTTTGTAACTAAAATTTGTTTTTTTATTTTCAATTTTATCAAAAAGTAGAAATAACCCGGGAAAGCTTTTTTTGAAAAATATTTATTTAAAGTAAGGTTTGTCATTGGATATAAGTACTTTAAAATTTCGTGCAATTAAGTAACTATTTTATCAATTTCATCCATATAAATTGGTTATGGGTCGACAAATTTAAAATTTTAACTTCCAGTAAAACAATTCTATATAAATAGCCATAATATCCGCAGACATTTTGTAGACTTATAAATTATATATGTTAATTTGGATTATAAGTCTGTTATAAAAAAACAACAAAAAATCGGGTGAAAAGTCCGTGAGATCACAAATAAAGGGTGATTTTTTAGCAACTTTATTTTTGGCAGCTCAGTTGTTTTCGTGTAACATGTTACTGTAAAACATGTTCAGTTTGGTCTATAAATTAACCATGAATCGGTTTACAAACGAACAACGCTTGCAGATTAATGAATTTTATTATAAAATTCGTGCTGTGTGAGAAATGTGTTTCCATCGGAAAATTGTATTTAGCGACGAAGCTCATTTTTGGCTCAATGGGTACGTCAACAAACAGAATTGCCGAATTTGGTAAGAAAACCAGCATTGCAAGAACTGCCAATGCATCCCGAAACATGCACTACTTGGTGTGGATTATGGGCTGGTGGCATCATTGGACCGTACTTTTTCAAAGACGACGAAAGCAGGAACGTTACTGTAAATGGCGAGCGCTACCGTGCGATGATTACAAACTTTTTTACCCAAAAAGGGAAGAGCTGGACTTGGCTGACATGTGGTTTCAACAAGATGGTGCCACATGCGACACAGCATGCGAAACAATAGCACAAATGAGAGGCGAGTTTGGTGAAGCCGGTCAATTGGGTGCCTAGAACGTGCGTTTTAACGACTTTCGATAATTTTGGGGCTATGTTAAAGCTCATGTCTACAGGGATAAGCCAGCAATGGTTGACGCACTGGAAGGCCAATATTGAGAGATTTATTCGAGAGATATCGGCGGATATGTTGGAGAGAGTATGCTAAAATTTATTGATTTCATACGTTTCTCTAAATTTTATGTTTTTTTTTTAAATCAAATCCGAAAGCTCTTAAAAAATCACCCATTATACCACTAATGACATACTTACCACTAATGACATAATTACGTATAAATACATTGATTTTCAAGCTATTGATAATAGAAGGTTTTGCTTTAAAACTTTTGCTAAATATAACTACTACATACTTATTTTTTGTAGTTATATTTTTCAATTTCTTGATTTCAGACCACCTGTGGCATCATTATAAAAGGCATCAACATTGTATATATTAAAATTAATAAACACCACATAATTTTAAAAAATGTCTGGATAATTCCAGATTCAAACATTTTTACATAAATTTCCATAATGTAAACAATAAAATATAACCCTAATGGCCATAAATTAGTAATTACTGCATATTTATATATTTTGACGAGTTTTTTGTATGCAATAACTAATCACTAAAACCAAAATAATGCTTAAGATATTGGAAAATATTTTGTTTAGGGCTCTAATCTCCAATCGCTACAAGTGATTTTTAAAATGAATAACTTAAGATGTCACATTAATTTTTAAATAAATTATACATAACAAAAACTTATCGGAAAGTTCATAATTTAACCAGTTTTTTGGTATATTTTGTTAGGAACTCCTGTAATTTTTTGTTATTTTTGATAATTCAATTAAATTATATTTACACAGATAAAGCAGATTCATTCGAATTTCTAGTCAACCGAATGTTTTAGTCGGAGACACCATTATATTTGGTGGTGATGACCGAAATTCGGTTAATTAAACAGAATTTCGATTGAAACCGTCTTGTATCATGAAAACATTTGATTGCGATAACCAAATAATTCAGTTGTTGCAGCCAAAGTATTCAGTTAACAACAAATTCGGTTGTCACGATAAATCTGTGTTCCCTGTGAATGTATTAATTTTTTAAAACGTTTGCCGCTAGACCAATGAGTGATTGTATGTATGTATTTTTTGTGTTGCAAAATATGTTATTGTATTACCGTTCGTCTAAAGCAATTTATGATTTGGAAGCACCACCTTAGTTAATTGGTTTAAACTGTGTGAATTATTCAAGACTAAAAATCTTATATATTGTCATATTCACGTAATTTATATATAAATACAGTTGAACCTCGATTATCCGGGCCTACATTATCCGGCTACATCTGTTGACCGGCATGCTGTGTGTTTGTTTTTTGATCTCTAGTAATCGTGCTTTACCTCTATTATCCGTGCAATACATAGGCATATGTATATATACAGGTACATATTGTATTTTTTCATTCATTAATTCAAAGATTTATAATGCGGACGAAACTAGTCTATTTTGGAAGTATTTGCCTCAGAATTCCTTAGCCAGTGGGATAAATATTCTATGGAAGGGTACAAGGAGTCCAAGGAGAGAATCACAGCTTTACTTTGTGCAAATGCACCTGAGACTCATAAGTGTAAATTGATGATAATAGGAAAAAGTGCTAAGCCAAGAACTTTTCTTTGATTTATAACTATAATAAGAGAGCATGGGTAATACAAGAGCTATTTCTGAAGTGGTTTAATAAAAAGTTTGTACCAGAAGTAAGAGAACATCCACAGCGTATTGGTCTCGAAAAGAATTGTAAAGTTCTTTTACTATTAGACAGCTGTCTAGCAAACCCGTATGTAAAAGCGATGGTATATGACAATGTTGCAATAAAATATCTTCCACCAAATTGCACATCCTTGTTTCAACCTATGGATCAAGGAATTATTCGAAGCTTTAAATGCAAGTATCGTAAATTGATCGTGCAGAAACTTGTGGATTCAAATGGTAGACATGAGTTCGTTAAATCTTTGAACATCAAGACAGCAATGTGGACAGCCCTAATTCATGGGATACTGTAAGTCCACAGATTTTAAGTAAAGTTTGGAATAATTTACTACCGCAAGATGATGAGAATAATTCAAATAGCGGTCTTGAGACACAATCTGATATAGTAATACCGCCTAGATGAACCATTGACGCTGTTTCAAAGTGGATGGAGTGCGATATTGATGTCGCACCGTTTGCTATTGTATCTGAGACGGAATAGCAAACATGGTCAATCAGACTGAAGAATTTGAGATTGAGTCAAATTCCGAGGAAATATATAAAGATAATCAAAAGGAAGAAACACCCACATTAGCTCAAGCAATAAAGGCTAGTAGTGTTCTGTTAGAGTTCTCAGAAAGCCATAGCTGTCCTGGTATTTTAGAGCCAGACAAAATACAATAGTATCGTACACAAATTCATTTACTCAAAAATCAATCAAACGCGAAAAGACAAACAAAGACAGACAAAAAGAATATTTTAAATGAATGTATATATTTTGTAAAAGCAATAAGAAAAAAATGCATATGTTCTTGTTAAAAATAAATAAAAATGATAAAATGTTTGGGTAAATATATATAACCTCTTTTAACTGTGTTTTTCGATTATTCGTGGTGAGTCCGGTCCCGAGTAACCCGGATAATCGAGGTTTAGTATCATTAATTACATCATTATTAGTTGGTTTTTTGTATAGTGCATAATAAAGAATTAAAAAATGCGTGGATTTACAAGTTTATAGCATTTTCCTTTGTATGGTGACTTATAGTGAAATTTTACGCAGTTCGATTGAATGTCGAAGAGAATGGTCGCCTGTCACTAAGAGCTAATTTTTTGGATGTAGTTCAACTTTTTTTAATGGTTTAACTTGGTTTTATTTAATATGTAATGTTGTTTTTGAGATCCAGTTTATTTTGTTTTAATTTGAGTTAAACTGCCCAAGATTGGCCAGTTAAACCTAAGTTAAAGATGTCAAAACACACACGCTGATAAAAAGCGTCTTTTAATAAATCAGCTGTTTTGTAAATAGTAAAAAGTTGTTTACAAATTAAAGTAAAGATCTTCTTTATCCTTTTATGGTTTTTAATGACCTGTAACTGTCAAAACTAGCGCTAAACTCTGTCTCAGTTTCCATCCAGGAGCGCTTGTTTTTTTTTAACAACAATTGGGACCAAAGCTAGTTTAAATTTATTTTCAGTTTAACTAATAAACCATGTTTAACCTCCTCAAAACAACTAGCTCTAAGTAGCAGATAGTTATTGAAACGAATCAAAGTTTAAAAAAGTTCGAACAATCTGTTTATATTTGTAATTGTCGTCTGTTGTCCTTATTGAACTCCCACGTGTGACAATTCACATTAGACTTGCAGTGATTGTCAAGACCGTCTTAGGACATGCCTTGGACCTTGGGCACACAACAATTTTGGGGTCACGTTGGAAAGTAAAATTATATTTAATATTATTATTTATTGGTAAAAACCAAATTCATGTTATTACTTGTTTTAAGAAATATAACTTAGTTAGGTATGTTGCTACTGATGTGCATTTGTTACAATAGTGGTTTTTCGGGATATCTGTTTTGCAAAATCTTCTATTATATCCTCAAAGTCTATTTTTTAAAGGATATCACTTTATGCTACGTTTCCATTTGCGTGTTTTGAGCAAATCATATTGTTTTGACGAAAAAAAAATATATGGGAAAACATGTAGAAAACAGTGTTTTGTTTCAAAACACATGCAAAACACGTTCAGTGGAAACGTAGCCTTATATGCAGATAATTGACAAATTAGTGAATTGTTCTTGTAATTCGTTGCATTTGTTTGTCAACTGCTCAAAATCAATTGTTACTAACTGCGAAAGAAAACAAAAACGATTGTTAATTTAATGAGCATATAATGTGTCGATTATAAGTTGGTATAAAAGTATCTACACGGAATTTTTCATTGCGATTCAACTGTACAGTCTCTGATGATCCATCAAAAAAGTTATGCGTGTGCTGCGAATTCTTTTTCTTTCAGACTTAAATTTATATTACGCATTTAAATTTTTTTCTTTAGCAGCCGATTCGTTCTGATCGAAATTATTGCGTGCATTACTGATATAATCGATCAAAGTTGAGTAAGGTTTTGTCGGAAATTCCATGGTGATAGTGTTATTTTGTAAACTTATGCTTGATTTTTCATAATTCCCACAAGATCATTCCAAATCTCCGTTAGAAGTATAGTCCCTAATTTTTCTAACTTTTTGCCTGGACTTTGAGCCTTGTTTCATGTCAAAGCTTTAGAAATATGAAAATAACCATTTTGCAAAGCGTTAATAGCATTAGCGCGGCAAAGACTTCAGTACTTGTTTTGCTCCTAAATACGATGTCATAATTTTCCATAGTTTTGTCAAAGCCGAGAAAAAATTAAACAATTTTTGTTGAAGTATGCGACGGCTTCCGAAACACAGCTATTACATTTAAAAATGAAATTAATATTTTTCAAAATACAAAAAATGTTTACACAATGAAATTGATATTTGCAATAACGATTTATATTTTGCAAAATAAAACTAATATACATACTGTTTACCTGTCGCTGATGCTGGGTACCTTACGTTGTCGCCTGGTAGTTGACATTGGTTTTTTACGCTGTTGCCCTTATATATAAAAAAACACTTCTCCTTTTCAACGCAACCTCTTTATTTATTCTCTTCTTTTTTTTAGTTTTTCTTTCTGTCTTTTTTCTTAGGTTTTTAATTAATTAATTCACGCTTTTCACTATCACTCGTTGCTTACTTTTTTACTTGTTTTTCTATAATTGTTTCTCTTCTTCTTGCCACTATAGTGCCGTAACCCAAGTGGTTACTTGCTCAAAAACAACCACTACAGCTCCAAGCAGGCCACAACTGCAGCTGAACGCCGTCAACAACAGGCCGTCACCCACCTATCATGCTATGGCTAGCTGCTACACATACTATAATTACAGCTCCAAGTAGGCCACAACTGCAGCTAGCTGCGACACATAATAAAGTGGGTATGAACGAAACCAATGCCGTTGGCGACGCCAACATACCGCCCACATTGCAACAACAGTGCAATGAAGAGAGATATAAATATGGCAATATAAAACACTAGGAGCAACGTGAAAGAAATAAGTAAACTACTATAATTACATGTATTAAAATATTCTTTAATATTTAAAATTTAAAAATTAAATATACATTTCAAATTTAAGTTGAAATTCATACCATGCTCCATAGAGCTACAAGGAGATCGTTTAGGACTTCGAAGAGCCAAAAAATTAAATAAAAATTAAATTAAAATTCAAAGCTATCAAGTAACGCCTCAGAGGTCGACCAATTAGGAATCGTCAGCAGCTACACCTTCTCCAAAGTATGCAAAGCCAAAAATCGTGTCCTGTACGTACAGATTACCGGGTTTGCCCACTGCTGGGCCCTTTAGAACCTTTCCGGTGATATCAGCTCCCAAAATCACGTGGTATTCATTGCTGCGGTAGTAGTACCTGTTAGCAGACCAATCCGAGCCTTCATCTCGGAACTCCAGCCCAATAGGAACAACAGGACTTAGGCCATATACCTTGTCTTCAACCACCAGCTCCAGGTCAAAACGCCTTTCCGTTTGCGAGTAGAATATTGAGATCGTAGTGCGATCGCGTCGAACCTTACACTGCAACTCCTCCGCTACAAGTCGAGTTGTTGAAGATCTAGCCACGTTGGGGTCTATCAGCGCCGTCTTCCAAGTTGGTTTCTTGCCGAGTTCGGTGATAATGCGCATGCGGGCGGTCATCCAAACCCACACTCTATCAACAGGCATTGGGTGCAACCAGCTGTTGTGGTCTTGCGTACAAAGGCGGCATCGATCGATACTCGGGCAATTGGAACGGACGTGCGATTGGGCGAGGCAGTTATAACAAACGGCGTGTTGGGCGACGACTCGTAATTTTTGTTCTACGGGAAAGACGATTAACCGAGTGCACTGGCGTATTGCATGATATCGTTGGCACAGTGGTCACGGGAAGTTACGATTAAAAACACGCTCTGCCATAACGATCTAAAACGGGAAAAAAAATTGATTTATTGGGCCACTGTTGGAGAAAGTGCAGGAAAACTTTATGAGATATGTGTCGGTAAAACAATTAATTTGTGGATCGGTCGGGTAATGACGCCATTTTGGATTTCTAGTTCTGCTACTCAAACTTTTTCATCGGAACCGGGGTGAACCTTCAAAACACGACCTAAACTTCAGCAGGTTAATTTCTGAGAACGACAAGATCGTTTTCTTTTATGTTCACTTGCGGAGTTTGCCATTTATTACGTTTGTGCAACTCTTTTAAGTACTCCTCCTTCCACCGATGACAAAGCTCCTGGTGCAGAGCCTTTATTTTCCGCCATCGATTAGAGATACTGAGAGGGGAAACTACTTCTTCTGGTTCTGCCGGAGAAAGTAGAGAAGACCCTATCAAAAAATGACCTAACAGTAAAGATTTTTATATACGCGTTTTTATTACGTTGATTTGAAAACACTGTTAATTTTTTTATAAAACTATGTAGTTCGTTGTACAATATATGTTATACAGCTCTGGATTACCAAAATGTGCATGACTGTTTTAATTGGCGGCATTCTAACGATGAGAACAAGAATTCTGAAGCGAACAATTGATAAGTAAACTTAAATGTTGGTGGTACAAAAAGCAAAAAACATTAAATAAATGCACAATGGATAAGTATTTGTATTTTACATGCTTGAATGTATGTAAATTCAAAAAAATTTAATTCAAAATTTTAACTTCACAAGAAACATTTTTACGAACTCTCAAACACATACGGAATCATGAATCCGGATTGTGCGACACGTTTACGTTCGTAAAACACGTATACGTTAAAGCTTGTACGTAAACGGAATATTATCAAACCGCATAGTCGGGTTTTCAAAAACACTACGTTTTTACTCCGTTTGCTGTAAAAACGGACTTTGCCGTTTTTAATCAGTCTTGATTTCGCAACAAACGGTGTTGTTTATTGCTTTTATAAAAATATAAATATGCAGCCAAATATAATAGAATATATATCTAAAATCGACGAACCCTTCTGCTGTTAAATTTAAAATTGCATGAATGCAAACCAAGGTGCAGAACTAGTGACTTGAAGTACTTTTATGCGGCTAATCGAAATGTACTTTTTACATTATAAATATTATAAGCTGAACATTAACTCATTTGTTTTTTTATTTCTATCAGGTATTAAACTTTAGACATTCAGAAAAAAAAGTTAGTAGAAAAATTTGTAAACGGTTTTCAATCCCACTTTACTATTTTTGTACTGATTTTTTGTAAAAAAATTATTATTTAGCAAATATATTTGCTATTTACATTATACAAATTACATAGTTTTTACAGAATATTTACAAATTTTTGCCGCTAATTTCAGAAATCATTTTACAAATTTTTGAAAAGCGATTTGCTAAAGTTAGAAAAATAAATTACTTATTTTAAAAAAGTGGATATTGAAGGAAATGTTATTTCTAATTAAAACTTACACCTACAAACTTAAATTGCCTTAAAATCTTACATAGATTAAAAAAGTGATCCGAAGTGAATATACCGACTCATATCTGAAAATTTGACATCCACTTAAAATAGCACAAAAAAGTTTTTTAATTTTGTATAAAAAAGGTCAAAATTATAACATGGTAATGGATAGTAATTGCTTCGAATGTTTTCTTTGTATTGTTTATTTTTTTGCTTTAAGAAATCTAAAAAAATAAAAAGACCGTTTTTACACTGCACAGCTGTCCGTCACCGGTCCTTTAATGACTCGCTTTCAACGGACTCAACTCGGGTTTTTACACTACACAAAGGCACATATTCGCTTAATCTCTGAAAGCTCACTCTGTTGAAACTGTTTCTGTTTACAGTAGATAACAATTCTTATTATTGTTTAGTTGAAATAATTTATTATAAACGACTAATTGAACGTATAAAGAAATGTAGATTTTAAGATTAAGCATCATTATTTAAAATTTTTTGTTTTGCTTTTTATGACCAATCAAAAATGCTTTGATCTCCATTTTTTTTTTTCAAATTACAATAAATGACAATTTGGTTATTTTCTAACATTTTTAATTTTTGTTTTGGTTATTAACAAAATATAGTCAAAATGGTTTAAAATTTGCCAAATCCTAGTTTACATACGTTATAATAATTTAAGCAAAGCAATTTTGATTTCATTATTTTTATAAAATTTCAAATTTTTATTTAAAACAAAAAAAATTATTTCCAAGAAAAGGTGGCAAAAAATATGAAAGCTTTACCCGACCATTATTAATGCCCCCTATTTAATTACATCGCGTGTGAAAGAGATGCTTATATGAGACCGGTTTTAATAATACTTTACCGTTTTTGTTTTGATTTACACTTCGTAAAAATAAAATACACCCTACACTACCGCTTAAATATTTTTGCTTCGGTATTGGATTTGCGTGTTATATTATGGAAAAAAAATTTGGCACTTTTATAATTGGAAAAAAGAACAATTTCTTTACCGTCGCTTTTGTCGCATTTATCTGTGTATTTTTTTTTTATTATGTTAAATCTTGTGAAATTTAAAAACTACACTCACAATATTATTTCGTTAAGAATAATCCAAAATACATATTAAATTAATCGAAAATACAATCAAAAAGAGGACTACTGATTTTTCATTATATTCAGCCCATTTTGTTGTTTATTTTCAATCATTGTTTAATAATTGACAAAAGTAGTAAAAACAATAGAAAGTTGCTTAAAATATCCATAAATTTTTAACTGACAAAAAGTAGAAAAAACGATTTTTGGGTTTGTTTTTTAAATTGAAATTTTTTTCTTTTTGTATGATATTTTACAAAACACAACACCCACAGATTTATATATTTTTATTGGCTTTGTGTGTATGTATATTTGATTAATTTCTTGTAATTTTTATTGAAATAATTTTGTATATATACAAACTATTTTGGTAAAAAAACAAAAAAGAATTATATCAATTTCAATTTTTAATAACAGAAAACATAAAATTTTACACTTAACAGAAAATATCAACTCCTACTGAATGTCTGTAGGACTGACTGATTCAAATAGTTAAAAAATATATTTCTATGAATTTAGATTGATTCTTCTTTGAAAAACAAACTTTACGTATTACTTTTTTAATAAACTGCAGTCGGTAACGGAAAATATATTGTGAGTGTAGTTAAATCAAAACTAATATTGAATAAAATAGGAGTATTAGCATTAATTTTTTTATAAGATTTAAAAAAAATAACGAGATAATGTAATTTTTAGTCTAGTTTTTAAGAGACTTAAGTTCAAAATAAAATGATTGATGAATGAATTTAATGAAAAATATCAACATAAATATGTCGGCCTAAATTTAATTTGAGTTTTCCAATTGTTTTTGGGTTCTTTCTAAGCAAGGAAGGAAGCAACCACATCTGCTATCATTAAACTTAAAAAGAACTTACGATTAGATTTCTCACTTAGTTTTCAGACAACAATAGAACCATTTAGTAAATTTTTTTTATTATTGGTATGCAGGTCCATTTCATTTTGATTTCCTCCTAATGGCTTTAGGGACTCGTTAAATAAAATTTGTAATGGTTATCAGACGGAAAAGGTCAAAGAACCCCACCAACCACTGTTTTGCTAGTCGTTAAGCTTAGTCGAGTTCCACCCGACCTCTTCTCACCCGAGTACAGCAGTGTGGAATTATATAATCTGGTGGTTTTCCAAGGAGCATCGACCAAATCCTACATAAGGTATGATTTTTGATGACCAACCCCAGCAAGGTATAGAACGACAATTCCCACTTGTCAAAATCAACCCGTACATTACAACCTGGAGACCTGAAGCGCACATCTTTCCGTCAAGATGGCCAAGATATATCAATGCCAACTGTAACAGCTCTTTGTAGTCGTCTCTTGGCTGGCATTCCATTAGTGTTTTTACAGTTCTTCTTTGATATTCTCTACTTCTTCTTTGGGCAGTAGTTTTAAAACAATCTCGCCTACATCGAACATGGATTTATTAATCGCCGACCATTATTTTTGAAATTTCTTGAATATGTCTGGTTGAGGTCCTGATGTGCTTCCAAACTTGCAGTCAAAAACCCCTCTCAACAAGACTTCTAAAACGTGGTGTCGCACGCTAGGTACAGGAACTCTCGACCTAACATCTGCTCCAGGAGATTGCACGCTCCATTGAGTCTTCCAGTATTTGATGCTTTTGTATCGAAGCATATAGTCACGATCGACCTGGCGGTACCCATTCCTCTAGATATTCGTACACTGCTTAGGGCTTGTTCCTCCGCTGAGCTACCGTCAGTTTCAGGAACGCCCAGGAGTTGTTCTTTAGTCCCATGTGATACCAGAACAACAACCCGTTCATTCTGCTCTGTTTTGAGGATACCTGGTAGTAGTTTTCCATCCCAGTGCACGCAAACAGCCTCGTTTTGGGGTATCTTAAGTCTGTCTTGAATTTGTTCCGTGTATTTTTCACGGTTTTATCTCCGCTCTTCACGGATAACGCTTCTGGAGATCTTATATTCTTTGGGATACTCGAGAGCTTCTACTGTAGCCAAAATGATACGAGTAGCGTTCCTATCGGACACTTTACAGCGGTCCAGCAACAATGACAATTTCATGGTTAGGACCTCTTTGAAGTCACGCTTGATTCTCTTGGGGGCAGATGGTCCTTCAGATTCTACGTTCATCTCGAGCTCTTCATACGGTGTTTCACGTCCTTCCGACTCTTCTGTTGTCTTGTCGTCCGTGAGCTCCACCGTCTCTGTGAACAATGAGATGAGATGAGGCAATAAGTATAAAGTTAATAGTGATCTAGATCTTATAAAGTTTCGCTACAAGGAAAATATTTTTTTTTTTAAATGCTTACCCTAATTTCCCGCTTCAAGTTGTTTGTCCAAGACCTTCCGTTGTTTCTGTAGTAGTCTTTCTTCAGCTTGAGCCAACTTCAGGTCAACTCCGAGCATGGAGCCTGGTCTTCCTTTCTGTCTTTGTTTCAACAGAAACTCCTTGTCTTCTTCTGAAGTCATCATCGTCAGGGCATCTTGGTGGGCAATATCAAAGAGATCATCCAACTTTAGGGTAAACTCTTTTACAGCATTTCTTGCACTCCTTTTTTCTATCCTAGTACTTTTGCATTTTTTCAGTAGTTGTGGCAGAGTCTCTCACATTTAACTTCACAGTACGCAAATTGTAGAACATAGTAGCTAGAACTTGTCGATTGGAGGGCAACTTACATCCAGTTATCTGATGAGCTGGATAGTCAATTAGAAAAATTTTGTCTTTACCTCTATTTCTCATGCCAGATGTAGAAGCCATCACTTTTACGTGAAATAGAAATGTTTACTAGAAGAAAGAATAAATGACACTAACTAAAACAAAGAGTACGTGCTAGTAGGTACCGACCTAATTAAAATAAAAATGTCTTTTGATCACACGAACGTAGAAAAAATACGACTTTCACTGTTCAGCGAATACTTTTCAACTGACCAAGAAACAAAATCATAAAAGCAAGAACCACCAAGCTATCCTTTTCTTTTTTTAATAACAGGCTCTGAACCCCTGGACTTCTACTTAAAATATAACAATATGTTGTAGGGCAACCCAATACATTTTTAAACTAGTTTTGTTTTACCTGCTTGGGGTCGCCAGTGATACAGTATGAGGAAAAAATAGATACATACCTGACGTAAAAAAATTAACGGTATACCATAGCAAACATATTTAAGTGAAATGGGATTCCAAAGTAAAAGTATTTGTCCATAATAAGCAATAATAATACAAATAACACATCTTCGCTCTCAGGGGTTTCAGTACTAGTTGCGTATTAATTGTGTATGGCCTTTAATTTGATGTATGACACGGGCAAATAGCTTTAGCCGTTACATAGATATGGGGTCGCCGAAGTCGCCAAACTGCCAAAAAATCGAGATTTTCAAAACTTTGAGGACCCAGTGGTACGGGTTAACATCTTCCAATTGTGCTCAAACTTTGACAATCTTAAAATATAACAAAATGAAACATTTTAGGGGGGTGACCAAAAAAAAATTCCAAATCGATTTTTTGAAACCATCCTAGTATACACACATTGACCAACTCTATTCACATCCATTATTTCCCATTTCTATGGTAGAAATATATAATAGAGAAAAAAATATGCTATTAATTGTTGCAACATGTTACTTAAATAACTATAAAAAATGCATGAATTTAAAATAGTTGTTTTCATGAAAAAACTGGAAAACAGTTAAAAATCCCAAAAACTGGGATAAACAATAAAACTTTTTATATAGCAACACTGCATACACAAAATTTAATGTTTTTCAACACATTAGCAACTTTGAAAATGTTGCCTATATAAACATGTTGCCGCTGAACTCTGTATCATGCTGAATTTCTCGAAGATTACTTCTTTTTTTTTTCTTTTCTTTTTATTTATTACCACTAAGCTAACTTATATTTCATATTAAATTAAATAAAAGGCACAGTTGGTAAGGATATAACCCAGTGGTTAGTTCTACTGGTTCTATAAGCTACTTCTCAGTCTTCTATTCATTATTGGATTTCGCACAATATGTTGTAAATCTTCGTTACAATGCTGCTTCTGACACTCTATTGTAATTAAATACTTTTTGAATAGAGCGACGTTTGAACAACGCTACCAAATTGTCCAGATATACTTTGAAAATCAGTCATCAATTCGTGCAAGCTGATTCTATGTTTTATCGCAAAATCGTGTTCAGCGATGAGGCTCATTGCTGCGTATGGAGGGAAACCAAACCACATCAGATCCTACAGACTCCATTGCATCCAGAAAATTGCACCGTTTAGTGCGGATTACGTGCTGGCATCATTGGACCTTATTTCTTCAAAAATGAAGTCAATGGAGATCGTTATAGCACCATGATCAATGAATGAAAAGATGTTGATGACATTGATACGGGCGATATGGGGTTTCAACAGGATGGCGCTACGTGCCATACGGCGACCGTTACCATTGGCTTTTTGATATCAAAATTTGGCGATAAGTTGATTTCGAGAAATGGACCTGTCAATTGGCTTCCAAGGTCGTGCGATTTGACACCTCTCAACTACATCCTGTGGGTTCACGTGAAGTCACTGGCTTATGTTAATAACTAGCAACAGTTCACGCCTTGAGGAGTGCAGTGCTTCAGAATGCGCTTTGTCAAGAACAGCCGCGGTGGCTATATTCCCGAATTTTAATGCCATGTATTGATCTTTCGAATAAAATATTTTTTGGATAAAAATTTAAATTTTTGTGTTATTTTTTACAATTTAAAGTTTTATATGGCTTTACGTTAGCAATATATATAGTGTTAGAGTTAATATTTGAGAAATTTAACCATGTCGTAATTCATCTAAAATATTTTTAAGTAAAATTACAACATTTTCAAAGTTGATGAAGTATTGGTATATTCACAGTTTTATGTTTGAATTCGTACCTATTTTCTTAACACAATGGAGAAGTTTTGCTGTATTCTTTACTTATATTGTTGTATTCTTTACTTATTTTAGAAAAATTAATAGTATATTAACCAAATATCCTGTTTTAATATAAAAAATGTGAAAAAAATTAATGAATTAAAAAAAAATCAGTTTTTTCATGATAAAACCTGGAAACTCTTTAGCATCCCAAAAAATGGGAAAAATAGTTAAAAATGGTTATTTGGAAGCACTGTTAGACAGTACAAAAAGTTGAAAGCCAAATCGCATGTTTGTTGCAACCAAACTATGCTCGTGTTCTATGAGAGTGTAAAAAAAATGGTGAGCGGGAAATACTCTATGTGAGTTAAATACTTTTTAGGTTTTACAACAGCATTTCCTGATCTTCAACAACACCCTAAAACAATTTTTTAAAATTACCTACTATAAAATGGTTAAGGTTTTATATAATATTACGAAAATTCGGTAGGTATAAACACCAAATACGTGAAACCTTTTCATATACAATTATACACACACGAAGTATTTTTAAACACTATTTATTTGTGTTTATGCCTAAAATTAGTATTATTTTGTTGAATAAAATAAAATCAATTGTTTTTATTTTATTGTGAATTACTAAATAATAAATTTATTTTTTTTATTAGAAAACAATTTAGGCTGTTTAATTTTCAACATCGTGGTAGAATAAATACGCATTTTTGTGGGATTTGTCTGCATATTATGTGTAAAGGAAAATCTTTTTTTACTTACCATTTCTACTGCGTACTAGCCAATATATGCATCTAGTTTCGCCAGTGACGAAATTCAGTCACACCGTAGACCTGTTGTCGGCTCAGCTTGTGAATTGGACACGAGTTACTACGATAACAAACTTACTAACTTCGTGACGTTTAGAAGCATTATCAGCAATGCAATCATAAATACAGAAACTTATAGCTCAAATATTACAATTGAGTAGAATTTAAGAAAATTTATTAATTTGATTTTGGAAGCAGGAAATTAATGCACCTGTTGTCGTTAAAATAATAATGACACGAAGAAATTTTATAAGAAAACGTGAACGAACATCAGTCATATCAGAATCAAACTTTTACGAACAGTGTGTCAAAATCCTGAACAAAATGCTCTCGAGTCTAAGAGGAATTAAAAACAAAAAAATTACATATTTCACGCAAGGTAACAGAAAAATTGTAACTGATTATAAGGAGGCAAACCTTTTTTCTGATATCTTTTCACTTCAAATAGCCTCACTACAAACATTCAAATGATAAAATTGTTGATCGGTTAAAATCTACAATCATCGTTTCTGAAGATTTGGCTTTCACATCATTAGATGAAAACAATTAATTTATTTCATTGCTTAAAGTATCGAAAGCACCCGGTTTGCGAAAACTGTATGAATATAGCTAATGAACAATTTCGAAACATGAAATATAAAATTGAAGTTCCATGGAGTATAGAAAAAATTCTCTCATAAGGTACTCTTTGTAATTTTTAATGGGGAAGTGGAGAAAAAGTCTCCGATTTTTATGTTCATACAATTTCCGAATTTGTATTGTCATAATTGATTGCTATTCTAAATTCAGATTAAAATATACTACAAATATACATTCTGTAAATAGATATTCTACGATACTAATAGAAACGAGTTCCATAAAATTTAATTTAAAAATCAAATTTTTTACGCCCTTCTGTTTGTCAGTCCATTGCTGTTCCTCTAGGCTAAACTGTATAAATTTCAAACTTGAATATTTTCCGGTTTGAAATTTGAATATTTCTATATTAGTTTTAGTCAATAAAAAAAATTATTTAACAAAGAAGATGACAAAGGAAATTGTGATATTTTTGATATCTTTGATATTTGAGGATTTGAATAACGCTCCTAGACGAGCACAAGAAATTATCATTGAGTTTGTAATTTAATCTAACAAATAACTCTAGAAATTCTAAAAACGCCGTCCCCTGATAATTTCCTTAGGCAAGAATAAAATCCGGATAGGGACCAACCTAGAACAAATTATTCTCACAATTTGTTATAAGTTTTGTGGGATTTTAGCGTTTTAATGCAAAAAAAATGTTTATATGTTTGAACTTAGAACCCTAAGACTAGCAGGCAGTGTCTCTAGCCACACTCACATTAAGTTGTTGTCTAATTTAGAATATAAATATGTATATGAATAAGAAGCTAAACCCAATAAAAAATTTTGATGTAAGTAAAAAAAAAAATCAATTGTTTTTCTAGTCATGCTTTCCAATTTCATTCAAGCCTTGATTTATACTTTAATTCAAAAGCATGTTCCAGCAAAATGGACACTTAAATTCAAGTCGAACATTACTGTGAGAATATACTTAAATTCAAGCCTTGAAGCACAGTTCAATTAAATTTCAAACACCATAATAATTACACTTGTTTTCTAGCCCTAACTTCAAGTTTAAACAAAGTCATAAAAACACGGTAATGATTGGTTTTGGTACAATTTATTAACTTTTTTCAACATACATACATTTTTAAAATTTTAGTTTTGGATATTTAATCCTGATTTTTTGATTTTCGATGTTTTGTTGCTAATTCTTTTTTTTTTATTTAGAAGCGTACATATGTAAGGACAAATAAATGCGGCTTACCTTTTCGTTAAAATCAATGTAAAAAAATGAGTTACTAATAATGTGTTTTAACTATGTACTTATTTTTGGCAGTTAAAATTTATTTTTGGTTTTGTTATTTAATTTTTTTTTTCAAATTGTTTTCAAAAATCAATTCAAATTAAAAGCAAATAAAACAAAAATAATTAATAGAAAAAATTTTGAAACATAAGCTGTGTTCCCTTACTTTCTGGGTAAAGTTCGGTAAAGTGAGAGTAAGCACAAAAAATGAGAGTAAGCACTCTCATAAAATGACAAAATTACCCAAAAGTACGGGAACGCAAAAAACCACTTTTCTACCCCAAAAAAAAAATGTCAAAATGCATCAGTGATGCCAAATTTTTAGGTGCAATAAGTGTAACACGACAAGTGAAAACGCGCTAATGAAGAAATGCGAAAATTTAAATAAAAAACTCAAAAAAATTATGATGATGATTATGATTTATTGAAAAAAATTAATTTATAATACATAAATACTTTTACATTTTTTTCTTAGGTTAAATCATTATAAGACATAACGAAAATGTTGTGTGTCTGATTGGCTTATGTTAGTTAATAAAAGTAATAATTATATTATTAAATTATTGTTTGTTATATAACAAAAGAAAGAGAAATAAAGACATTTAAAGTGAGCGAAATTCAGTTATTATACTTCTTGAACCTCTTCAACTGATAGGAATCTTTTTACAAAAAAAAAATTAAACGGTAATAAGAGAAAATAGGGAACCTGCCAAGTAAATGATAAGTATTTTCAAGTTCATTATAGTTACACAGTGTACAAATGCTAACATTGTTGCCACGGAATGCACGAGAATTTAAATTGAGTAGACCACCCCTAGCTTTAAAAACCAAGCGTACGAGGTGTGCTGAGTAGTTATCGCAAAATATGGTCGAAAATCGTATTGCAATGTAGGGTACATATCATGATATCGGGAGTTTCTGGCACTTACGGTAAATTTAACGCGTTCCAAATTTCTTACGGAATAAAGTATACGATTGTGATGATCCTGAAAATTTCCTCTCCAAGTCTCAATATCAAAAGTAGTTCCAATTTCAATACATAAATACCTCCAATGCGGTATCCAAAAAGTATTTTGTCGTACCGTCTCTACCGCTAATATACGTGGCAGTCTATTACAGGTAGCTTAAAAATTTTTCTTATATAGCAAAAGTGAAGGTTTAATGTTTCCAGATAGAGTGACGGTAGACCAGTTTCTAAATGGAGCATATAATTGGGTCTATTTTTTGGGAGATATAACATTTTCTTTAAAAAGTAACGTAACAATTTCTCAACTTCGTCATACCTGATAATTTTTGGGTGATGAATCTAACTTAACCAAGTGGAGTTTATAGCAATTTTGGACGAGACAAGCTTAGATTCCAGATGTTTTTTAAAAGACAGATTATAAGTTAAAATAATTCCAAGATATTTGTATTCGTTCACTATTTCTATTAGATTGTTACCATAATTCCATGAAAGATTGTGGCTCATTCTTGTACATGTTCTAAATATCATTATCTTGGACTTAGTTAGATTTATAAGTGTATAGTGCATCAATAATTTTCTGTAGCATCGTTTGAGAGTCTGACAGCAAAACAATGTCGTCTGCGTATAATAATACTTTTACTACAGTCCCACCAATAACGATACCACCTGGTAAATGACTGTGGAGGTCATTTAAGTAAAGAGCGAACAATATTGGACTAAGCTAACATCCTTGCTTAACGCCTTGTGTCACAGCGAATAGTTCTGACATTATGTTACCATCCCACACCTGGCTAGTTGTTTTATCGTATAATTTTTGTAATATCACCAACAATTTACGTGACAGACCTATACAACATAGCTTATAGAACAACGAGTTTCTTGGTATCATGTCAAAAGCTGAAGAAAAGTCAACGAAAAATGTATATGTTTTCTTATTTTGGTTAAAGTTAAGATTAACAATACTAGTTAAATTAAATAAATTGTCTACAGTAGAGTAATCCTTGCGGAAGCCCGCTTGATATTCATTCATTATATTGTTGTAGTCTATCCAGCTATTAATACGGTTGAGAATTAAGCCTGTGAAAATTTTATAATTCGTGTCTAGGAGAGATAATCCTCTATAATTGGATACCATAATAACGTTACCCTTCTTGAATAATGGTATTATAATAGAGTTACGGAACGAATCCGGTATGTTATCATGCAAAAAAATATTGTTAAATAATGATAGGACCTCGTTCATAAAACATAATGGGGCGTTTTGATATAATTCATAACTAATTCTGTCATGGTCTGGGGCTTTATTCGTTTTGGCTGTTTCTAGGACTAAGACAATCTCTCTCATCTCAAAAGGTGAGTTAAGGACTCAAAAAAATATATTAAAATTGCCCACCGTTTACAGTGGCAGGAAATTTCGAGATTTTGATATTTTCCCCTTTGAAAAAATACACATAGTTATTTCTAATAAATATATTTTTCTTATGATTTATTGTCTATGAGCTTTTTTTTCATTGTTTTTTCAAAGTGGTGTATATAAAAATCTCGAGATTTCATGCCAATGTAAAAGAGTGGGGTTACTATTTAAAAAAAGCTGTAAAAAAAATTAAAAGGTGCCGATCTGTCCTTTTTTTATAAACAGAAAATATTTGCAGTTTTTAGAAAGTAAAAAAAACTGCTTACTGTGACACGAAAAGGGCTAAATTAGCATCGCTGATCTCATTAGTTTTATTTTTTATAATTATAAAACAGCTGTTTTTGTTTATCAACTGTTCTTTTGACAATATAGTATATTGAATATACCCAATTTACCCAAAGAAAAAGTCTGAGTAACTTTCAGTAAAAAGAGAAACACTAATACACTCTCATAAATGCTCTTATTTAACCAATTTTCGAGTACGGGAACGCTTTTGGGTAAGTTTGGGAACCCGCGGTAACATACGGGAACACACTTATAATAACAAATAGTTTTTTGATATTATTTATGTTTTTTAAGGATTTTGATTTGAAAATATGATTTTTCCAATACCATTTTTTATTGGAATTTTGAATAAATTAGTCTGAAAGTTAATGTTTTTTTTTGAGAATTTAATAAAATATATGTACATATGTTGTATTTAAGTTTTTTTATCATTATAAATATAAAATCAATTTTATAAAAAAATATATAATATATTATTTGTTTATACACCATTTCCTATTTAATATCAGAAATTTTTAATTATTTGCAGAAATTATCAATTTAGTTTAAGAAAATAACAATTTAAGAAATTTTCAATTTAATTTCAGATTCATCAGTTAATTTAAGAAGTTATTAATTTCATTTGAGAAGCTATCAATTTAATTTCACATATATTAATTTAATTTCAGTTATTATTATATTAATTTCTTATCTGAATAAAATAAATAGTTTCTGAAAATAGTTGCTACATTCAGCTATTAAATAGGAAATGGTGTAGTTATTCAGCTCCTTACTTATAAACTCATTATATGTAGCCACTCTTTCAGTACCTATTGATAATGCGTTATTTGTACCCCTTATTCAACGTATATTATGCCCTTTATAAGCAACCAGTTATTAACTACCTTCAAGCCACCAGTTTTTATTTTATGAATTGAAACCAGTTATTTTTGCGTTACCTATAACTAGTTATTTTAACCAGTTGTTTTACTCCCTATTCGAATGGTTATAGGTAACTAGCTACCTCCAATGGCATCCCTATGCTAAAATAATGAGCCTAGCAGGCAAACTTCAACCAATTACTGCTCGTTCTAAAACCCATTATTTGGCAAGGTCTTTAAGGTACATTTAAAAATTTTGTTATAAAAATAAAAACTTTGCGTTCAAATCTTAATATTTTATTCTAATTACCAAAATGGTGGAAATTAATGGTTGATTGCACTAATGTTGATAAACAATGTGACATAATACTAAAATTTATTTAAAATATTACTAATATTTTTTGGATAGAATTTAAACGATATACAGATCGAAATGGGATGGATCGGAAACGAGTGGAATTGAAACACTAGACCAGGGGAACGAAATTGAATGGAACGAGGAAGGAGTGGATTTTAAGGATTTGACATGGGAGACGTAATACGAGTATAATAAAGGGTGAATTTTAAATAAAACACAGATATTTAAAAAAAAAAATCGTGAAACTTTATTATATCGTAAAGTAGACAGAATGAGGTTATGTATGGAACAATATATCGTGCAGATGGCCTCCGCGGCTTTGCTGGCATGCACGCGATCTTTTAATGAAATTTTCAATGACCGTTTTGCATGAATGCTGCGGTATTTCATTAATGCAGCGTCCAATTTCCTCTTTTAAGGCTTGAGTCGTCGTCAGCTTATTCGCGTAAACTATCGACTTCAAAAAACCCCAAAGAAAAAAATCTAATGGTGTTAAATCGCACGATCTAAAACGCGAAATAACACGACCGGGAAATGACTGATGCAGCAATTGAATTGTTTCTCTGGCTGTATGACATGTGGCGCCGTTGTTGGAACCACATGCCCTCCACATTCATGTCTTCAATTCTAGGCAAGAAAAAACTGGTTATCATTTCACGATACGGAACACCATTGACTGTTTGCGCTTGACCTGCCTCATTTTCATAAAAAAAGGTCCAATGATTCCTCCAGCCCAAAAACCACACCACACAGTGACACGTTGAGGATGCATTTGCTTCTCGTGAATCACTCGAGGATTTTCCTCACTCCAAATGCGACAATTCTGCCTATTGACGAAGCCATCAAGATGAAAATGGGCCTCGTCACTAAAGATGATTTTATCGGCAAAATCAGCATTTTCATGTTGTCTCTCCAATACCCAATTAACGAACTCCCTTCGCTGTCCATGGTCAGCTGGCTTCAGTTCCTGAGTCAATTGAACTTTGTATGCATGAAGATGCAAATCTTTCATCAAAATTCGCTGCAAAGTGGATTTGGAGACACCAATTTGTTGAGCTCGGTGTCGAATTGAGGTGGATGGAGTTTGAGCGACATCATCACGTACAGCTGCGACATTTTCGGTCGATCGACCTGGTCGATGGCGCGTTGTTGTCTTTACATCACTAATAGACCCAGTTTCGGCAAATTTATCCATTAATCTCTTTACAGTTGACTCTTTTGGAGCATTATTGTGACCCCAAATTGATCGCAATTTGCGAACTGTAGCCCCAAAACTTTCACTATTTTGGTAAAACAATTTGACAATGAGAATGCGTTGTTCATTCGTGTAGCGCTCCATTTTTACTAACCTCGTACCTTCTACTAGCAAACAATAACAATTGTTCAAATGTCAAACAATGACACTTCGAATGTTGCCAGATTTAAAAATTGCGTTCTTCTTGGGACACCCTTTAGAAGGAGGAACGAATATAAGTGAAACACTAAATATAGGGAATAAATGGAATTTGATTAAAGGAAATAAAATGGAGCGATCCTATATATTAGTGATACTTATCGGTTTGAACATATTTATTTTTAATTTGGTGATTTTTATTAATATTTACTTTTTTAGAAAAATTTTCTGTCCATGGTAATTGTTTTTGTTAATTGATGTATTATTACGGTAATGCGATTTGAAACAATTGACATTAATCAATGTAATCATACCGTGATTTGCTGTAATTCCCGAGTTTTATATACAAATCTTGAATTTTTATTGTTATAATTAATATCTTATCTATTTATGGATGTCTATTAATAGACATTCCACATATTCTATACGCGTTCCACAAAATTTGTTATGCCTTTTGTCAGGCCATTGCCGTTCCTCTAGACTAAACAGCATTTAAATTTTTTAATCAAATTTCAAACTTAAATATTATTAATTTTGATTAAAAATAACGTTACAGATATACCAAAAATTAATTTAAATTTATTTAAAAAAATTAAAAAATGTTTACGTCTTTTGTAAGATTTAAATTAGAAACTTAAGATTATCAGGCTATGTCTCTACCCACTGCACCACAGATATTGACATTTATTTGTTGTCCAATTTTGAATATAAATAAATGCAATTAAAACGCAAAAATATAAAATTTAAAATTTTATTATAATAATTAAAATTTCGACTGAAAATCGTTGTATGTTGTTATTAAAGAGAATATAATATTTTTTTAATATTGATTAGAAAATCCAATATTTTGAATGATGTGGCTGACAGTGATTCGGTTAGTTTTATACATTTTTTTTCATAAGTAAATTTTAATGTTCTGATGATTGATTTTACGTCTGCATTCAAATCAAAAAATTTCGACTAAAATAAATATTTTAGTAGAAACTTCGTGCAAAAACTCAAGAATTGTAAAAATGTTTAGAAAACAACACTACGTTTCGCTAATTCTGTAGAATTTTTGCTTGTAAAAGTGTCAACGCTGTCCAGCAGCTGAAATAAAAATAACCAAAAAATATCCCAAAGTAATAATAAAAAAAAAAACGCAGGCCTACAAATTTTTAACCCTGAGACCGGAGAATACTTTTTCTAAAGGACTCAGCTGCGCTGAATCCGAATCAGAATTTACCCATCACATCAGATTTTCAACATATCTTCGCCAAATTTAAGACATTATAGCAGCGCGAATTCAGCTTTATTTATAAAATTTGTTACGTCGTCTGAAGGTACTACTAATTGCTCTCAAATAAAGATTTTGCAGCTCGTTCTTTCTTTGCGAAATCTTCGCTATATTCGCTATGAGTGCAAAAAATTTAAATTTTTCGCTACATTTAGCCTGATGTGATGGGAAAATTCCGAGGTCAGATTCGGACTCAGCGCAACTAAAACCAACTTATTTATTATGAAATGTGTCAGTCATTCGATAGCATTATGTTCTAGTTATGCATATCTTCAATTACCGTCAGCTGTTGGAACTTTAGCCCAAGATATTTACAATTATATTTGAAATAGTTGCAAACGAAGTAGTCAGTTTGATGATATTCAAAAATTATTGTATATTAAACCCAAAAAAATTTTACATCCGAGTCAAACTCGGTGGCTATCATTGGAAATAGTTGTAAACCGCTTGTTGGAACTGTTTGAAACTTTAAAAATCTATTTCTCAATTTGTCTTAACATTGATTAAATCAACACGGCCAGATCCATTTTAACCAATTTGTGGTTAATAATGTAAATAAAATATTCCAAAGTGAGACCACATAGATTCACAAATTCTTAATACAAAAGATTATTTAAAAGTGAAAAAATCAAATTGTTTTGATATACTGATAAAACAAGATTTGTTAAAAATGTATAATAAAGATATATATTTGTAAAATATATAATTGTCAATATTCTATCTTATTGTAAAAACCAATAAGATAGAATATTGACAATTATATATTTTCAGATCTTTAAAATTAATACTATTGTTTTTCTAAAAAATGTATGTCATGCTGTGTTTAAAATATGATTTTAAATACTATTTTTTGTTATAAAAACACGTTTTAATGAATTGTTGTCTTGTTTTTTTGATAATAAAACTTTTATACTAGTAAAAACAAAATTTGTTTTATTTTGACGATTTTTTTAACGATTTTTGAAAATAAATTGACCATTTTTTTTTTCAAAAAAATTGACGATTTTGGGAGTAACATGCCTGGCAACCGTGATCGTGGTACAAATGGGTGTTGAAAAGAGGAAATCTTCCGCTTAATACCGTAACGGTATTTTAAGTGAAACGATATTTTATTTCGGTAACGCTATTTTAAGGATAATGGTCTATAAGTTATTTGCATAATCATACTACTATTTTTTTTATTAAAAACCAACTAGAATAAAAAACAAAACAAATTCATCATTTTAATGCGAATAAAATGTCCAATTACGGCATGCAATAAAGGGAATTAAAGATTGCGAAAAATGTATTTTAAGCGTATAAATATTTCATTTATTTTGGTATCGGTATTTCAATTTTATTTTATTTAAAATACTAATAGTCACAGAACTGATGAAATGGGTATAAATGAGCATGTGACAAAAAATAGAACATAGCGCAATTCAATAAAAATGGAAAGAATGAAAAAATCGACTGGTATTCAGTAGGGCTCAATCACTCAACGTTCTGCTTACAGGGCAAACACTCCACCGTCTAACAGCGGTATTCATAAAAAAATCTTAATTCAAGTTTCAAATACATATTATTTAAAAAACATTTAAGCCCAAAAAAGGTTTATTCATAATCAGTATTTTAACTAGTAAACGATTTAATGTTGAGGATGGCAACAGTGTATCTTTTTATTTGTCACATTAATCGTAATGATGCAAATCAATGATTACTAAAACATACGCTACTCGTTTCTATGTTTTTTTTTCGTTTTTCAGAAAAATATTGTTTTTATAAAATAAAAAAATTATTCCAGGTAATAAGTATTCAAGCTTAAGGTCTATTTTATACAAAATTATTTATTTGTTATCCAATATTTCGCTATCTCAATGGATAGCTTCTTCAGGGATTTTTTGTTTTTAATGGATAGCTTCTTCAGGGATTTTTTGTTTTTAATCTTTTTGAGGAGAATATAATATAAAAAATCCCTGAAGAAGCTATCCATTGAGATAGCGAAATATTGGATAACAAATAAATAATTTTGTATAAAATAGACCTTAAGCTTGAATACTTATTACCTGGAATATGTATTAAAAAGGTCGAAGAAATTGAACTGAATAATTTATAAAAAAAATTATGAAAACTTGTTTATTAATTAAAAAAAAGAAAAAAGAGTCAAAACAAAATGCCCAGTTAAAGTGCTACATAGATAATGATTTTATTGTAGATAAAAAAGTATTCAAATAACCGACTTTATTTTCTTTGTTTTGATTAAAAATTTTCGTCTGACGATTTTTTTAAATTTGGGCAATATTTTCTATTATAAACAAAATACAATTAAAATTATCACATTTTTCAAATAAAAATGGTTCTTACCAATTCTTTTGATTAAATATAGAATGTCCATTACTTATTAAACAAAAACAAATATATTCTTTTGATTAAATAACAATTTTTTGCAAAAATGTTTAACATGAAAATAAACACAAAGCAAAAATGTCATTTTAAAATAGGGTCGAACCAATTTTAAAATTAGTTTATTTAAACATGGTTTAAAAAATTTATTTTAAGCTAAGATTCGTTTATGAATACAATTTTAGCAAATTTTGCTTAAAATTGATATGAAATGCTGTTTAAAATTTTGATGAATACCGCTGTAAAGATATACTAGCCTATGCACATATTGGCTAGATGATGTTATACTGTTCTCACTTTCAGTTAAAAAAAATAAAAAATTAAGATATAAAATATAAATCAAAATGATTTTTTTTAAATAAGAAATAGCATTAGAAAATCAGATTATAAAAATGTTGCTCTTTAACAATAAAAAATTAACAGCAAAAACATTTAAAACAAAAAATAAAGTGGGGCACCCACACTGTAACTACTAGATTTCTGCTGTTGCTGGGGTATAGCTCGCGGAAGTCCCAAGAATACGGTACAGAACAACAACGTGCCATATTATTCCTTAAAAATTGACAGTTAAATCGCGTCAAGCGTTTTTTCCTATTCTCTTGTTTTTTTTTTTCTTAACTGAGCTTTAGCATTTTAAAAATATTTGTAAATAAAAATAAAAAACATATGATGAGTAAAATTAACATATGTTACGATATTCTATGACTTTTATGTTCTTTTTGTTTACAAGCGAATGAACGACGTACTATAAACTAACTTAGGTGCGTTTCTTAACTTTTATTAAAATTATTAATTATTTATATAGTTTTTATAAAATTAAAATGTAAAAAGAAAAAAAACAAATGGGCCGTTAGTAAGGGAAGGAGACATTGGAGAGGAACGAATCCCTACGATACTTTTTACACTAAAATAAGTATGGCAGTTTTTGGAGTCACCGTGATACGTCGTTATTTTGGGCAACAATCGTTGTACATTGCGCTCTTATTCTGGGCCGACACTTAATTTTTTGTTTTAATTTGACAACTACTGGTTATGACATTTATTATCGGATGTTTGCATTAGCTGTACGGTGTTACTATACTATTGGAATTATGTCTTACCATAGGAAAAGTAACAGTCTCATATAAGAAAAATAACATTCGAAAAGTAATTACAATAGGACCATATAGGGATCTAGTGTCAATAAGAACCATATTACAGATCTCATAAAATCCTAACATGAGGAAAAATAAAAACTTCTGTATTTTTAATTGCTTACCCATCTATAGTCAAATATTGAAACAAATCCAAATCAAATATTAACAAATCAAATAATTATTGAGTCCAGTCAACAAGTAAAGAAGGACCTAATAATTTTTTTTGGGCCCAAGACTTGTTCTGGATCTAATGAATAAAGACTGCATTAGCTTTCTGAGACTTTTTTTGCCATATAATAAACTGAATTCATAACATATTGTTACAAACAAATCCAAATCAAATATTAACAAATCAAATAATTATTGAGTCCAGTCAACAAGTAAAGAAGGACCTAATCATTTTTTTTGGGCCCAAGACTTATTCTGGATCTAATGAATAAAGTCTGCATTAGCTTTCTGAGACTTTTTTTGCCATATAATAAACTGAATTCATAACATATTGTTACAAGAAATTTCCACTACTAGAAATTTCTTTACGCGAATTTTGACAGCTGGAAAAATCTAGTGTCGTAATAAACTGGAAATAACTAGAATACCTGACTACTCATATAAATACTGGTACTCGGTGACGCAGTAGTTCAGTTTATAAGTAAAACGCGGAGTGTGAAGAACTAAAGTGTGGCTAACGTTTAGTCTATCTAAATCGTGTAAATAAAGTGTGCTATTAAAGTGTATTTCTGTAATTTTTAGTGACGGTTATAAATAAATAGAGCTATAAATAATTTCAAACAGTGTTTATTATTTGCAATATAGAAAGAACTCGATTTATTTAAAAGATAAATAAATCAACGATTTTATAAAGGGTTAAATCGTAACAATTGGTGTCAGAAGTGGTTTTGCAAAATAATAAGCAGTCATGAAATTGGACGAGCTTAAAGTGGAATAGCTCAAGAAGGAATTGAGCAAATTGGCGCTACCGACAGCAGGAAATAAAGTCGAATTGCAAAAGAGGCCCATAGAGGAATTTGAGCGGCGTAACATTGACATTGCAACTTACGAATTTGACGAAAAAGAAGAAATGGAGGTTAGTACCCGTAAAACGGAAGCTAACATAGAGTTAAGCACAATGTTGGCTGCTATGATGGAAAAGCAAAAAACTTCTAAAGAAGACAACGAGAAACTGCTAACTAAGATGGAAACGAAACTGCTAGAAACTTCTAGAGCGAACAACGAGAAACTGCTAACTAAGATGAAAACGGAACTGCTAGAAACTTTGAGAGCAAACAACGAGAAATTGTTAGCTAAGGTGGAAGAAAAGCTTCAGGAAACTTCTAAAGCTACTAATGAAAGAATTTCTGTGGTTGAAAAACGAGTTTCCCACTTAGAGGATGACGTCGAGAAGAAACTGCAAGATCTGGAAATTAAAGTTAATAATCTCCAATGTCAAGAGGGTCCAGTACGAATTATTCAGGAAAGTTCTGGTAGAGCAAAGGCCCCTACTTTTGATGGCAGCATAACCTTTAATGTTTTTTAGTTCCACTTCGAGACAGTTGCCGCCAGAAATATGTGGAACATCGAAGAAAAAGCTATAGAGTTGATTCTGGCCTTAAAAGGAAACGCTACAGAAATTCTAGAAAGTATTCCAATCACCTGCAGAAATAATTATGACGACATAATGGTGGCACTGCAGCGAAAGTATGGCGGCGAACACAAAAAAGAAATATACCGAATGGAACTAAGAGGTAGACTGCAGAAAGCAAATGAATCATTGCACGATTTTGCGACAGAGATTGAGCGGTTGGTGCAGCTGACTTATCCAGGCGAAAATCATCCATTCTTAGATCAGTTCAAAATTGAAGCATTTGTGAATGGAATTCGGGATTCTGATGTGAGACATGCGGTGTGTGCTACGCAGAAATCGACTTTTGCTGAAACTGTCTCATTCGCGCTGGCCCAGTAGACTGCGAAGGTGATTTCCAAGCCACAAATATTTTAGGAAGTGACTGCTGAAAAAGAGGCAGATATGAGTACGAAGTTAACAGAGGCAGTTATGAAGGCATTAGGGAAAAGCGAAGCAAACTGAAGGACAAATGCTGCAACTGCGGTAAAATGAAACACTTTCAGCGAAACTGCAAAGCACCAAGGAAGAGCTCTCGGTCCGATCAGCAACCACCTAAAGAGTTACTGTTTAACTAAAAAGAGCTAGCACTACGGGGCATGAGCTAGCTCCCACAACCGATGGCCCCACAATATCCATATCAGTAGCACAGCAGGGGAAAAGCAATCTTACTGCTTATGGACAAAATCACATTTTAACCATAGATACAGGAGCATCACAGTCCAGGAGAGCAGGCTTCTTTCTATGGTAAGGTAAATGTGAAACTAACAATTGCCAACATAAGCGTCAGTCACGTATTTATTGTTGCCGATATTGTGGACGAAGTAATTATTGTTGCAGATTTTATGATTAGGCACGGCATTAACCTGCATATGGGGCAAAAAGTTATAATTTGGCAGAATGTTGAAATACCCCTTTGTGTTGGATATGAACGCGAGGATCAGGTAAGAAAGCTAGTTACCATCAGCCACCAAAAACTACCAGCACGGGCAGAAACTTTAGTATGGGTGCGCATGGAGGGAGATTGAAAAAGTGACCTGATAACAGCGAAAGCCCTCGTGAAAACCAGCAAAGACAAAAGAGTTCCTGTAAGAGTATTGAACCTATCAAATTGTGAAAAAGTTGTCAGAGCGAACTCTTGAAACCTTCCAATGCGTCCGTTGAAGATCGAGAGATGCTGGCGAAATATGTGGAAAATTGGGTAAAAGAACAGGCGCCGCCTGATAGAAATAAAGCCAAACAATTAATCAGGAAATACGGCTCTGTCTTCGCCATGAGAAACCAAAGTCAAGGAAGAACAGCGATTGTAAAACTCCGAATAAATACTGGTGAAGCGAGGCCAATAAAGCAGGCGCCCAGTAGAATTCCTCTAGCAAATCGAAATGAAGTAAAGGAGTTAGTCAACGAAATGGAGCGTAGTGAAGTAATCGAACCATCTTCTAGCCCATGGAGCTCGCCTATTGTTTTAGATAAGAAAAAAGATGGCAACACCCGATTCTGTGTTGATTACAGAAAACTAAACGATATCACCAAGAAGGACAGCTACCCACTACCGAGAATTGACGACACGCTAGCAGGAACCAAATAGTTCTCCACATTTGACTTGCAAAGTGGTTATTGGCAAGTAGAAATTTGTGACCAAGACAAGGAGAAAACTGCCTTTAGCACAGGTGACGGATTATGGCAGTTTAATGTGATGACCTTTGGACTCTGCAATGCTCCAGCAACATTCGAGTGGTTAATGTAAAATGTGCTAAAAGGACTCCACTGCAAAACTTGCCTAGTGTACCTTGACGACATAATTGTCATGGGAAAAACTTTCGATGAACACCTAAAGAACTTAGCAGAAGTCTTAAGGCGAATATCTGCGGCTGGACTCAAGCTTAGCGCAAAGAAATATACACTATTTCAGAGGGAAGTCAAGTATTTGGGGCACCGCGTAACTGCAAAGGGTATATCAACCGATGAAGATAAGATTCGGGCTGTAAAAGATTGGCCTTGCCCGAAAAAGCTGCACGAGTTGCGCAGCTTTCTAAGTCTCTGCACATACTTCCGACGATTTGTACCAAATTTTGCCAATGTGGCTGCGAGTCTACATGAGCTGACTAAGAAGGCGCGACCATTTCATTGGGGTGAAGCTCAAGAACACGCATTCCTAAGGCTCAAGGAGTTATTATGTACGGCACCGATTCTTGGATATCCTGTGACAAGGGAAACATTTGTGCTGGATAGCGATGCAAGCGAATACGGAATAGGAGGTGTGCTTTCGCAGGTTATCAATGGAACCGAAAAAGTCATAGGCTATTACAGTCGAGTACTTTCGAAGCCTGAAAGAAACTACTGCGTAACGCGACGTGAACTCTTGGCGGCAGTAGAATGTGTAAAGCACTACCACAAATATCTGTATGGTCAGCACTTTCAACTAAGAACCGACTATTCTGCACTCAGGTGGCTGCTGCAATTTAAGCAACCAGAAGGGCAGCTAGCTCGTTCGATTGAACGACTTCAAGCTATGATTTCAGCATCGAGCACAGGAAAGGCATAAAGCATTGCAATGCGGACGCCCTTTCAAGAAGCCCCTGAAATTTAGAGTGCAAACATTGTTCGAGGGCTGAAGGAAGAGAGTGCATCGTTGACATAAGACTAACGCATATTGAGTTAAGTGAAGTCTGGTCAGCGGCGCAACAAAATAAACCCATACTGTCAAAAATTATGTCAGCCAAAGCAGAGGACAGGAGGCCTACCTGTGAACAAATATCAGCTGAAAGTCTGCTAATGAAAGCGTATTGGGCCCAGTGGAACAGTCTACGGGTAATTAATCACTGCTTATACCGTATATGGGAAAGTGCGGACGGCAAAACTGAGACAAAGCTAATTGTGGTGCCGTCAAGCAAAATAGACGAAGTGTTAAAAGAGTTACATGACGGTCCCAGTGGTGGTCATCTCGGTGTCTCGAAAACCCTAGAGAAGTTAAAACAACGATTCTACTGGGTCGGCTGCCAGCAAGCTGTAAGCGACTGGATAGCAAATTGCGCGCAATGCATCGCAGCTAAAGGACCAGTAAGAAGAAGTCGTGGGCAACTTCAACAATACAACTCGGGTGTCCAATTTAAGAGGATAGCAATGGATGTAGCAGGACCTTTCCCTGTCAGTGATTCCGGAAACCATTACGTTCTTGTGGTGATTGACTATTTCAGTAAATGGTCTGAGGTGTACGCTATACCGAACCAGGAAGCCAGAACGATAATAAGCGCATTTGTGAACAACTGGGTGTGCCGCTACGGTGTTCCATTAGAATTACACTCTGACCAGGAAAGGAATTTTGAATCTGCTATCTTCAAGGAAATGTGTGAGTTGTATGGAATAAGAAAGACAAGAACCACCACGCTGCATCCACAATCTGATGGTATGGTCGAAAGATTCAATCGAACTTTAGAGGAATACTTAAGAAAAGTGGTCAGTGCACATGAGAAGGACTGGGATGAACACATCCCTAAATTTCTGCTGGCATACAGATCGGCTGTTTATAATTCCACCTCCCGGACGCCTGCAAAAGTTATTTTCGGAACGGAACTTAAATTGCCTGGCGATTTAGAATTTGGTGTTAAGCCCGCCGCTATAGATAAAGACAACGCTTTTCAGGAACAAGAAGAGCTTCATGAGTTTGTACGCAATCGAATTAAAATAGTCAGCGATAAGATGAAGGCGAGGTACCATAGGGTAGCAAATTCCGAAGGATTTAATGAGGGTCAGCTGGTTCAGCTATTTAACCCGCAACGGAAAAAAGGACTATCTCCCAAATTACAAACGCATTGGGACGGCCCCTATAGAGTGATTAAAAGGTTGAATGACGTAGTATACAGAAAACAGAAAGATCAGAGCCCAAGGTCCAAAATGAAGGTTGTTCATCTAGAACGACTAGCCAACTATGGAAAAGGAATAGCTGTTGTATGTCTGTTCGGGACGAACAGGCTTAAGTGGGCGGCAGTGTTACAAGAAATTTCCACTACTAGAAATTTCTTCACGCGAATTTTGACAGCTGGAAAAATCTAGTGTCGTAATAAACTGGAAATAACTAGAATACTTGTACTCGGTGACGCAGTAGTTCAATTTATAAGTAAAACGCAGAGTGTGAAGAACTAAAGTGTGGCTAACGTTTAGTCTATCTAAGTCTGTAATTTTTAGTGACGGTTTTAAATAAATAGAGGTATATGTAAATAATTTCAAACAGTGTTTATTATTTGCAATATAGAAAGAACTCGATTTATTTAAAAGATAAATAAATCAACGATTTTATAAAGGGTAAAATCGTAACAATATGTTTTGTTTATTTTTTTTACAGATTATATGTTTGTTAACCGAGCGTGTGCCGACAAGTCAGGTTACAATTATCAGACTGTGGATAAGTCAGATAAGTATACTTCATCTACCTCAGGTACACAAACTGAAGATGATTTACAAGCTAATATTCCAGAAGTTCGTCTTCAATAAACCTTTGCACAACAACCTGCTATATTTACTCCAGAATTCCAAAAAGAGTTCAACACATTTGATTCTCCCGACGATTATATGGATGATAATATTAATGAAAAAATTGTCAGTGCATTGGAAAAAAACTTACGCGTTGTCTTCATTAAGGCACCAGAAAATCAAGGGTTTGAACAAGATATCCTTAGCTTAGCTAAACAAGCTTCTCAACAACAAACCGCTGTTTATGTGCTATCTAAACAAGCAGATATTGGCGATTTGGCGCAAAAATTGCAAAGACTAAAATCCCAATCTCAAAATAAACCTGAGGTACATTTTGTTAAATATCGTACTCCTGAAGATGCTGCTAATGCTCAAAAAGCTATTCAAAAGCAATATAACTCATTGACAGGAGCTTCTCAAAATGTTAATGGTGGTGAGGCATCTGCATTAAATTTTGCATCGAGAGCTCCAGTTTCTGCTGGTCACATACCTGCCAATCCCATATCAACCAAAGATTATTTACCACCTTCATTGCGGCGTTTCCGTGTGTAAATGATATCTATGAATATAGGGATTGACTTTTTAAATTGTTTATTTCATTGTTAACTAGTTTGTACTGAAAAAGATAGCTATTTTATCATAAGAAAAAAATATTAGAGTTTTATTTTATTCCTTAATTCCTTTGCTCAAATTAAACCAATTAACCCACAAAAAGTTTATACCTCAATCAAATGTGTTAAACATTGTATGTGTTACTTATAACCAGGGCAAATTTACAATGATACAAAAAAATTAAACTTAGCTAGCAAAATGGAAAGAAACACATGCAAAATTCGCAGGGAAAAAAGTAAAAAATTACATCTCAGCAAAATTTTAGTAATGACTGCTTATTTCCTCATGCATTATATTATATCTTAGCCAAACGTAATGTACTGATAATTATAATTATACTCTACATATTACCCTCAGAAATACATGTCAACAGATTTACACAAAAACGACGCACAATAGCTCCAACAGATAATATATGCTTTATATCTCTAAAAATCATACGGCTCGTTGATAAATACGTATTAGTTTCGGTTGTTTTTCTTTTTAATTGAATTTTCTAATTTAATATCTATAACATTTCATTAGTTGCCATTTAACATGAGTATAAAGACTTTTCTTCAATGATATCACATTTTGGTAATTGAATCGTACTATGAAATTGTACCAAAATAAACCAATTAGTGTGGAAAATTTAGAGGTACATTTTCACTAAAAACTTTTTAATCGCTTGACCGATTTGGCACATTTTTAATTCCAAACTATTCGGGAGGATGGCCCTTAATCTGATTAAAAATGAGCACCCCTGCCAAGATTTTTAAAACTTTCGTAGCTGTTGAAGAAAAATTTGTATATTTTTTGTTTTAAATTTTTATAAAAATTGCATTTTGACTTTAGTTGACATTTTTTTTTACTAAAACTAAAAGAAATAGTAATAATGAGTAAAAATTCCTTTTTTTTTGGCAAGAATACAAAAAATGGAATTTTTGAGAAATGACAAAAATTGCTTTCACTGCCAAAGCCAAAAAAGTTGCCCTGCTTTAAAAAAAAAATCACAACCAAAACGAATGGCTTTTCTTTTGTTTTTGTCATCGTGTTGTGTAGGTCAATACATTTGATGTTACATATATAACTCATAAGTATACACATACATTTTGTGTGTTTTCGTCCTTAATGATGGTTGGAATAAATTAATCCTTATAGCAAAACATAAATAACATAACAAACATAACAAACAAAAGTTTAACAAATTCATATAAAACAACATACATACATACATACAAATATTCCTAATTAGACTAATCACAGTCGCGTTACTTTCGATTTTCCACTGGACAAAACAAGTTTATGAATTTTGAAAAAAAATTAGTTCAATATGTAGAAAAACATTTTGAAAGATAAAACCACATAACTACACCCAAAAAATTATTTTCAGGTAAGTTTTGTGCTGGCGCGGACAAAGCGGAAGGGGGAGTTTTAGGGCTTAGAATAAAACATTTTAAGAATAAATCATAAGTTCTGAAATTTTTTTTCTTACAGAAATGTCTCATATTTGACCGTTTTTGCGTATAATTTTTCAGGTTTTTAAGAAAAAAATAATTATATACTCTTAAGCTGGAATTAACCATACGTAAAGTAACGGATCAGCTTATTCAATCAAAAAGAATAAGTTAAAAAGAGACATCCATATGGATTTACGTCACGTTACGTATGTCTAATTCTAGCTTTAGACTTATAAAATATATCGGATTTGGGGCCATATTTATTTTTTTTTATCGATTAATAAATTAAATAATTTAAAGTTTTTTAAAATATGATTGCGCTTTACACTAATTAAATTTCTTACTAGTTTCATATACTTGTGCTCTTCTTTAAAAAAGCAGAAAGCCCTAAAAATGTAGAGAGTTTCCTTGTTACACACAACAAATATTTATTAAATGCATTTTAAAATCTTCGCGAATTTGCGATTATTTATGCTTTTGATATATTATATCATTATATATTTGCGATTTTTTATCCTTTTGGTATATTACATAAAATTAAGCAAATATGCAGAAAAGAGATCAAGCTTAAAAATTAGCTTTAATCTTCTAATTCCCGAACCACCTAAAAGCGATCTTCAGTCATAAAAATAAAATTTGTTATTAAAGGAATTATATTATGCTACGAGTATTTGTGTTAAACAAACAAAGCAAAAAGGATGTAGGATGTATTGTAAAATACAATTATCGTAAATTTTAAAAATTTAAACTTTTTAAAACAGAAAAAATCGTTAAAAATTTACTTACGCTCGAAAATACATTACTCATTACGTCAAAGATAGTTCTGAGTCTCTAATTTTAAAATTTCCTCTGATTCGATTATCCCTCTAGCTTAATGATTTTTTGGAAATATTTTAACAATTTTCGGTGTGTAATTTTATTTTACTGATAGTGATATTTTTAGCAAAACCTGAAGCTACTTAATTAATGGATATCTTGACTATTCTTCAATATTATCAGATATCACAAGAAAGAGCATTACACGCTGAAATAAAACGGCCTGGTAGAAATACAATTTTGCTGATAATATGCATATCCATGTTTGGAAGCTCTGTAAATTGTATTTGGCATGTTTTTAATACAATATATGTTCGCCTTTAAACATATAATGTATGGATCAGATGAAATACATCCATCCAAATCTTTATTATTATTACATTTGCCTATCTCTAAATTACAACGTTTGCCAGTAAAGATATTTCAAATATATCGTATATGTGGTAGTTTATAAACATATATATATATATATATATAATTTGCCTGTAAACATATTAAATAAGGACTTTTTCTGTGTGATGGAGTGTTAACTTATACAAAATACTTTTGAGGTTGTATTTTACCCAAGTACAACGATTTTGTATAGACTTTTTATTCTTTGCGTGTTTAAGGAGCAGATGTGAAAATTAAAATTTTGCTGGATATGTCGCTAGCTATGAGTACCCTTGCTATTGTATAATGAATCAAACGTGTTTTCCAGCGTTCACCTTTTATGCTAGTTTTAAAATTCTTAAATTGATTTAAATGCTTGAAATAGCAAGGATTAAGTATTTGTTTATAAATCAAAATCTTTTGGGCAAAAATGCTAATAAAATAGTTAAATAAATTGTTAGTTTTTTGTTTAACGTAGCCGAGACATCATGCTCGTAAAATTTTAAAATACAGTACTTTTCAGTTACAGTTCACTTCGATATAGTCCATTTAATAAGTGTTGTTCTATTAAAGGCACAGTTTAGATTTAGCTACTTTTGTATATTTTTAATTCATATGCAACTAAAATTCTATTTCACTCGCACTTTGATTTTTTAACTATTTTGTTGATCATGAAAGGAATGCTCAGATAAAATACGCATTAAATAAAATTTAGGTTGCATATCGATTAAATAAATGCAGAAATAATAAAATTTTAAATTTCCTATTTAAATAGGGAAGTGATAGGTCATAAAAAACATTAATTTTATTCATATTCTTAACATTTTTAAAAAAAGTGCACCACAAGCACAGAGGCACTCCGAAATCGCGGAAAGAGATCGCAATAAGTAAGATTGTAAACTATGAATCTGAAAACCCTGGTTCGATAACGGAAAATCAGAAAATAAAAGTGTTTCTTCAAATAAAATTTTGGGGAACTAAATAATATTTAATGCTAAATAAGACAATTTAATGTTGGCTTTCATATCTAGATATACAATTTAATATGAATATAGTTATCCTAACCGCCAAAATCCGATTGCAAATAAACTCGTTGGCCTCAACTGAGGCAAATTTAAACTACATGTCTCGAAATTAATGCTAATATATCAGAGAACAATAATTCATTTATCACAATTCCGTAAATAATTATTTACATTAAGCGTATATCTACAAATAATATCCAAATACCCTACCTTAGCTCTGGCAACGAAGGCTATCTGATTATTGTTGCTCAAACATACCTGATCCTCTAGTGCGAATCGAACACACAATCCCTGCACTGATAAGCTAGTACGCTACCAACAAGCACATACCGGGGCGTATTTATAATTTGAAAAAACAAAAAAATACTTTCTCGCTTTTAAATCGTACTCTTTACAAAATACTTTGTTTGTTACTTCTAATGAAAATATAAATAAATTGTCAATTAATTATAAACAAAGGTGAATCATTTTTCATTAATTTAAATAAAGAATTAAGATTTTAAAGGACTGGTACAAATAAATTTCAATCAAAATAATTTTCTTTTATTATGTAAAATTGTTTAAATATATCTTTGTTCTCAATTAAGCACTTTATCACCTTCTAAAGGGTGTCCCAAGAAGAACGCAATTTTTAAATTTTAAATAAAACACAGATATTTAAAAAAAAATCGTGAAACTTTATTATATCGTAAAGTAGACAGAATGAGGTTATGTATGGAACAATATATCGTGCAGATGGCCGCCGCGGCTTTGCTGGCATGCACGCGATCTTTTAATGAAATTTTCAATGACCGTTTTGCATGAATGCTGCGGTATTTCATTAATGCAGCGTCCAATTTCCTCTTTTAAGGCTTGAGTCGTCGTCGGCTTATTCGCGTAAACCATCGACTTCAAAAAACCCCAAAGAAAAAAATCTAATGGTGTTAAATCGCACGATCTAGGCGGCCAATTCTGATCTCCAAAACGCGAAATAACACGACCGGGAAATGACTGATGCAGCAATTGAATTGTTTCTCTGGCTGTGTGACATGTGGCGCCGTCTTGTTGGAACCACATGCCCTCCACATTCAATTCTAGGCAAGAAAAAACTGGTTATCATTTCACGATACCGAACATCATTGACTGGTTGAGCTTGACCTGCCTCATTTTCATAAAAAAAAGGTCCAATGATTCCTCCAGCCCAAAAACCACACCACACAGTGACACGTTGAGGATGCATTAGCTTCTCGTGAATCACTCGAGGATTTTCCTCACCCCAAATGCGACAATTCTGCCTATTGACGAAGCCATCAAGATGAAAATGGGCCTCGTCACTGAAGATGATTTTATCGGCAAAATCAGCATTTTCATGTTGTCTCTCCAATACCCAATTAACGAACTCCCTTCGCTGTCCATGGTCAGCTGGCTTCAGTTCCTCAGTCAATTGAACTTTGTATGCATGAAGATGCAAATCTTTCGTCAAAATTCGCTGCAATGTGGATTTGGAGACACCAATTTGCTGAGCTCGGTGTCGAATTGAGATGGATGGTGTTGAGCGACATCATCACGTACAGCTGCGACATTTTCGCTCGATGGCGCGTTGTTGTCTTTACATCACTAACAGACCCAGTTTCGGCAAATTTATCCATTAATCTCTTTACAGTTGACTCTTTTGGAGCATTATTGTGACCCCAAATTGATCGCAATTTGCGAACTGTATCCGCAAAACTTTCACCATTTTGGTAAAACAATTTCACAATGAGAACGCGTTGTTCATTCGTGTAGCGCTCCATTTTTACTAACCTCGTACCTTCTACTAGCAAACAATAACAATTGTTCAAATGTCAAACAATGACACTTCGAATGTTGCCAGATTTAAAAATTGCGTTCTTCTTGGGACACCCTTTACAATTGCTTGACTAATTCGAGATATGTATACAACATATAAATATTTATAATCTCCTGAGCTGATTTTTACTACTTCTTAGAAACTTTAATAATTTTCGCAACAAGTTTATGGATTTGTCTTCCTAAAAGTATTATGAAGCAATTTTGAAACTCATAAAAAACTTTCGTAGAAAAATGACAATCACACTCAAATACGTTGTTACAAAATTTCTATTCTTGCACTGGCACTTTGAGGAATTTATCTGTATTTTTCTGCCAAAACCCTAAGGGACGAGATATCGCCTCAAAATTTGGCAAGGTGTGGCGTTGTGGTGTAATGGTTAGCGAGTTGGACTGTTACACAGAGGTTGCGGGTCCGATCCCCAACGACGACATCAATTTAGAAAAAATAATGTGTGTGAGTTTTAACAAATTTTATTTAAAATTTTTGAATAAAAATCATTGATTTTAGTACATTTTTATAAAACGATTAATAATAATAATTCGGCGGAACAGTGACAATATTCGGTATACAGCTGAATAGTAGAGTATTCGGTGAATAGCCAAGACATTCCGAATACAAAATAGCAACCGTTTATTCGTGACATCTCTTGTTTTAATTGTTTCACAAAAAAATATAAAAAATTATTTTTTCAAGACAATTATGATATTTCGTTATATTCTGATCAAATTGAAGATGTTATTACATTTTTAAACTTCAGGATATATGAGGAAGGACCAATTTCCTTAAAATTTCGTTTATGTTTAAATTTACTCAAATTAAAATAGCGTACTAAATTTCAGTAAGCTGCGATAACTCCGATTTTGTTCCACTCGTTATATGGGGACAAAGCACCATGCGTGGGTTGGAACGAACTTGCCAACGGTAACATAACGTCGATAAATATTCTAAAAAATTGAGTAATTTAAGAATACCTTGATCAATAAAATCTGTAAAATTTTTATAAAAAACGCACTTTAACATACTAAAAAAAAATTTGTTTTAACGCGCACTGCATGGTTGTAATATTGGCGAACAGTACTTTCAAATAACTTGTTACATTTTTCAATTAGCTCGCTGTTCCTGAAAGTTAAAAAAAATTCATCAATCAATATAGTATACATGCGTTGCACATTGGAGTGAACACTACCAAAAATGAGGACTAATTCAAAAAAATAAATTAGTTTTTCATATAAGAATTTGGTACAATGTACAATATAAAATTCAACTCCATAACTGTAAAAAGTTGAATAATATTTACTAATTTGGCAATATTTGTTAAAAAGTGAAAATCAGTATATTTTCATTGCGATTTGTGCGAATTGTTTCTTAGAAAACAGTATTTTTTAAAATGGATCCATCAACTTCAGGTATTTGACTAATTTATTAATACATTTTTGTAAAGAAAAATATTGCGGAAATATTTTCAAACTTTTTTTTTAATTGGTCAAAAAAAATAGTTTTTTTTTAAGAAATGTTTATTTTTAAAATATTTGTAAGAATACTTGGGCAAAACTTTTTATATATTCTTAAAATATGGTATTTTAGCTTGCATAATCAAAAAAAAACCTTGCCCGTTTTCACCCCATTTGAAAATATTTCAAATTTTGTGAAACACATTATCTTAAATTTGCTTTTTCTGTTTTTTTCGTTTAAGTGATTATTAAGTTATTGTTGTTGTAAATATGATTTTTGTAACAGACAGTGAAACATGTAAAGTGTTTAACTCAGTTGATAAAATGATCGCGAAAGAAGACAATGTGGATTAATTAAAATTTCTTCATGGATGGAATAATTTTTTGAGTGTCTGCTACATTTGTCGTATAAAATTACTACAAAAAATGGCAGATGATAAAAAATTGTTTCTGATACAAAATCACGCATTCAAAAAGAATTCAGAGAGCAAACTGGGCTTATCGTTGACCAACCAAAAGCAGGTTTGGAAATTCTAAAGATGGTCACACTGCTAGGCGGTTTTTCCGAAATGCAGAAGTTTCTGCTAAAATTACAAAAATTGATGTAGAATTAATAGAAATATTGCATATAATACTTATTGTTGATTCCTGGGGTCACCAGATTCACATCGAAAAATTTCTCGACTTTACCCATAAAACCGCAAATCATTTCGTAAAACTTTACCCATGGTTTTATATGCCTCCCACAAAATCTTGATTTATGATTCTATTGCCAATAGGCCAACTTTCTGAGGAGGCACAAGAAGCTTGTAATAAAGACTTTAATTTAGAGAGCAATATGCTCTTAAATGCAGTGGTGCAAAATCGAATGAATACATTTTAAATCGGTTTCTTATAACTTCAGATACTTTAATTTCAAGCTAAAAAAAAGAAACATTTCCAACAAAAACAACCTTACCAAGTAATGAGTCTAGTAATCTAAACTCCAAGGTTTTCACGTATTACTCTTTATATTATAATTCAAACTTTTTTTATATGGGAAGTCCCAAAAGGTTAGGTGTTATGCTTACGTGCAAGCTTACGAAAAAATAAAGAATAATGGGTTACGCGTATGCATATAATAATAGGTTACTTATAACCAATTACTATTTATTTTTCCATAAGACATGTAGTAACATATTATTTTTAAACCCTTGGAAACCAATTATAATTTAACTTTGAGTAAGCGACAAGGTAATGCGATGCAGTGTTGTTTCTAATCCGCTTTACTTCCAAAAGAAAATGTGTATATAAATTAACTCTTTGACGGCTAATGGTTAATAGAAGTTTTTAATTTCTGTCATATTTGGTACATTTTCTTAATTTTGCTTGTATAGACAGAATAGTTATTGCTTTCACACAATACTAACCATTTGGATCAATATGGTCTCAGAGCCAATAGGATCACTCCAAATTTACAAAAAAAAATATTTTACATAATTTTTGGAACACATTTTTTCGAATCCTATTGAACAACACAGGGGATCAAAATTTTGGTAGTGCATGGTCCATTCCTTTTAGAAACATTGATTTGTTTGGAATTAGTTCACTCCATTTCTTACAGGATACTAATACAATTTGGGACATATGGGTCTTCAAAGAGGAAGTTATTGCTTAGTTTTAAACATTTTTTGTTTGCATTGAAATTCAAGTAATTTTTATTTAATTTAATGTTTATTGATTTTTCTTCTGATTCCAAATTAGGTCTCCAAAATTTTCTATCTTTACAATTTTGAAATATTGTATATAAAGAATATTTCGGAACTACAGTTAAGACTCGATTTTCGCCCCAAGTTATTTTATAATTTTTTGTCATATTCGTGATTTGAATACCAAAATTAATTATATAATTGTGTCATAATACAAACAAGTTAAAACAAATTAGTCCGACACTACTCTGAACTAAATTGTATGAATTTTCCCGTTCAATTGCATCTTAATTATTTTATTAAACTCCTTTAATTCATAAATTAATAAAATACACATTAATAAAGTTATTTATTTATTATTTATATTAAAATAATATAAAAGGTAAGCCATTACAGGTAACTTATTATTATTTAATTCAAAATAATAAAAAAAGTATCATATTATATGAAATACATTATTTTTATTTTGAAAAACTTTTGTTGGAAATATATGCTGAATATACTCATTACAAAGTAATGTATAATGTAATGCTATGTCATTACCATGTTTTTGCTGGGCTATGATAAAAAACTACATAATGATAAAAAACTACATAATTTAAATTTACCACAAACAGCACTTGACCTGCTTATTCTGTCAAATATTTCCGATGATAATGATGTTGATAATGATGATAATAATGAAGATTATGATTATAATGAAGGTGAAGATAATTATGAAGATGATTTATAATTCCATTTTTAGCAATGCATGTGCCTTGTTTAAAAAAATAATTATATATGGATATAATCAGAGGCTTTCTTAAAAGTAATTTTTAAAATTAATTTTAAAAAAACAACAAATATTTGTAGAAGTTTCGAAATATATTTTTTAGAAATATTAATTCCAAAAAAAAAACAAAACTTATTTAAAAAATCTTATATTATAAATTAAAGGCTTGATAGCGTGTTAATATTTGAAATTATTCGAAAAATTACATAGTTTTTTTTTAGTTTTTAGGTTCTTAAGTTAAATTAAAATTTCACTAAAATTTTCAAACAAAAGTTTTTTTTACTAATCAATATACACAGAATCCAAAAAAAAATATTTTTATTTATTTATTTATTGTCAATAAAAAAATAATGATAAAAAATACAAACATATGAGTAATATAATTTTAAATAAATTAGAAATTGATAAAAATATTATTTAATTATTAAGGTAAAGAAAAATGTCTCTTTTAATGGTATCTAAGCTCTTATAAAAATCAAAGATATGATAAAATTGATTTAATTCGATACAAATACGGCGAAAAGGATCAGAATTAGCATAATTTGTAGAAAAGTATTTAACACTAAGAAATAGATAGTATCTTGATAAGCGATGTGGAACATTTATGTTGAGTTTGCTAACTAGGAAATCTGAATGTAAATCTCCATTAATCAAATTTATTAAAAAAGCTACATTTTACATTTTACGGCGACTATAAAGTGTATGAAGCTTTATAAGCGCAAGACGGCTTTTGTAGGGGGTAAATGCACAGTAGGATTCCAACCAAGTCCACGGAGGCAAAATATAAGGAATTTTTTCTGAACGGATTCAATAGAATTAGAGTGTACGTTGTAGAAAGGATCCCAGACAGCAGAACCATATTTAAGAATTGGTCTCACTAGAGTAGTGAACAGCTTTTTTGTAATGTAAGGATCAGATAATTCTTTTGCCCAGCGTTTGATAAACCCCAATACACCAACTGTCTTATTAATTGTCATAGTAATATGATTTTGGAAATCCAAACGTCTATCCAATAAAACACCAAGATCATTAAATGTTTCAACCATCTCTAGCCGCATACCATTTATCATGTACAAACCATTAACAGGAAGAGATCTTGAAAACACCATGTATTTGCATTTTTTTACGTTAAGATCCATTGGGTTCAAATTACACCATGTAGTAAAATTATTAATATCGATTTGCAATAACATTTGGTCAGTAAAATTATTAAAGAAAGAAGTATTTTGACATCATCTGCATACATCAAGCATTTAGAATATTGTAAAACCGATGGAAGATCATTAATAAAGAGTATAAACAAAAGCGGACCTAAATGACTGCCTTGAGGAACGCCAGATGTGACATTGATAACATTAGATTGTACAGTACGAAATTTAACACACTCTTTACGGCTTTTTAGGTAGGAACCAATCCATTTAAGAAGCGTCAAACTAAAACCAATACGGTCTAACTTATATAGTAATAAATCATGGTTTACTCTATCAAAGGTTTTACTGAAATCAGTATAAACAACATCAGTTTTTTTTTTCCATTAACAAAGCCATCATTGACTAAAGTTGTAAGTTCCAGTAAATTGGTAATTGTTGAGCAGGATTTACGAAAACCATGTTGCTGTTGTGAAATAATTGAAGACGCTTGATATGATAATGCCTCAGTTATCAATTTTTCAAATAATTTTGGAATTAAACTTAATTTAGCAATTCTTCTGTAATTTGATACTACGGATTTACTTCCAGACTTAAAAATTGGAGTTATAAAGGATTTCTTCCAAACATCAGGAAAATATGCCCGTCTAATTGAATTATTGACTCGACACTCAATAGGGCGGATCGTTCATAAATTACAGGCTTCCCTGAATCAATCCTCGTTTTTCATATGTTTCATCCACTGTGCTTTAAAGATAATTTAAAAAATATAGTAGCTTTTAACTTGAATTTATAGAACTAAAAAGGGAAAGTTAATTAATTCAATATGTTTCATCAAAAAAGATCTTTTTATAATGAAAAAGGTATTGCCTTTCTTTGACAAAAAAAAAAAAAAAATGATTACGGAGTTTAAAGTAACGTATTTTACATTTAGTTATTTTTTTAATTTTTTGACGAAGGGTTTCTGTATCCTATGTAAAAAATTGATTTGTAAAACTAAAAATTTGAACGGAGTTTTCGGCACTTTTTTAATTTTTATTAATTTCACACTTTCTCATCTCTAGAAACTTACTTGCCACAGGTTGTTGAACGATATAACATCAAAAATAATGCGAGCCAGTATTCTTCTTTATAAAAAATTAATTGATTCGATTCATCGGTCATAAAAATATAAGCTGTTAAAGTTGAAAAATCTTTCTAGTTTTAGGTACGGAGTTTATATTTGGCCTATAAAAATGGAAACAAATTTTGAAAATTAGATAATAATTGTTCAATTTGCTATAAATTATATAGAATAGCAGTCAATAGAAATCGAAATATACAACAAAAGTGTAACCCAGATTTTTAATTTAAAAAGACGTAAAGTACAATTGAAATCACGAATTTTATTGTATAAAAACAGTTTACTTTTTGGTCGCATCATTGGAACGTAGTTTTTTGAAAACGATGTCGGTGAGGATATCACCCTCAATGGCAAGTGCTACAGAAGGATAATAACTGATTTCTTTTGGCCCAAATTAAACGATATGGACCTAGACGACATGTGGTTTCAGCAGGATATCAATAAAAGGAGTAATTGATTTGCACGTTTACTACCCTTATATACACAGTAAAAAGTTTTGGTTTAATTTGTACACTTAGCGGTGTTCATTGTAAACTTCTTTGGAATTAAATCTGAAATTAATACCTAAATAGTTTATATCTGAATCCATACGGTATAAATTTAAATACTTAAGGAAATTGTTTTAACACTATAAAAAAATTGCGAGTTTTTAATGACTACTTGGAATGGAAATAACACCAAAAAACAATAAAAACTATTCCTGTTAGTTTACAAATAACACCGACACAGGCGTCAGAAATTTTTTTATTTTTGTTTTAATTTTAATGCCAAAAAGGGCTTAAATATCTCTCTTAAAACAATTTTATTCCTTTAAGTTTAAGAACAACACCTAGAAAGAATTAAGAGCACGTGTTAAGTTCTATCTCTCTCATGAACTAGCTTGTTTTGGTTTAAAATTCTCTCTTTTTCTCTATTTCTTACAATAAATACCGATGAAGGTGTTAAAAGTTGAAAAGTCATTGAAAAGAAAAGTGTAAAAATGCTCGTGAAAGTAAAAATTGGTGGAAATTTTCAATTGTAAAAATTTTTGAACCACAAAGTGAGGATTTCACTTCAAATAGAATCTGAATTTCAAGTAAGTATTGAATACTTTTATAATACAGTTAAATACTTTAATAATACCGTTAAATACATTTATAATACAGTTTTTTACACTTTAGTTGTAAAGAAGCTGAACATCGACGTAAAAGGTAATTGATTTCGATCGATTTATTAATACCGGATATTATAGAGTAAGGCTAATATTAAATACTTTATTATTAAAAAAAAAAATTAATTTAAAAATTACAAAACTCAAAATTAAATTTGTTTCATTTATTTTCATTGAAATTTTATAAAAAGGGTGTCAATTGTAGTTCTGCCTGGATTAAAATCAACACCCGTTTAGTATAAAATTCATTCCATTGGGTATTGAAAATAGTACCTAAAGGGTGTTAATTTTGGTCCTGCCTAGATTAAAATCAACACCCGATTAGTAAACAATTCATTCCGTATGGTATGGAAAATAACACCTAAAGGGTGTTAATTTCAGTTCTGCTTAGCTTAAAAACAACACCCGTTTAGTATATAATTCATTCCGTTGGGTCTTAAAAATAATACCTATTCAACAATACAATATATTCCTCATGGTATTAATCCAATTCTTGGTCAGGTGTAGAGTCTAACACATATTGGTGTTTCTTTTATGCTCTAAAAACAAAACTCTCTCTCATTCAATCTCTTTATAAGTGTACCTCATTGGAATACATTTAATTCTTTTTCGGATTCGTTATATATGTATATACACCGGCTCGGCATTAAAAATAAACTAAAACTTTTTACCGTGCACTATTAAAAATCTTTAAAATTAAAAATCTGCAAAACAACAAAATAGAATAAAATATATGTTATGTGGTTTATTGTTTTTTAATATTTTATTTAGATTGCTGAATAAAATCTAAACCAAATTCAGGTTTTAAAATTTTCTATGAAATTTACAATTTTTTTACGTTTTGTCATTTTATATTGACAAAGTTTAGAATATACTTGTATTACGAGGTACCTACGTGCACAGAAAAATATATCCCAAACAAATTAAAGTAATTAAAAATATTTGTTAAAATTCATATTCGATTTCTAACAATTTTTTGTTTGAAATGTTTGTAAATTGTTACTTTTTATATAAAAATTCTTTGAAAATAAATATTGAAGTTACAAAAAAATAACAAAAAGTTTTTTGTATTTACAAATTCCACCAAGCCTTTTTAAAAAATATTTTTTTTTTTTGGATTTTCAAAAATGCTCTATGGAAGATTTTCAATATTACAAACAGAATTTTGTAATTTTATTATGTGTATGTGGAATTTTTAAATTGTATAATAGGTTAATTTTTATCGAATTTTATATCTATAACTATTTGTAAAGAAAACGACTATCCCTACTTACCTGACTTTTTTTAATTTTTGTAAACAAATAAAATTTGAACCTTTGGGGCGCCTTTTTACGAAAAGTGTTTTCGCATGGACTTCACCAGAAGGAGAAATAGAGCAATTATATTGTTTGCCCTGCTCTACCTTTACTTACAAACACATAATTCATTAGTTAGCTTTTGTTGTTTTTAATATGTTATTAAAATAAAAATACAAAAATTTCAAATATTTTTATAACAAATATTTTTGTTTACATTTAAAAGAGAAAAAAGCCAATAATTTCTTAGGCTTGGCAACATTTTTATACATTCTTATTTTTAAGTAGCTATTTCTATAACTACTTAGCAAGTCTATATTTACTTAAATTCGCATGGAATATTTATATAAAATTTGAAAAAACAAACCTAATATACAATTATTAATATTATTTGCTTTTAAAACAATTAAATTAATTATTTCAATTTTGGAATCCCCAAAATTTCACAATTAGTTATGAATTTATATTTACAACAACTTAATGAATTCTTATACCTATTACCTATTAATATAGTTTCGCGTTTTATTTTTGAGTGTACTGAAATTTTTTTTCTTATAAAATTATGACGTAAGTGTTTTGTATTTCATTTGCTACTTGTAAAATTGTATTCAAAATCTCATTCAACAAATCTATCTGTCCTTATACCTACACTACGCTTGCTATACTCATTCAAAATTATTAAAAGAGAATATTTAATAAAAATTTATGTAGACAAAATTGCCGAAAAATTTCAATTGAAATAAACAAAAAACCAAAATAAAAGAACACAACTGAAGTTAAAGAAATTACAAGTAAAATTCAAAAACAAATAACAATATATTTACAATTGATATTTTGTGATTTTTGAAAATTTCTACGAAAGGGGAAAAACAGGAAAATTCTTCCACTTGACGGCCTTACCAAACATTTGAAAATAAAAATATGTGTTCCCTGGAGAGTGGCTAACTTACTGATAAGGTATACTTTTAAATGTTTTCCAGGAACGTGGTAAAAATCGATGCTTAATGGGCGAAAAGTCTTCACGGCCTGCTCAAAATCTGGAACTAGGGAGCTAAAATTTGGTATATGGTAAACATCAGCTTAGACGGAATTTTCTGAAAATCCTACTGGGAGGAGCAAAAAGAAGAAAAATCTCCCCCTTGAATTTTGAAATTTTCGATAGAGTTAGCTCATAGTCTAAATGATAAGACACAATATTTTGACATCCATACGGGGAGTGACAAATAAAGGGAGTCTCCACTTTGACCCTTTTGTATAAAGAAATAAAACTTAAAATATGTGACATTCAAAATATGTGTTCTCTTGAGTATGTGATAATTTTCTAATGAGGCACTTTTTGAACCATTTTCATTTTGGGACTCCGGGCAATCCCGGGCTTAAGACGTGACAAATTTTTTTACGCCAAGAACGTAGCGGGCTTTGCGCGCAAGTGTACATGTATATCTTGTGATATTTAGCATTTACCTCTATTCTCTGTACTTCTAGTGTTTATTTAGTTCTAGAACCAGAATTTATTTAAGAATGTGTTTTACACATTTTTTATCACTGCCTGTTTAAGACAACGAACTTTAAACAAAAATTAATTTAATAAAATGTTCATATATTTATCATTTTACTTTAGTTCCAAAATCTGATAAATATTGTTACGGTTTTAGCCTTTATAAAATCGTTGATTTATTAACCTCTTAAATAAATCGAGTTATTTTCTTTATTGCAAATAATAAACACTGTTTGAAATTATTTACAGCACTAATTATTTATAACTCTTAATTTACACGGTGTAAATAGACTAAGCGTTAGCCACAATTTAGTTCTTAACACAGAGTTTTATTATTAACTGAACTGCTTTGCCACCTTGCTGGCGTGTTTATATATGCGGGTTAAAATAACTAGAATATGGCAGCACCGTCTGGAAGCTGCATACTGGCAACTTTGAGAATGTTCTTTAACAGTTTGACATAAGAAATATTAGTTATGGTGAGGGGTTGCCATTTAATTGTTTTATATTTCAGAGCTGACATATAGGGATTTGTGTTTCTACGAGTAAATGGAATTTCTTTAACAGTGCCGCCCACTTAAGTCATCCTGTTCATTCCGAACAGACATAGTTTTCCCCTTCCCGTAATCAGCTAGTCGTTCCAGATGCACAACCTTTATCTTATTCTTTGGGCTCTGATATTTCTGTATTTTATAGACCACATTATTTAACCTCTTAATCACCCTGTGGGGTCCTTCCCAATGAGTTTGTAGTTTGGAAGATAATCCTTTCTTTCGTTGCGGGTTAAACAGCAGAACCAGCTGGCCCTCATAAAATCCTTGTGCGTTTGTCGAATGTCCACGATACAGTCTTTTCCCTCAGCTTTTGAACAGTGCTTGCCATGCTTCCTACCCTTGCTGTGCTCGATGGTAACCGGTTTTCTTACTTGAACCTTGAGCTCATATCCGACAATCATTACTTTTTTCCCTATATGTAGATTAATGCCGTGACTAATCATGAAATCTGCACCAATAATTTCTTCATCCACAATATTGGCAACAATAAATACGTGATTGACGCTTATTTTGGAAATCGTTTGTTTCACATTCACTTTGCCATAGACAGTACCAGTCTCCCCAGTTGCTGTGCGCAGTCTCACCCCGTACAATGGTTCAATTGCCTCCTTAACTAAATCGGGTCTGATGCTCCTGCGTCTATAGTACAAATGCGCGTTCTGCGTTGATATATCCGTAAGCAGTAAGATTGCTTTTCTCCTGTTGTATTATGGATATGGAAATTGTAGGGCCCTCGCTTGTATGAGCTGGATCTTGTCCCGCAGTGCAAGCTCTTTTTGGTTTTAACGTTGACTCCTGTCCTAATTGATTAACCGGCCGGAAGCTTTTTCTTGGTGCTCGGCAGTTCCGCTGAAAATGTCCCACTCTTCCGCAGTTATAGCATTCGGCCTTAACTTGCTTTCTCCCTAGTGCCTGCATAACTGCCTCTTTAACTGCTTCTATAAACTTGACGTTTATATATTCCTCTTTTTCAGCAGTTAGTTCAAGGTTTCATACATCAATTATTTGTTGCTCAGAAATTATATTTGCGGTTTCCTGCGCCAGCGTGTATGATACAGTTTCTGCAAAAGAGGATCCCGAATTCCATTCACAAATGCTTCAATTTTGAACTAATCTAAAAATGGATGATTTTTGCCTGGATAAGTAAGCTGCACCAACCGCTCAATCTCTGTCGCAAAATCGGGCAATGACTCATCTGCAGTCTACCTCTTAGTTCCATTCGGTATATTTCTTTTTGGTGTTCGCCACCGATGTTTCTATCTTCGTTAACAGTTTCGTTTCCATCTTAGTTAACAGTTTTTCGTTGTCTGCTCTAGAATTTTCAAGAAGTTTCTAACTTTTCCATCATGGCAGCAAACATTGCGTTCAACTCCATATTACCTTCTGTTTTACGAGTACTAACCTATATTGCATCTTTTTCATCAAATTCGTAAGTCGCAATGTCAATGTTACGCCGCTTGAATTCCTCTATCAGCCGCTTTTGTATTTCTGTTTTATTACTTGCTGTCGGTAGCTTCAACTTACTTAATTCCTTCTTGAGTTGCTCCACTTAAAGCTCCTCCAATTTCATGACTGCTTATTATTTTGCAATCCCACTTCTAACACCAATTGTTACGATTTTACCCTTAATACAATTGATGATTTATTTACCTTTTAAATATATCGAGTTCTTTTCTTTATTGCAAATAATAAACACTGTTTGAAATTATTTATAGCACTATGTATTTATTTATAACAGGCTCTAAAATTACAGAAAAACACTTTAATAACACACTTTATTTACACGGTGTAAATAGACTAAACGTTAGCCACACTTTAGTTCTTAACACAGAGTTTTATTATCAACTGAACTACTTTGCCACCTTGCTGGCGTTTTTATATATGCGGGTTAAAATAACTAGAGTATGGCAGCACCATCTTGACGCTGCATACTGGCAACTTTGAGATTATTCTTTTACAGTTTGCCATAAGAAACATTAGTTATGGTGAAGGGCTGCCATTTAATTGTTTTACATTTCAGGGCTATCATATGGGGATTTGTGTTTCTACGAGTAAATGGAATTTTTGTAACAATATGATATTGTCATCTTAGGTTTTATTTCATGGAATCACCCATTCATTAATTGCCCGTATTAGAAAATGAAGGATGGTTAACATCAAAACCGAGACTATTATATCACATGACAGTACACAAAATCAAAAATGTGAGAATTCTATGAACTATCTGTATTTGGTAACCAGTAGGCAACTCCTGTAACCTTCGAATCGAGAAAGTTTTCGCATGAAACGTATGGATTGAAACAAAAATGATATGAATTGACACAAAATGTCATATTTCTCACACGATCGTTTCTATAACATTTTTTTGTGAAAACTTTCTGTCACGTAAGGTTTTTTTCCACCATTATTGGAAAAATGTGAGAAAAAGTGTTTCTGTAAACATTTAAGGCGAAAAGTTTTTCATTTTAACTGTCAAATTTACTCACAATTTGAAACGGTGCGAATTTTCTGTATTTTAGTTGAGTTTGCCATTATCGTTCATGTTGATGTGAAAAACTACATCTTATTAAAAATAAAAATGTTTCATGTACAATTTAAGGTCATGTCACCGATTGAGTCCATGGGTTTTAATTTTTTCGGGGAAGATGTATATCGGCATTTATTTCGGAGCAAAGTTCAAAAATGGACTTGGTTATCTTCGTCATTGATGGTCGGATTGAAACAACACGTACATCAACAAAAAAGTAGTTTGAAAATTAAATAATATGATTAGTTTTAAAATCTTTTAGGTATTTTTATTTGTTAACCCATTACCGAAGAAATTTCAAATCTTTTGGAGTTCTTAAATGTTTTTTCAAAAAAATTAAATTTTTACCTTATACTAAATAAAGCCTAAAGTCTTGAATTTTCCCCTTACAAAATCCCTTTTAAAAAACTAAACAGAAAATTAAAATTCCTTCACCGGACTGTAATGGGTTAAAAAAATAAAAAAGTCAAAAGATGTTTTTATTATCTTTCCTTTGATGTACATATTGTTTCATTCCGATAATAAATGACGAAGACACAGCCAAGTCCATTTTCTAACTTTGCACCGAAGTGACTCCAGGCATGGGTCTTTTCGCAGACATTTTTTCCAAAATGTAATATCTGGAAGCGTCGGGAGAGGAATCGGGTAGGTACCACTAAAATATACTTGTTTTAAAGAACGATAAACTACTTGATATAGATCAACTCAGTAAATTGTTTAAATGAACTAGTCATCACGTAAAATATATTAAAACAAAAACTTTAAAATAATTATTAAATAAAATGGATAGTAAGAAGGTAAGTAAGACAGAAAAGGTATTTATATTAAAAATTTTTTAATTTATTTATTTTTTCAGAAAACGGAACGAATTCCCAAGGAGCAGAAAGTGAAATTAGTGGAAATTAAACGCCACGGGCGGAAGCGCTTATCAATGCAACACCATACATTTTTTAAATTTTTTTTTTTTATTTATATAAATTTTTGTTGTTTAAAAAATACATTTTATTTCGGAGTGAATGTTCGCGGTTATTTGTTTGTTTATATTTTTTTACTAGTATTTGACAGATGCCTTGAAATATTCCAACAAAAACGTAATATAAACGTAAACAGTTTTGCCTCTTTTCGCATTGAAATACAGAAACACTTTTTATTCACAAATCGAGAAACAGTGGAATTTTTTGTTTCACATTTTTCAATGCGAAAACTTCTCGCAAAAAGTTACAGGAACTGCCTACAGTTCTTAATGCGGACAACTAAAATGGGGTGACATCCAGAAACAATTTTATTGTCTGTCATGAAAATGGTTTGTTGATGTTTTCATAAATAACACATACAATTTTAAAAGGTTTAAGGTTTATTTACACGTTCACTACCCCCAATCAACTATTATCCAGTATTGGGGATATTAAATGTCAAATTATTGTATATTCTCTTTTGATAATGACATTTCGTATCCCCAATACTAAGAAATAATACTAAAACAATTACAACTAATTTATTGTTTTCAAGTGGTATTTTAAAAAAATAAAATTTATATTTGAGTACACACGTAGTATCCATGCTTCAGACCTTAGGTGGAAAAATGGAATTTTAATTTGATAAATAAAAGCGAAAAGTATAATGAAATGTAGCACTATTTAACTAAAATATGTAATAATGTTTCGTCATATTTTATCATTATTTTTTACACAGTTGCGCTTATTGACCTACATATATTAACCTTTAAAGTGAATCAATAAGAAAAGTTTATAATAAAAATTTGTAACTAAGACCCGTTTACTGAATATCCATTTAAAATTTAATTGACAGTTAAATTAAAAATTTGCATGGGAAACAAAAACAAATGTCACAGTTGAAGTTCCAGTTTGAGATAGTTTGTACAAAATAGAGTTCTACTTATTTTCAATCAACATTGTTATATTTTGTCCTATTTTTTGTTCCTTTTATTTGTCCGTTAGGTCATAACGGAAATTCGGTTGGTATATTTGTCCAAACCAAGCTCAACTTTACTATGATAACATATATATATATGTATATAGAAGTGGAAAAACCTTCAAACAATTATGTTTTTTTCAATCAATTTTTAATATAATTTTTTTATTTTGAGAATTTTCTTCACAAATAAAATTCTTCACACAAAATGTTTGTCTCAAAATAGGTGTATTTAATATTCATTTTTTAAAGTTTGTAATGAATATTTAATACAAATTTAATACACCTCCCAGTGAATTTTAATTTTAAAAAACAATTTCATATTAGATGCCTAGTTAGCATATATGTATTTGAGATTTCAATAAAATTGGACCATGGATTTCAACAAATTGGACCTTGTATTTTAATAAAATTGGACAATGGATTGGAAAAAAGCGGGTTAATGGGGGAAAGTAAATGAAAACAGTTTGCTGTTATAATAAGTTATGAATGCAGCATTTAAGGGTGTTTATTATTATGGTGAATTTAAGTAAAACATCAACACAATGTTACCAGGTAATATAAACAATTTTTTTTGTTGGTTTGGTGTGTGCCTAAAAGTATGCAACTACTTTTATTTTTTTGAAGATAAAAATTACAGAATTTTAAAAGCATCAAACCATGATCGTACGTGGGGGGAACTGTTAATTTTATGGACCAATTAATTGACAATTTCAGTGGCATTATTAGATGTCAATGGTAATTATTTTTTTTGACATAACAATTGTTCATTGCCGATAAATATTTTTTTAAGCTGGCATTATTCAAAGCCTAAACCAAACAATTATAATTAATTAGTAAAATCATTTGTTTACAAATTATTTAGTTTGGTAAACATTTAATGCAATTAATAAATATTTTTTTTATCCAGTATATAATACTTGAGGCTGATCAATCAAGATTAATTAATAAAATAGTAAATGTTTATAAAGTTAGTCCTCAAATTTTATATTTTTATCTTAGTTTCCGTTTTTAAAACATTTTTTTTATAAAAAAATGCTTTTTTCCGCCAATTTTAATTGATTACCATTGGTTACATTAATGTCAATTAGAAAATTTCATTTCGAATTAATTGTAATACAATTTGTTTACATTACTGATTACCAGTATTCCCAAGAATGGTAGGGATGAAAAAACCAAGTAGAGATGAAGAATGTCATCTTTTAGCTCTTTAGAGTTCAGAATTAAGCTACATACTTGATTTAAGTTATTCCACTTTGTTAAGAGAGAGTAACTTTTCTAATAAATAACCAGAGGAAAACGTTAACTACAAATATTTTCATATAAATTTTACATTCATAACTATGGTTAGGCATTAAGCTTTAGTTGTTCTGAGATAAGTTAGCAGGTCTAAAAGGTTAACTTTGTTCGCACTTAGACATTGGAAATGTCGGCGTTAGTAAAACAATTGTCGACAGCAATTTTTATCTTATTTAATGTATACGCATTTAGTGTTGCCAATTAACATTATTACAAATGAATTAATCACCGTGATCGAAAAATCGCAGCAAATCTCTTTGGTTGAATATTTCAAGTAACAGTTACGCCGAATGTCATTACTTCCAAAAGTTTTCTTAAGGAATATTTTCTTGATTGTCACAAGCCTGGGGAAATTGGCAAGTGTTTGAGGCAGGTTTGCCATTTTGGCACTGTGGGTGCTGGATATAGCACCCAAAATTTAAATGCTAATTTAGCACTTTATTTAAAAATCAAAATAATTTTAGTACTTTTTTAAATCATGCAAAGTATCATGAAAAATATCAGGAGTAAGAAAAGCGTATAAAAGTAAATAAAATCAGGATTTAAAAGATTAGGCTTCTCGTAAAAGGGTTAAGGATAAAACACATATGACTAAACTTTTTTAATTTAAAGCGCTGTAGGTGTGGTACTGAAATATTTGTGCGAGAACATACTAAATTTTTTTTCCAAATGAAAACATTTTTCTTATTTTTTATTTTATAATCATGGAGAATACACAGAAAAAGTTATTTAGACACTAGCTGAATGTAATGTATTTTCTGGTCAGCTACGACCTTTATAAACATTCTTCGTGACTTATTGTAAATATCGCTATTTTAACTCGCATATCAACGGAAAAAGCTCTTTGTGCTAACATCAACTTAATTTTTTTTATTGAGTTTAATTAATAGTGAAGTTTATATTTTATAGTTGGTCTTTTTTATATGTTACTTATGAAAATGTATTTTTAGTCTCAGTCGAGATCATAATTTTTTTTTCCAAATCTCATATTTTTGCTCAAGGGGACTTTTTGTCTACAGGAAAAATCTGAGAAAGGATTTAAGATTTTAATAGAGTTCTTTCAAATTTTTAGATAAATAGAGGAGAAAGTCTTCTGAATGTAATGGCTTTTCCTTAGGAGAAAGTCCTCAAAATCTGAGGTATTTTATGTTGGAAAAAGTCCTCAGAGTCGGAAGGTTTTCCTATAAAAAGCAATTATAATAATTCATATATTTTTCTATAGAAAAGAGTCCACATAAATTTGTTCCCTATATAAAAATTCCTTGGATATTGAGGGTTATTAATGGGAAAAAGTTTTCAGAATCTGGGCGAAATTTCTCAGAATTTGAAGGGTTTTCTATAGGAAAATTTCCTTGTGATGTGAGTGAATTCTATAAAAAACTATCTACCTGAGGATTTATCTATAAGCAAAATTCCTCAGAATATGAGGAGTTTTATGTAATAAAAATTAATCTCAATCTGAAGGTTTTTCTAAATTCTTTAAAAAAAATTGGATTTTCCCAAAGACTTCAAAAATCTTTAGGTTCTAAAGACTTTTTTCTATGTAAATCCATCAGACTTTGTGAACTTTTCGTATAGAAAATCTCAATTTCTGAAGATCATTTTCTATAGAAAAACTCACAGTTCTCAGAATCTATGGATATTGTTGTTTTGCAAAAAATTTTAAAAATCGTTAATCTTAAGGGAAATTTTTTGATTCTGAAGATTTCAGTTTATTTCTCAGAATTATAAGTGATTTTAATAGGAAATGATATAAGATGGAATTTCTAAAAGATGTGTTCTCAACATTTAAAGGTTTTCTTCTGAAACAATTAAAAATCATAGAATTTGGTGTACTTTTACAAAAAAAAACGTCTTTAATTCTGTTTATTTTTAAGTTTTAAATTTACTTTATAAATTCAATTTTAGTTATACTAATTGAAAAAAAAACAAAACAAAAAAATTGGAAACAGTATATATTTAAATATAAATTTTTAAAACAGTTAGTTGGATCTACTGAATATTCAATTCTACTGAATATTCAAATCAATTCCGTTGGACCAACCGTTTTATGTTATTCTAATATAGTAACTACAACTGAATAATACGTATTAAAAATATGTACATGTAACTACTAAAATTTGGCTGGCAACAAATTCTGTTATCACAACGAATCTCTACTCTGTGTGTTGGATTCGGATTAATCCTGATACTTATAAGCGTTTTGAAATTGCTGCTTGAGTAACTTCCAATGATTTCGCATGTTCTTCTTGAGTTTGTCAACAATCTTAATCGATTAATGCCTCCAAATCATAATCATCGAACTTTTTTGGCTGACTGGGTGGTAATTGTCTTCCGTATCAAAATCACCACTTCTGAACTGCACAAAACATGTCTCGCACATTGAAATATATGGAACATGTACAGAATAAGTTTTTGAGAGTATATATATATAAATAAATAAAGCAAAACTTTCCACAAGTGATGCTTTGTTGGCGCAAAGATCGATATTTTCGAAGTAAAAAAAATCTTTGTTGATAACACTGCTTCGTTCAATGACTTAGTGAGAATAAATGACAGATGTGTACCTTTCAAATGCCAAATATGTTATTAAAAACACAAACTATGTGTAAAAGATACGCCATTCTTTCTAAATCCCGCATTTCTAAATTATTCAATTCTAACAAATGTCTTTCGATATTAGCTAAGGAGAAGATGGAAACACTTGTAAGAATTGGTGCTTAAAGAGTGTCATACTTTCGAGCTGAGCTACTAGGTCATAGTCAGCCTACTTTTGAACCATCACCCACAACAACTCATTGTTTGAGTGGTTGATAACCACTCATAGGAAAAGGGATGTACAAAATGAAATTTCGTCTTACCAGTAAGTAAGCCTATGTTCTATGAGTTAAGGCAGGCCATCATGGGAGAGAATCTTTCCTTTTTTGCCCCTCCCCATAGGAATTTTTAAAAATCACGTACAAGTGGATGTCTACGCCGGAAGAGAAATCTTAAGAGGGATTTTTTACCCTTAGAACCCCATATTTACCACGTCCTTGGCAAAAAATTCATCACTGAGTTAGCCTATACTTCGTGGAATGCAAATTTAAAATTTCAAGTTTTTAGCCAAAGGGGTTTGGGAATTCCGTTAAGGGGAGACTAGAGTATTCAAAAACCGAAACCTAAAACCTGTCAACCGGTTTTTTTTTTAACCGATCGGTTTCGAATATTTTGTAAATTGGAAGAAAGCAAAAACCGGTATTTTTTAAATACATCACCAACTGGGTTCCTTGGTCTCTTTTCTTTTTTCTTAACACTTTTATAATCGTTTTTTTGGTTATGAAGATTTAGATTTAATTCTGATAGATTCCGATGAAAACTTAACTTTGGATATTCCAAATTCAAATAGTTTAATTTATGATCTAAATAACACATAAACAGTATTCAAAATCCTAAAAAAGAGACTGTACAAAATAATTCATCATTATATGATGATTTCATATATCTTGATAAATGCGACAAAAGAACTGAAAAGTTGGAAAATTTATATAATTGTCTTTTGACTATTTGTCCAACATCTACTATTAGTAAAAGAGTATTTTCCACTTCTAGTAAACAAAAAAATCGTCTTAAAACCAAACATTTAAATTGCGCTTAGAGCGCTGAAATTACTAACGTACCTAATTTTACCAATTTACAAACTTAATGATCTCTATATAATATATATATTCATTGCGAATACTTTGAAGACATCTGTATATATCTGAGGAACGAAAAACCGTCCCCGGAACATGCGCTGTGCATACATTTATATATATATAGGTATATATGTATATGTATGCACAAGAATTTAAGACACGACATGTAGCGAGCTTAGTTATGATAATTTTTGCAACCCTGTAATATCTAATTAGATCTTGTGTATTTTTAAGTGTACCCTGTAATGTTAAAAAAAGTACCGTTATTTGGTTTTGTTTCTTTTTAAATTTTGTTGCTATTTTTATTATATAATTGCAAAAATGTGCATTTGAAGCTGGCCTCGAATTTAAAACATATTAGAAATATCTACTTTTAAAGTGATTCTTTGGTGTTTTTTAAAGCTTAAGGGTAAGAATTGAATATTTCATTTAATGTTGTGATACATCAACATATTTAGATAGAAATAGCCAGAGGTACTTGGAGTTCGGATGCCGAGCGAAAACTGATCCAACAAATGAATACTGATGCAAATACAGTAATGGAGATTTCTAAGCTACTTGAATGTTCTAGATCCAAGATTTACAACGCCCTAGAACACATCAAGCAATATGGTACCACCAAAAATGTCAAACAGCACCCTAGAGCCCGAAGAACTACACCCAGGGAGGATAGCTTAATTTATAAAGCAGCTGTTAAATATCCTTTTACGAGCTCAAATAAAATTAAAAATGAGATTTTATCGGATTTTGGTATTAATATATCGTCCAGAACAATAAGAAGACGTCTGAATGAGAAAAACTTAGGTGGGTGTATTGCACAACGTAAACCACTTGTGTCAAAAAAAATATTCAATCCCGACTAGCGTTTTCAAGAGAACATCTCAATAAACCAATGGAGCATCACCCAAAGTAGACCTTTAAAACGGCTAAGCATGGTGGTGGTAATGTCATGGTGTGGGCAGCATTTTCCTGGCATGGTGTAGGACCAATTCACAAGATTATAAGTAAAATGGATCAGCACATTTACAAAAACATTCTGACAAGCATTATGATATCATTCGGTGAAGACAACATGCCTCTAATGTGGAAATTTATGCCTGATAATGACCCTAAGTACACTTCACGCTAAGAGAAGAGTTGCTTAGAGGAAACCAATATCACTGTTCTGTTCCCATTGAGAACTTGTAGAATGATGTTGAGAAGCATATACGAGCAGAAAAGCCGAAAAATTTTAGTGATTTATGGAAAGAAATCCAAAAAGCTTGGTATGCTATTCCAAAGGAACGTTGTATGGCATTGATTGAAAGTTTACCCAGAAGATGCGCTGCTGTGATCCGAAATAAAGGCTTTCCCACCAAATATCAATATTGTTTTATGAAGCTGTGCTTTACTTTAGTGAATTAACTTTTTTTTTTGGCTATGCCCTAAATTCATGACCACGCTTAAACTTGTACTAATATGTATAATATTTAAATAAAAAATTTCTAACAAAATAGAGGTGACAAACTATTGTTAATTATTTTTCATAACATTACTAGGATCTTTGCAAAAATAACATGGATCTAAAATTTTTTCGATAAGATGTAAAAATAATCAGAAATATATAAGTGAAATGTCGTGTATTAAATTCGTGGCCACCACTGTATATGTACATATATATTTTTTTTCAAAGAATGTATTTTTTTATTTTTATTACTTTTAAATACTCTTACTATTGAATTTCTGTTTTTTTTTGTAATAAAAACAATTAACAAATTATATAAGATTTTTATTCAAATAAAAAAAAAAAAAAACGAAAAAACCGGTTGACCGGTTTTTTCTGCAAAAACCGAAACCGAAATCGGTTTTTTCAAAATTCGATTTTTCGAAGAAAACCGAAACTGGTTTTTTCAAAAAGCCGGTTTTTTTAATACCCTAGGGGAGACTTTCCCTTTTTGCACCTTTCCGTAGAAATTTCCGAAAATTCCTTCTGAATGTATACCTATGTCCGAGAAGGACCCTATGCCCCAAATTCCAACTTCAAAGCTCCAGCATTTTGACATGCCGTCAAGGAATATTGTAAATATTTCCCTTCATACCCAGCAAAATAAAATGGATGTTATTCTTTACGAATCTCTTTTTTAGAACATCCAAAGAAGTTAGTAGTGCAAATTTTTCGATTTGTAAGAAGTCATTTTAAACAACTTCCAAAAATGTTGATATTAACCCCTACTAGTAAAAAACAATTATTTAGTTGGTCCAAAAATGGTTGATTCCTGCAGTTATTAAATGCCTTATTGAAAACATATTTTCCATTAAAATTCATGGCGTGTTCAAAATCACATTTTTAACGTAAAAAAAGCCACACCCTATATTTATTTTGTAGTCCCTATATTTATATTTAAAAAGTCCATCTGCTCATCGATTTTTCATAGCACCGAAACACACTACTTCCTCCCAATGACAAGCCAATGTTAAAATCATTGATGATTCACCGAAATTTTCACAACTTCGTGTTCAGTAGATGTAGTGTTTAACTACTTCTTCCTCAGCTCTTATTTTGCAGGGTACCGTTATGGGATATGATTTTCATCCTTGGAATTCCATTTTGACCACATCCTTGACAATAATTGCAAAATGAATCTTATCACTAAGTTAGGCTAGACAATGCATATTTTAAATTTCAAGTTTCTAGCCAAAGGTGTTTGGGTATGGGGAGACTTTTCTCATTTCTTAGCGAATTTCTACGCCGGAGAAGGAACATACGTACCAAATTTCAGCTTACTAGCCCCAGCGGCTTGGGCTGGACGATGTTGAATGTGTGAATCAGTCAGTAATATTATTCCTTTATATATATAGATTTGAACGAATTTACCTTTTCATCACCACAGCAGCGATATTGTTTTTTGTTTCAAATCGATTTCTTAGTATTTATGTAATATTCATAATAACAAAATACGGTTGTGGAATTCGATTACATCTTATTAATCTTAGATTAGTTAAATTAATACTGCTTGTCTGAACGGCCTTAGCCAAATAACCAATCCTTAAATTCCATTAAAAAAAGGAGGCATGAATAGGAAAACCTTCATCATTGTCAATCTGTTATGCCATGTTATCTTTATATCCTTCGAACAGTTATAAAACGCAACTATGTGACTGTTTATTCAAACATATACACACAAACAAAAATACATACAGTGAATTCCCAAATTAATGGACAATAATTTTTACATATGTTTAATATGGGATGGAGAAAGCTCGCTCCATTTCATTTTGTTTCTTGAGTGCAGGGTTTCAATTTTACTCCTTTTCCATGTGTAGAGATACAGCTTTATAGTTTTAGGATCCTGAGTTCAAATCAAAATAGTCATATAGTTTTTTCAAATAATTTTTTTATTGATTAAGATGAAAAAATTTTCTGTTGTTACCAGAGACCTAAAAAAACTTTTATTTTTATAAAAAGTATTTGATATAATATGATATTTCCAAAATTATTGCACACAAAAATTGCATAGTTGCGAAAAAATTTTAATTTTTGCAATATTTATATTTCACTCTTCAAATTTTTGTTTTTATTTAAAAGCGTTTTATAAAAATTTCTCACTGATATTTTTTTAAATCGAGAAGTAACTTTTTTAATAAAACGAAAATCTATAATTGGCCTGTATTGTATGCCGGATGTTGATGTAATTAATACACACATCAATTTCCGACTACTTTAAATCACTGTTCATTCTTATTATCACTGGTTGCTAAACTCATCAGTTTCATGGAGTTTGATTTATATTTTTAATTCTTGATAAAAAAATATCACATAATAAATAACTTTTATTATTTTCATTATTATCAGAAATATTATTAAAAAGTAAGAACAAAAATAATATATAAATATAATATAAACATCGACATATTTGTTTGTGACGACCGAAATTCAGTTAATACAGTAGAATTTCGGTTAAAACCATATATTTCAAATGGATCAGGAATATATTAGGTTGCGACAACCAAATAAATCGGTTGCTGAAACAAAACTACTCACTTGGCGAAAAATTCGGTTGTCACAATGAACTTGTTTTCTCGGTTAATACAGCAGAATTTTCTCGGTTAATACAGCAGAATTTCGATCAAAACCAATGCACTTCGTGATTTTATTTGGTCAGCATAATCGACCAAATGTGTCCACAATCGGGAGAATCGTGCTCAATTTTCAGCAAACCGGGTCTGTAGGAAATGTAAAAACACTTATGCATGCTAGCTATCGCTATCGTTCGAAAAGGATGGTGCCACTTGCCACACAGCCAACTAACAATGGCTCTTATGCGAGAAACATTGAATGGCAGTGTTATCTCACGTCGTGGCGATGTTAATTGGCCGCCACGATCATGTAATTTGACACTGTTGGACTTCTTTTTTTTTTGGAACTATTCAAAAGAAAAAGTGTACGTCAATAAGCCAAGAACAATTTAAGAGCTAAAAGATGAGATAATTCGGTACATTAACGACATTGAACCTCATGGACTATCGGATAAAGGAATTCCACCGAAGCCGTGGCGAGCATTTGGCCGATATTTTCTTTCACACACAATTGTCATAAATTCTTCTATCATAATAAAAAAAATTAAGATAATTCTCTGAAAACTTTTTGTTTTATTTACAATTAACATCGTGCATTATTGTTGGACCACCCTATATTTGACAGTCTAGGCATTTTTTTTACTTTTGGTATAAATATTTTAATTTTTTTATTGTAATCGGGCGAACATGTGTTCTAAGGTGTCTACCAGCGAAAAGTTTTCCCACCGGAAAGTGCAATTCCTCTATATTAAGAACCGAACTAAACTAATATAAATATTTTATATATAAATGTGTTGTCAATTTTTGAAAATAGAAAATTATTTTATAATTGTTTCAATAAATTTACATAAGTATGTAAAAATAGCAGGAAATATTTGAAATTCTTGATGGTGAACTAAATGTAATGTGAAGCTGGTACTCCGCACACTTTAGGTAAAATTTTTAAAAGATTTATGACAGGGAAATTAGCTTTATTTTAAATTATGTTCTAAGCTTGGCAGAGTTGCTATTTTCAACGCGAAAATTTTCAAATATTTATTGAACCCCCACAGGTGTTGTTATGACATGCTTTAAACTAGTACACAACTGGTTCAAAATTTAATAGTTTTGTAATTACTATCCCAAAAACTAGTTTATTTCAATTATAATAAATAATTGTGTTTAGCGATGGAAATTTTAATTACTACAACAAATTTTTGAAATGTCCCCGCGGGAAAATGGGGGCCAGTTGGGAATTGAGACTTGTCCCGTGATAGGTGAAAAATGGACCGGTTGCGAAAATTTATATCCGGGATAGGTGAAAAGAGGACCGGTTTCTAAAGTACCTATCACGTGACATGACATGTTCTTTTAGACCAGTCCTGTGGCATGTCACAGAGGGCAATTGACCCCCTCCTAGGACAAGCCCATGTTAAAGTTACCGGTCTCGTGATCAGGCGCTATCACAATGAACCGATCACGTGACGTGTCCTGGGATAGGTCCTTTTCCCGCAGGGGTATTTCATTTTTGATTTATTCGTAAACATGTTTTTTTTTAAATTGAGACAACCAAATTTAAGTGCCTGTGGTGAAGTGGGTAAAGGTACAGCCTTTTAGTCGTAGGTTTAAATTAAAAAATATTTAATAGAATATCTATTTACAGGATGTTCTTTTATAGAATATTATAATCCGTAAACAGAAAAACAATCAATTATTAAAATCAAAATTCCGAATTTGTAAAATTCGATTGAAACTACGAATCTATTTCGGGTGTATAGCTTTATCAGAATTATTTATATTTCAACTTGGTGTAATAAATTGAGTTTTAAATTTTTCTATTCTTTAAAGCAAGCTCTCTTTTAATTGAGAATCCACTGTAGTTGTTTTTGCTATAAAAGCAGGAGTATTTTAGAATGTTCAATACTAAATACTTATACAAAATGTTGCTACCGGATGTCTTTTTGTATTTTTTTATTTTGAATTGATTTTTAGACACTCGTTGCATTAGTTATCTATTTTTAACCAATTCATCATTAAGGAGTGGCTTATTTCAAATTAGTTTTTTTTTTGTTGTAAAATACAAAAAGTTGGAATGGAAAAATTTTGACGGTTAGACTTTTACAGCAAGCTGTAAAAATTACAGAAATGTTTGCTACATTTCTCTTCTTTTTAAATATTAACCGAATTTTGTTGTGAAAATCAATATTCAGTAGCACCAACCGATTTTAGTAAATAATTGTAACCGAATTGGAAAAGCTCTTAATGTGAAGATATGAAAAGACATTTCGTAGATTAATATGGTTTGAAAAATTAAATATTTTCATTCTGTAGTAAATTTAAGGATTTCCTGTGTAGTAAATGAGGAATTAGTTTAGCAAAATTATGTGGACTTAAGATGATTTGAAATAGCTGAGAGTACAAAACTTTTTTTTTTTAATTTTGAAATGCTTATAACCTGAAGTGTTTATTTTTTTTTATATATTGAGCAACAAAATATACTCATCACAGAACAATTTGACTTCCTTATTTTATAAATGGTCTCAATGCTGATTATATACAAGTTAAAAATTTTTTGTGTGAAACATTTTACTATATTTTTGGTGTTTTTTTTTTTTTTCTTTTAAGAACATGAGAAAATATATACATATCTAAAAATAAAAATTATACATAAAAATAAATTTAATTTCATAAGAAAAAGACTGTGTTTCAAGATTAGAGAAACTACTCAATATTTTTAGGTTGTACTTTCCGGAAATTTGTTAAATTTAGATTGTTATTATTCTTTCATAATAGAAATGTACAGATAATATTACCACGCATAACTATCTCTATTTTTGAACGTTTATTTCTGGTCAGGGTGTCCCGTAAATGGAACAAGTTACCAATTTAAGAAATTTTGCAGACTTTCATAATGTTTCCAAAGGTAAACTTTTCTCATATATTTGTGAATCCATGGAAAATTAAACATTAACCTCATTCTTTTTTGCTTTACATTTTTATACTTTTTATAATTCATAACAACTTATTTTTTTTTTTGTGCCGGTCAATTTAAAGTTTGTCGCTAACATGGACTTAATGTTATTGTTTAAAAATTTATGTTTGTGGATATTTATTTATGCAGTGGTTTTTATAGTATTTTTTTTTGTCTGGGTCGTAGATACTTATGTTTATAGATTAATTGTAAATTTATATTCTTTATGGTACATAAACACGTTAAAATCTGTAATATTTAGTATTAGCATTAATATCATTGGCCAAATGTTGCTTTAAATATTACAATAAATAAATAAATGAAATGAAAAAGGCAATCATCATAAACAATGATTGTAAAAAATAGCAGTAATTAGTTATTGTTGTTGACGAATGCCTTTATTCTGTTCTCTGATACTCATATACGTTTTTTCACTAATTTGAAATTTGTTTATGGAAATAATAAAATAACATAGATGATCAAAATGTAACATTAATACAATTTTTATTTTTTTAATACTCTATTGAGCAAATTTTTAATTTATATCTAAAAGTTTGGTGGTAAATTTTTTTTTTTTTTTTTTTTTTTTTTTATCTCATCATTATTTATTTGCAATCTATCCTTCGATAATAAGCAAACTAGATATAAAAATTAGTTACAATAAATAATAACCTGTAGTATATTACATCAATATGTAATATCACTAGTAGAAAATATTACAATAATATTTGTGATAATATTAATAATAAGTTATATTGTTTAATTTATTTTCTAAATGGTAGATCTAATACATGCAGTCTTTTTAGTCTCTTCGTCTCATTGGTTTCATCTAATAAGCAAATTGCTAATATGTTAGAGTGATCGTTTAATCTTTTCAAATATTTTGCAGAAAATCTTTTGATTTCCTCCTTAACTTTTGGCATATTGAGGTCATTGTGTATTATGTTGTTTGTGACAAACCAAGGTAGATTTATAATAGTCCGAAGTGTCTTGGATTGAAATCTTTGTAATATTTCTATGTTAGAGTTGCTGGCTGTACCCCATAGATGAATACCGTATATCCAAATTGGTTTAAGTATTGCTTTATAAATTCTTATTTTATTCTCTGTACTTAACTGGGATTTAGGACGAAGAAGCCAGTATAGTTTTCTAAACTGAATCTCTAGTTGTTTTCTCTTCTTTCTGATGTGATTTTTCCAAGTGAGCCTTCGATCCATGTACATACCGAGATACTTGACGCAACTAGTGTGAGGGATAGTTTCATTGTTTATTTTGACTGCTTCACAATCTCCCTTTCTCATTGAAAAAGTAATATGATTGGATTTATTCGAGTTTACTTTGATGTTCCACCTGGTAAGCCACTTCTGTATATCGTTGAGTTGATTTTGAACTAGAAGCGAAGCTTCTATTGGCGACTCACTAACTGCCAATATAGCTGTGTCGTCTGCATACGTTGCCACTAAAGTGTTGTCGAAAATAGGTAGATCAGATGTGTAAATCGTATATAAGATGGGTCCTAGTACGCTGCCCTGTGGTACGCCAGAATGTATCTGTTTAAGATCAGAGTAACTATTATTATGTTTAACGTAAAAAAGTCTTTCAGATAAATACGACTTTAGAAGTAAGTAATAAGGTGTTGGTAGAAACTTCTTCAGCTTGTACAATAGCCCAGTATGCCACACGCGATCGAAAGCTTGTTGAACATCTAAAAATACTGCAGAGCAGTATTTTTTGTTCTCCAAAGCTTCCGTAATGTATTGTACAATTCTATGGCATTGCTCAGGTGTCCCGTGCTTGTGGCGAAAGCCGAACTGATGCTCTGGTACAATATTGAACTCTTCGACCAAGGGCGCCATTCTTCGAATAAATATTCTTTCGAATATTTTCGAAAATGTTACCAACAAGCTTATAGGTCTGTATGACAAAATGCTATTTTCAGGTTTATTTGGTTTAGGTATCAAAATAATCATAGCACACTTCCATTGTGAAGGAAAGTGGCTCAGTCTCAACATAGCATTAAATATGTAAGTAAGAAAAATTAATCCCCTCTTTGGGACATGTTTTAGCATTTGAGCATTGATCTGGTCATAGCCTGGTGATTTTTTGGGGTTCAACATCTGTATCTCATCACGTATTTCTGCTGGCGTTATGTGCTTAATCGGAAGATCCATTGGACAGGGTGAATCAAGAAATTCTACTATATTTGCTTCATCTGAGGAACCTGTATTAAAGTTGAATGGTCTGAAGACCTTTTCTAAATAAATGGAAAATGCCGATGCCTTGTCTTGGTCAGATTTTAACCACTTATTGCTTTCATCCTTAATGGGAGGATCTCTTTTTTGTGGTCGCTTTAAATACTTTGTGGCTTTCCAAAGGTTATGATCATCTCTGGCTGATGGATTTAAGTTTTCTAGGTAGTTTTTAATGGAATTATTTTTAAATTGTCGAAGAAGTTGAGTCAATTCTTTGGCGCATCTATTAAAATTTCTCTTATCTAGTGGATGATGACTGGTTTGCCATATTTTACGTAGTTTTCTCTTTTTGTTAATTAAAGCTTTGATTGCAGTTGACAGAACAAATTTATTTGTAATGTTGTTGTTTTTAGGTGTTGAGAGATAGGAGGCTTCGTGTAGCAAATTAGTAAAAAATTCAACATTATCATCGATTTCATCTACTGTTTTCAGAGAAATTTTTAAGTTAATATTTTTTTCAATCCAGTATTCAAAGGAATCAACGTCAGTTTTATTTGAAAACAAATAATCCGTAGTGTTACATAGAGATGTGCTGTATGTTACCAATATTGGGGAATGGTCAGAACTGAGGTCGAAACATTCCATTATATCCAGATGATACCTTGGAATACCATTATATACAACGAAATCCAGGAGATCTGGAATTTTCCGAGGGTCCGATGGCCAATAAGTAGGTTTCCCTGTAGAGATTACTGAGAAGTTACCATTCTGTATACATTTTAAAAGTTCTCTTCCTTTTGGATTACTTAGCCGTGAACCCCACCATGAGTGTTTTGAATTAAAATCACCTCCAATCAGAAATCTTGATCCCAGTTTGTCAAAGAAATTTTTAAAATCATTAGCTTTAAGATTAAAACGTGGTGGAAAATATACTGCTCCAATAGTTAATGGATTGTTTTCGCTGATTACAGAAATTATGGTAGACTGCAGATAACTTTCTTGAATCTCATGCATAATTTGGAAAGGTATTTTTGATTTTAAAAGGATGGCAGAGCCACCATGTGCCGAGTCGTCAGGATGGTTAGTATTGATTAACGCGTACCCATTTATGTGGAAATAAGATTTGCTTGTGAAATGTGTCTCTGAAACCAAAAGTATGTCTATTTTATTAATATTAAGAAAAACTTCTACTTCTTGCCTATGATTGCAAAGACCATTGGCGTTCCATATTGCTATTCTTAGGTCTATTTGCATAATTTATTTATCAAAAGAGAAATCATGTTTAGTAAATTGTTTGTTTGTTCTATTTGACTTTGCATTAGTGCTTCTAATCTGGCAAACGAGTTTGCGTCACTTTTATTTGATCTTAAAGCTTCGGCGTAAGATCTACGGTTGTCATTTTGGGTTTCGCTATTTTGAGGATAATCGGTTTGACCAACAAAAGCTTGTTGATTATTATTTAAAGCATAATTGCGAGCATATGGTCTAACCTCACGCTTATTTCTAATAATTGCCTGGTAAACTCTGCAGCCACGATAGTTAGCTGGATGTTCTAGTCCACAATTCGAACAACAAGCTGGGATGTCTCTATTTTTCTGACATTCGGCAGTGGGGTGTTCATTGCCGCATTTTACACAACGATAATTTTTAGTGCAATATGCCTTTGTATGGCCGAATTGCTGGCATCTGTAACATTGTACTAATTGTTTTACTTTCCTTGGTGGTTCAACTTTAACAGCTGCATTGTTTAAATGTCTTAGATTGTATATATCTTTGTTATTTTCACTTGGTTCAAGGTCAATAAAAAATAAAGGCAAGGGATCTTTAGTTATCCTGCTACGGATATTCATGACGTTTCTCACTTTATGATTATCCATTTCTAAAGCATCTTTAATGTCATTCACAGATGTTGTAGGATGTAAATTTTTTATAACCACTCTAAATGCTCTTTTAGTTTTTAATTGGTAGGTATGAAATTTAATTTGTTTTTTATTAAAAAAATTTACAATATTTTTGTAAGATTCTATGGTTTTAATCATAAGTTTAACCTGATTATCTCTTAATGCTTTATATGTGAATTGTGCTGGTTCGATTATTTTAGAAAGATCTTTTATCATGCTAGAAACATTTTCTACACTAGGTATGAATAACGGTGGGGGTTTAGGTAAAGATGTTGTGTTTGATGCTATTTGATCCAAACCAAACTCGCTCTCTTTATCTCCTTCATTTATGACGTCATCAAGTACTTGATATCTATTATTACTAGAACATGGTTCATTTACGACAATTGCTCTCTTTTTATTTATTTGAGTTGGTGGAGACCTGGAGATACTTCGTTTACTCGATCGATATACCTGCCAATTAACTTCACCCTCACTCTCCTCTGTCTCACTAGATTCGATCATTCTGTTGCTAAGCAGAAGATCACTATATGTTGACAAAAAACAAATAAGTAATGTATTATATTCTTTTGTTGTTTTTTTTAGTTCTTTTTGTTATTAATATTTATATGATAATATATGTAATGTTTGTAAAGTAAATTATGCGAAAATTAATTTGTTTCTTCCGACACTATTTTGCTAGTACATTAGTTACAGGCAGTAGAAATGAAACTCTGGTGGTAAATTGACAAAGAAATTAATTTGAAATGAGCCACTCCTTATTGTATTGGTATATATTGCTGAAAGGATTTTTTTCATTTTGTGTGTAGGTATTATTATCTTTGTGTATATCGGTTGGTCGTTGAGAGCAAAGCTCGTTGTAATAAAAAGAGAATAGATTCAAAAGGGTTAACTTACCCTACTTACGAGGGGGATCTCTTGGATCGGACACTATAACAAGTTTTACCAGAATTTTATTATCAAAAATGACAAACTAAATCGTTATTATCTTTATATTGTTTAAATAAAGCTAAGAAATGACTGAATAATTTTATATAAAAATCTCTCGAATTTACTGTTACATTCATTAAAAAAAGTGTACGAGGGCATTTCGAAATGTTTTAGCCTAACAATGAAAAACAAGAGTTATATATCTAAAATTATTATTATTTTTCAATATTATCTCCTGAAAATTTAATAGGCCAAGTCCAAAGTTTTTTCACCAATTCTATCTCTTGATTAAAATAATATTTCTGAAGCTGTGCAAAATTATCATTTATAGCTGCAATTGCATCTTTATTCGAGGTTAAACGCATGTCAGCCTTTTTAAATATCACTATCAAATTTTACATGGATATTCTATATTCCTGTGTTATCTGTGCTGTTTTGGGTTGGTACTTTTAGAGGCTCAGAGTTGGACAAATACCTAGGGCCGTATGCAAAAAAATAAATTACTTCAACTTTAACTTTCACATTAGTTAACAAACACATTAAGGCTATCAAACCTTTGTTAAAACTTCGTATGCAAAAACCCCACTTTAACAAATAAAAGTTTTAATGAATTTTATAGTTTGGATCTGGCAATGCCATCATATTCACTTGTCACTTTATGGTTAGCGATGCATTAAAACGAATATTAATTCAGCCGGGTAATCAAATATTTAAAAGGGTTCTTATTATTTTAACATAAAATAATATGTTTTTTATGCAATCTTCTTCGATTTACTTATTCAATAAAATATAAACACCAAATGAACTAAATTAAGGAAATTGAGAAGAACTAAAGATATTTTTTTTGTAATATATGTTTTAAGTATTCTAATAACGAGCTGTATTGATTTGTTTTGATTGTAAGTACATCACTAAAACATTTTTACATTTACATTGTTTTGTGATGTGGTTTAATCAGTTATATTATTTTTTTTTGTTGTTTGTTAAAACGATATTTTTTTTAAATTGGCCATCAGGAAAGGAGAACCCATTAGTCCTCGGCTTGTATATTCTTGGCCGATAATAATTTCCGATTTGGATAATAGTATATACTTGTAAAAATAATACACAGTTAACACTAATTTTTCAAAAATCACAATTAATTTAACCAATTCTTATTAAATTTCACAAATTATTTTTTTTAATTATAATTTTCACAAAATTTTAATTTACAATATATCACTAACATACGTTTAAAGTACGTTGCTTTCTACTTTAAAATATTTAGTTACCAAACGTTTACCAAAGGTATGTTAAGCTAATAATCGCTTTTGGATACAACTTTAAGCAATTTTGCTTAACAATGGTTTACCAAACTTTTTTTTTGCATACGGCCCCTAATGTTTAAACCGATCCAACTTTCAAAGTAATAATTTTTACAAATCGTATCTTATATGAAAGCTTAGATCTTCTACTTTTATATAATTCGTTCGAAAATAAGTGGTCTCTTTACTAAAATATTGCAAAAATGCAAAACGTTATTTATCAGTGAATATTAAAAAAATTACCAAGTTTAAGTACATCACATTTTGAAAAACAAAAAACAGCACAAATTTTTAGTCAAACCCAAGGACTTCCATTACAAAAAACGATTAGATTGTTTCAAAAACTTTTGGAATGAATCAAAATGTAATTTATAAAACATCAATTGAAATTCAAAACACCAAATGAAATTTAAGAAATGTTTGTTAAATTTCAATATTTTTTTAATTGTGTTTGGTATTTTTTTAATTAAACTGAATTTTTGATTCTTATGTGGAATTTTTTGAATTTTAATTGTGTTCTTTTATTTTGGATTTTTTTTTTAATTTTATTTGATTTTTTTTTTTTTGGCAATTTTGTCCACATATGTATATGGGTGATTTTTTATTTTCATTCCGTCATAAACGGACGGAAAGTTTGCGGACTGATATATCAGATAAAATACGGAGTTGTCCATTGAAAGTCCGTCAATGACGGACCATTTACGGGTCCGTATTTGTACCGTTTTTCAACAAAACCGCATTAGTATTGATTCTTTAATTTTTTTAATTTTTGATAACAAATTATAGTTTTTTTTTCTTTAAATATGTTGATAAAGATATTGAATAAAATAAAATAACAAATCTCTTACATATTTAATTAAATGATATATTCATCCCCAGCACAACTAGCATCTCTATCCACCACTGCAGTTATGGTCCTTTAAAAATCATAAAAAAATTAACCAACATTTTAATATAGGTTTAATTGGTGGCGCTTACGAAATGATGTAGCATACAGAGCAAATTTACACATTTTTTAACAAAATCTATTATAAACTGTCAGACAATATTTTTATTTGTAAAACTGCATAAATTTGCACACATCACCGTAAAACTTGTTTTAAATTTTATAAATATTAACTCATATGGTAGATATCAATTAAAATTATTTTTGCTGTGTGATGTAAGATTTCTTACTCAAAACTAATTATTCGTTTTTGACAGTGTTGTCAGTTTAAGGGATTTAACCCTAAATTGGGGATTTTATTTCGTGAATAGGGATTAATATTTCCGTTTGAGAATACGGGGATTTTTTGAGGGTGACAATAATATTTAAGTAAATTTTTGGGGATAAAGTATTAACAATATTTTGATCTCTTTTAAATTATATTATTTTTTAACCCTGTTACTATTTCATAATTTATGGTAGCGGTGTAGTTGTAAAATGTACATAACTCGATAATACGCAATACTTTTCTTATTCATACTAAAACAGCATTGTATTTTTATACCAAAAACTATTATATGTTCATGTTTTTCAGACCAAATTACGATTATATACAGAAAAGTACAACTATGTATGTATTGAGTTTGTACTTTTTTTGAGTTTGTACTTTTCAATATCGAAATGCTCAACACTTATGCAACTCTATAGCGGTGAATAGTTTTAAATTATACTACGTTCATGTTGAACCCCAAAATACGTAACATATTTTGTTTTGTTTTAGGTTCTCGACTTTAAATTTAAAAAATGGAAACAAAATATTTTGGGCTTCAGTATAAAAAAATATTAAACAAATTTTGTATCTGACAATAATATTTGAGTACAAATTTAAATTAAAGTCAAAATTTATATGCATCTACTGAAATGGTGAAACTTTTTAATACAAACACCATATACAACAAAATTTCTTAAACTTATTAATCAGATGATTTTGATTTTAAAACTGCTTAAATTATAAAATTCGGTACATAACATTTGTTTGGTTATGTATATTGATACACCAAAACGGAATCAAAACATATTGTTTTCGAAAATTCTATTATACGGTTCCGTTTACGTACAAGCTTTGACGAATACGTATTTTCTGACCGCAAACGTACAGTAGAAGACGGATTTATGAACCCATACGTGTTGAAGAGTCCATAAAAATATATCTTGGGTAACTTTTTGAAAATTACTTCTAAACAAATACAATTTAAACATATATGTCCGCCTTGGCAAGAAAGCTGTATTTGTGTATAAAAATGAATAAATTCAATATTTATCGCGTGATCCGCAATAGGCTTGTCCTAGGAGCGGGTCAACTGCACTCTGTGGCATGTCACAGTACTGGTCTAAAAGAACTTGTCACTTAACATGACATATAAACCGGTCGCGTGGTAGGTACTTTAGAAACCAGTCCTCCTTCCACCTATCTTGTGATATGCATTGTGGAACCGGTTTAGTTTTCACCTATCACAGTACACGTCCCAATTCCTAACTGACCCCTTTTTTCCCGCAGGGTCATTCATATATGTATAATGTAACATAAATAATAAAACACTACCTTGAGTTTTACCGGTGGTAGCAACATAAGAAGGGGACAAACAATTATCAATGTTGACAGAACATTTTTCTAGAATTTCACGCTACGCAAAACAAATATATAACATATCATTTTACAACTTGCTGAAATGCTGTGCTCTTTTTACACAAACTAATATACACAAAACACCATGACTTAATTTCTTCAAATCAAAAAAGGCAGAAAGATTAATGGTAGTCAATATCACAGTAATCTAAGAAACAATTCCTTATTGACACTATTAGCCGTCAATGCAAGGCAATTTAAACGAGAATTTTTTAATCATTTTTCTTAAAAGGATAAATTTTCAAATTTTTTACATTCTTGTAATTTTTTTATTATTCTATAACTTTAATTTTTTATATAATTCTTTTGACGTATTCCCAGTAAGCAAAATGTTTCAAAATCGCATAGAATAAACTTCTTCAAAAATTTCGTTGCTTTTCCTTCAGATTGGTCTCTGATCCACTTTTACCAGATATTGTTATTTTTTGTCTTTATGTTTAATTATTTTTAAATTGATTTATAGAGGTCAATACAAATATCAATTTATTAATTCATAATTTCAAAGAAAAATACTTATATACATTTGTTGGTTTTTCGTTTCATTCCATAAAATTTTTTTTTCCATATTTCATATTATTTATTGAATCTTCACTTTTAAAGACTGTAAAATAACAATAATTATCCAAATCTTAAAACTAAATATTGATTGTTAAGTCCAGCCAGTGCCAGACTGATGTTATGTGGTTCAACTGGGACCATTATTTCCCCATATTATTAGCGGACCAGATCCGCAGTGTCCCTCCTCCTAAGACGCTGGTGGCCGTGATTATTAGTTAAGTTACGGGCTAGTATGTTGGGGTGTGTTTCCAGTTTTGTTAAATAGCGTTGACAGTGTCTAATAATTCCATCTTTGACCAGGGGTACATTCAGGTCTTTATGTATGTTGTAATTCCTAACATACTAGGGTGCGTTCGTGATCGTCCTCAAGAATTTATTTTGCATTCTCTGAATTTTCCCTATATTGGACGCAGAGGCAGTACCCCAGAGCTGAATTCCGTAGCACCATATGGGTTTCATGATCGAATGAATGAGTAATTTGCAGTCCAGGCCTAGTTTAGAGTTTTTGCCAGTAAGCCAAGCGAGTAAAGCAGTTTTTAGCCTCATCTGAGTTATTTTCGCATCTATATGATTTTTCCACGTGAGTCGACGGTCAAGGTGAATACCGAGATATTTCACACATGTGTGTTGGGGTATATTCAGATTATTAATTTTAATGGGTGGACACGTCTCTTTTCTCAGTGTGAAAGTAATGTGGATACATTTCTGTTCATTCACCTTAATTCTCCACTTATCCATCCAAGCTTCCAATTGTGAAATGTGAGTCTGTAACATTCTAGACGCTATTTTTGAGTCATCGTGGACGTTTAAGATTGCAGTATCGTCAGCGAAAGTCGATGTGTGGGTATTAATATCTAATGGCATGTCTGAAGTATAAATGATATATAACAGAGGACCCAAAATGCTACCTTGTGGAACTCCGGCTTGTATATCTTGAGGAGAGCTGACAAAACTTTTTTCAGCAAGAGTGAATTTTCGATTTGTTATATAGCTTTTGAGTAGCTTGTGAGTATTTGTTGGTAACAAAAGTTTTATTTTAAACAGTAGACCTTCATGCCAAACCTTATCGAAAGCCTGTGAAACATCGATAAAAAGGGCAGAGCAGTATTTTTTCTCCTCGAACGTTTTTCTGCTCAATGGTGCTGTGTTTTCTCCTGAAGCCAAATTGGTGTGATGGAATACAGTTGTTTTGTTCCACATAAACAGTTATCTTTTCCATTAAGATTTTGTCGAACAGCTTTGACAAATTGGATAATAGGCTTATAGGCCTATACGATTCCACTTTTGTGTGATCTTTGCCTGGCTTGGGTATCATTTTAACGAGTGAAACTTTCCATTCTGGGGGATAGTATTCAAGGCGTATAATAGCATTAAAAATAAAGAGAATTATCTTTAATGCTATACGGGGTAACTCCAAGAGCATCCTGTTACCGATTCCATTGATACCAGGAGCTTTTTTGGGGTTTAGTTCAAAAATAGCCTTTTCGACCTCTCTCATCTCAAACGTTAATCGGGTAGCTGCTCGGTGCTGGGGTAAAATCGGTGGCAACTCTGTTACAGAACTTGTTATATTTGGCGTGAATACTTTTCTTAAATGTTCTACAAACAGATCTCCTTTTTCAGTATCATTTCTAGCCCAACCTCCGTCTGATTTTCTCAAAGGAGGCTTACATAAGACAGGTCTTTTTAAATTTTTCATTTAAGAGTCGTTCGACATCGGCAGACAAAATAATATTTTGTCTGTTGTGTCGGGGGGGTTTGGTAGCAAGTTGAGCAGCAAGTTTGAGATTTATTTCAAAATTTTGAATCTTAGCGGTATGTTTTCCGAGCAATGTGTACTGATAAATTTTTTATACTTCAACCATTCTGTTGTTTTGCCTGTCAGTGCTAAGTCACCAGAGGGGGGTACAATTCCTCGGGGGTTTAAAATAGTAACAACTGTAGGTGCGTGATCAGATGAGAGATCCAATAATGGTTCTACATGGACCAATTCTCTTGCAATAGACATTGTTATTCCAAAGTCTATCAGATCGGGTATTTTCCGACGATCCGTTGGCCAGTACGTGGGTTCTCCACTAGAGATCACATCCATACCCAGCTTAGAAATTGTATTAAACAAAACACGGCCCTTAGGGGTAACAAGCCGTGACCCCCAGAATGTATGCTTGACATTATAGTCTCCAGCTGCCAGAAAACGCGGTCCTAATGATTCGAAAAAGCCTGTGTACTGATCCTCCGTTATGGAGAATCTGGGGGGAGAATAAATTGACGAAATCACTAAGTCTTTATCGAATTCTTCAAAACATATAGTAGTGGCCTGAAGATAATTTTCGCAAAGATCACACATAAGAAAATGTTTTAATCTAGATTTAATGAGAATAGCTGATCCTCCACATGACCTGCCTCTTGGGTCCTTATTATCATACATTGTGTACCCGCGAATTGAAAATGAACTTCTCAGGGTTAAATGGGTCTCAGAAATAAGCATTACGTCAATTTGCTGATTTCTGAGAAAATACTCGAGCTCTTCTTTATGTTGGCATATGCCGTTAGCATTCCAGTAATATATTTTCAAACTGTTCATGGTTTAGTTAACAAAGCTTGCATCAAAATAGACTGATTTCTCATCATCTCTTGCATCATATTACTCTTTGAGTTTGTAAAGTTAGTAACAGTTTGAACCAGGGATTCAATGGATGCTTCAAGTCTGCTGAAATTTTGTATCTGGGGTTCAGATTGAGAAAGTGGAGCATTTGGATTGACTTGTGCGGCTTGTGGAGTTTTTGGGGGCTGTGGTTGTCCTCTTAGAACTTCAGAGTATGAAGCACTGTTGGTGATAATTTGTGGGTATTGTGGAATATAAAATTCCGGTTCCAACTGTGATTTCATTCGGGGGTTTCGGGTTCTGTTCAAAATTGAGTTTTTTAATTTTAAATATACCTCACAACCTCTGTAATTAGCAGTATGGGGGTTACCGCAATTGCTACATTTCTTTTCAGTATTTACTGTCTTTGGTTTGGTGCAGTCAGCTGTGCTATGCAGCTTACCGCAAACTGCATGTAGTCTACAATAAGACCTAGTGTGACCATACTCCTGGCAGTTCGTACACTAAGCAGGTCCTCGTCGCTTATGTGGTGCTTCAACTGTAACTCTATAGTGTAGCAAGTACCTAAGTTGATAAATAGGGTGTGTTTCATTTTTCTTCAACTTGATATCGCCAGGCTCTAATTCAACTCGCAAAAGGGGTTGGGGAGCTTATCCCGGTTTCTAATATTAACAACGGACTTAACTTTAAAGCCGTTGATTTCGAGTGCCTTCTTTACTTCAAGTGGGTCATTGTATGATTAAATACCCTTAATCACTATCTGAAGACCTTTGCTGCTCTTCAACTGGTAAGTATAAAAATTTTTTTTCTGGATTCAAGAAATGATAGTAATTTTCTGAAATTGGATTCACATTGATCTTGAATCTTAGTTTCAACAATTTTTCCATTTTTTATTGGCACAATATAAAAAGAGTTTTCCCCAATAAGGCTGACTAGGGTTTTAACAAATTCATTTGAATTTTGCTCTCTTAGATAGATAGGGGGAGGTCTTTGTGGTTTAGGTATCACCGGGGCATCATTATCTTCGCTTTCCAGTATTGCAAAACGGTTTTGGGATTGAGTGACATTTATTTCACCTTTACTAAGCTTAGGATAGGGAGCTGTTTTAGCCGATTTTGGGCTTCTTTTCCTCTTAACTATTTTAACATACCTGTCTAATCCAGTCTGTACCAATGGTTTGGCGGTAATGATGACTGGCAGGTCAACATTGGGTGTTGCGCCAGTTGAGGGGTTAATAGTTAAACTACTTACTGACGGAAAGTTAAGCATACTTTGGGGCTGTTTTAAGTTATTAGGTTGAGCCATAATATTAATATCACTGTTTAACGTAGCAGAAGATGTTGTTGGTGTTTTAATAATCTCACCAATTGTTGATATTGTAGCTGTAAGTTTTGGTGAAGTCAAAGCAGACAGCGTTTTGTGTGTTGTTGTTAAACTGGGCACTGTATTTGTTGGTACTTTTATATTTTCATGTTCCTTTGTGTTATTGGTTTTAATTTTTTCACATGAGAGTAAAGGAGAACATGAACGGGATCTCTCAATTGTTTTTGCGGTTAAATAATTTTTGTTGTAATTGGGATCACTAATGTTTTTATTAAAATTGATGTTATCTCCCTTTAGAAAAACATAGGCATTTCTGCCATTTGCACTGATCATTCTCTCCTCTTGAATTATATAGCTCATATGCTCTTTTCTTTATAAGAAAGAAAAGAAAAAATAAACAAAACAAATTCCTGTTTGTTAAGGGTTTTTATAAATGTTTTTTTTTTTTATTTAAATTTTAAATTGAACACGGTTTATTTGTTTTTTGTAATAAATATATTATTTTTTAAGCGTCCAAGCGCTGTTGTTTTCTATATATTTTTTTAAACACTAATAAGCCGATATTTTAATAAATTCACGGACCGAATAAATAACACGTCTATCCTTTATGACTGTTATAAATATAAAAATATAAAAAAATCCATAAAATGTATTTTTTGTTTTTGTAACCAAAGACATTTATATCTAAAGAAAGAGCAAAATATGTACATAATTGCTTTAGTGCCGCTACTTTTGAATAGGTGGCGCTTGATTAACTAAAACAATACCCTGCCCCATGGCTAGGTCCAAAGAAATTTATATATGAAGAAAGAGCAAAATGCATAATTGCTTTAGTGCCGCTACTTTTGAATAGGTGGCGCAGATATGGCGATATAGCCTTGGATTAGGCTTTCAATTAATTTATTTACCAAAAATATTAAATTAACTACATACTTTAAATTCGAATGCATTCAGATGTTACTAGTAGACTTATTACATAATTTTAAAGTCAATTTTTCAAATGTTTGACGTAATAAAAGCATTTGTTTCACATTTTAATGTCAAAAAAGAAATTTTCATAGAGGAAAATAGTATTTTTTTTATTCCATTTGTATTGAATCGAGGGTTTGGCGAATGTATATTTATGTTAATTTTTTCTTTTATAAAAAAACACACATGAATAAAGTGCAATATTGTGCTCTTAAACATCTAAATGAATATTTTTCATAGTTTTTGGCAAATATTCATTTATGTTACGAAGAAAATAGAAATTTAATAATACTCTACTGCATATTGTAGCACAATATGGCTAATGGAGACTAGCTCTGATGGGCCATCTATTGACAAATAGTTACAACTCATTTTCTTTCATTAATAAATTAGTTTCTTTGCTGTATTCTCTTCATCAAAGACATTAATTTATAAAGATAGAGCAAAATGCATAATTGCTTTAGTGTCTCTACATCGCAGTAGATGGCCCTCAAGTAAATAGATAACAATACCCTGCGCCATGTCTAGGTCGGCATGGCTTTGGATTTGGCTTTCAATTGCATAAGTAACCACAAATATGACATTTAATACATATTTCTAATTCTAGGACATTCAGCTGTCAATAGCAGACTTATTTCATAAAACTAACGTCAATTTTTTAAATTTTCGACGTGGTAAAAGAATTTGTTTTACATTTTTATTGGCATTGGAAAATACATATTTATGTTAAATCTTTCTTTCAAAATAAATATATACACATACGATAAACTGCAATACTGTGCTCTCAAACATCTAAATGAATATTGATTTAGAAAATTTAAGTATAATATACACATAAAACATATATTTTTGCATAGTTTTTGGCAAACATTCTTTTATGTTACAAACAAAATAGAAAATCAATAATACCCTCTTGAATATTGTAGCAGAATATGCCTAATAGGGAGAAATTATTTTCAGATGCGCCACCTATTGGGAAATAGTTTCAACTTATGTTCCTTCCTTAATAAATTAATGTCTTTGCTCTTCATTAGACAATTACACTTTAATTTTTTAAAGAAAGAACATTCGTTGCAACAATTTATCAATACGTGGCACATCAGAAAGTGCATTCTCTCCATTAGGCATATTCAGCTACAGAGCTAGTCCCCATTAGCCGGAACAAAATTGAGTATTTGACAAAAACTATTCTTTGAAATGTGTTTTTTGTGCCTCTAAATTGCCCATACAAATTTAGTACAATTTCATAGTAGCGACTTGTAAATAACATATTTTCTCATACTTTTTTCACCAGTCGCTTAGCATTAAATATTTTGTATTCACTTCAAGTATTTTTTAACTACTAAAATTTTTATCCACCACAAAAAATTTTTTGACCTCAAAATTTTTTTTTCACCTCTAAATTTTTTTACACCAAAAAAGTTCTTTTCACATCTAATCAAGTTTCTCACCTCAAAAAATTTTTTCACCTATATAATTTTACTTCAAAAGTTTTCTTATATAATTTGTATTAAAAACAGTAGAGAACATCTTTTCAGGATATAGGTGGAGGGTATTCAAAGATTCGGCACAGCCGAATTTAGCCTTTTTTACTTGTTTATTAATGCTAAATGTTTACTGAGATACGTAGATTCTTTTGTTTTTATTAAACTTTGCTGTTTTTCAATTTTCTGGTAGGTATAAAGGGATTAAAGTAGAAATATAAATACTGAAATAAAGAAAGCCTCGACATACACAAACTTTTGCATTAACACCAACACATACATAAGTACATTGATATTCATTGATAAACAATGTAAGAATGTTGTATAATAAATTAAGAAGTAAATGGTTCACATTATATAATTTCCAGTTACGGATTGTCACCTTATTTGTGGATTGAAAGTCTTAGTACCACCTATTTTGAATAATATTTTTACATTTCTTACATACAACAACGTCAAGAATTCGTTAAATTGTCTTTGTATTTGTATCCAATAAAAAAAACATTTCATTATAATATAAATTAAGATTAATGTCTATATTTAGTATAATAATGTTAAAGAAAAATAGATGTTATCTTAAAGAACAAATTTATTACATACATATATTCGATAATTTGGACAGATAAGTATTGTAGTGTGCTCTTATGTAAAATCGAACAACTAGTGAAGAATTTTCAGGAGTTAATAATTATACAGTGTTTTAATTATAACTACCCAGACAGAAACTCCCAACTATACAAAAAATGTACTGGTAAACAACTGTATTTCTTGTAAAATTAACCCCAGAAGAAATAACCAAAGCTACGATTAATATTGTAATAGCAAATCATTGTTATACCCTACTTTTTGCGTTTGTTGGGTCAAATTGACAAAATTTTTTAATTATTGAAAACCATAATTTGGTTTATTTGTATATACAGATGTCTTCAAAGTATATGTAGTGCATACCTATATATACATATATATATATATATATATATATGAAGACATTTTGTTACTTTGGGGACCGTCCTCAAACTTTTAATTAATCTACTGTATACACTAAAGACATTTTACTGGATACAGCGCATATTATAGAGACTTTTTTGGCTGTATATACAAATGTCTTCAAAGTATATGTAATGCATATATATATATATATATATATATATATATATATATATATATACATATATGTATATTTGAATATTTTCTTGTAATTTTTATTGAAATAATTTTGTATTTAAACAAACCATTTTGATAAAAAAACAAGTAAAAAAGGGTTAAATTCGGCTGTGCCGAATCTTTGAATACCCTCCACCAATATCCTAAAAAGATGTTCTCTTCTGTTTTTGATACAAATAATATAAAAAAACTTTAAAAGTAAAATTATGTAGGTGAAAAAATTTTTTGAGGTGAAAAACTTTTTTAGATGTGAAAAGAACTTTTTGGTGGAAAAAAAATTTAGAGGTGAAAAAAAATTTTTAAAGTGAAAAAATTTTTTGTGATGAAAAACAATTCTAGTGGTGGAAAAATGTTTGTGGTGAATACAAAATATTAACTGCTAAGCGACTGGTGAACAAATATGAGAAAATATGTTATGTAGCAGTCGCTACTATGAAATTGTACTAAATTTGTACAGGCAATTTAGAGGCACCTTTACATTTTCACTAGTTTTTTTAAACATGGACTGCACAAAAAACACATTTTAAAGCATAGTTTTTGTCAAATACTCGATTTCGTTCCGGCTAATGGGAACTAGCTCTGCAGCTGAATATGCCTAATGTATTTTTGAGATTTGAGGGATTGACAAATGTATATTTATGTTAATTTTTTCTTTTATAAAAAAATACAGATGAATAAAGTGCGATATTGTGCTCTTAAACATCTAAATGAATATTGATTTAGAAAATTAAAGAATAATATACACATAAAACAAATATTTTGCATAGCTTTTGGCAAACATTCTTTTATGTTATGAACGAAATTGAAAATCAATAATACCACTGTTGTATATTGTAGCAGAATATGCGTTATATGGAGAATTTTTTCAGATGCGCCACCTATTGGGAAATAGTTTCAACCAATGTTCTTTCTTTAACAAATTAATATCTTTGATTTATGTAGCAGAACTTTTGTTATTTAGTTTTAGTAATGTTATTTACAGAGGTCTGCTCTGTTAGCGACTCTAACATTTCTACTTACTTAACAGAAAAAAAATAGATACAGAAAAATTGTACCAATTTGTATGGAAAATTTAGAGGTATCTTCACATTTTCACTCATAACTTTTAAACCGCTTGACCAATTTTGCTCATTTTAAATACCAAACTGCTCGGGAGGATGTTTAATAATCTGTGTAAAAATAGGCAACCCCGCTTGCGTCTTCGCGTCGTGATCGCCATTTCAACAGACAGACAGACGGACATCGCTAAATCGACTTAAAATTGAATAAGGATCACGAATATATATACTTTATGGGGTCTTAAACCTATATTTCGACATATTACAAACGGAATGACAAACTGATATATACCCTCACCATATATGGTGGAGGGTATAAAAAAGAAAAATAAATTTTTTGATATTCTATTTTTTGATATTCTATTTTTAGAACAAGAAGACATAAAATTTTACATTTAAACTGAGTCATGCTAATTAAAATTTGGCTTGCAACTAAACAATTAACTCCTACTCAAAGTCTGCATTTTTATATTTTGTTTTTTTTTTTTAATGTCTGATTCAAGTAGTTAAAAAATATATTTCTATGAATTTAAATGGATAGAGGTGGGCAACGGGTAAATACCCGGTTAAATAGGTAAATCGGGTAAAAATGGATAAATACCCGGGTATTTACCCAAAAGGTAGGTATAAACTATGTTGTAGAAAATTTGGTAAACAAAAAAATTTTGCAACAAATTTAAATGAATTTTATACTAAATTTTAATAAAAATAAAAATTCTTACATAGTTGGAAAATAAGAACTAAAAGCAATAACTATATTATGCCTGCAAACATTTGGAAGATATCTTCCAAAGACGATATCTATATTTTATCATTTGGAAGAAAAACATCAAAGCAATATTTGGATTATATTTTCTTTTTATCAGTTTGAAGAAAAATTGGCGATATATAAAAAAAATATTATTTATTGAGCGACTAAATATTGATATCGTTAAACAGTTTGCATTAGACTACATGCACATCAAATGTCTGGGTGTTATGAGGGCCCTATTAAATACATGGATAAAAGTAAGAGGAGAAATATTTTATTTATCAACTACTCAAATAAGCATATTGCCTAAAAACTTTGTTTGATTGAAAAAAAGCATTCCATGTGAATTTAATAGAAAACCAAGACAAATAAAGGATTTGGATAGATGGAAAGCCACTGAACTAAAACATATTCTGATATATACAGGAATTTTCGTGCTAAAAGATGTTTTATCTCCAAATCTATTTCAACATTTTCTGAAATTGTTAAAAAGTTTTTTATCTTGTTATCTTCCAAATCATTACTTAAAGATATCTTATAGTTTTCTTCCAAATGATTATTTGGCAATATCGCCGATTTATCTTCCAGAAATGTTGCTTTCGTATTATTTGGAAGTATCGCTTTGGATGGGACATTTCCTCCCGAATAAGTTGCCGCAATAAGATTTTTCTTCCAGGCGATACGATTTCGAAACAATTTCGTATCCCAATGTTTGCATGGATATGTACATAAGGGTGGGTCGATTTGTAAGGATGGCACAAAATTGATTGCTAAATTGAACCACCCTAATATACATATTTATTTTTGCAACATCCAATTGAAATCACTGTCGCTGTCGCTGAATATTTCATCGTCACTTTCGCTCCGAAAATAATTAAACGAACAATGGGTGATACCAATGGAAGTTGAAGGTGCTTCCTCAAATGAATTAGCAAAATTGATTGCATCCTCAGCCGGTACAATTTTTGGGGAAGTATCCATTTGTCTTATGTCTTTATTGGCGAGATTCCAAATGGTTTTTATAAACACCCAAATAATTTCCCAAAAAAGGTAATTATTCTTTATTTACTTAGAATATGTTTTCTACGTATTTCTTTTAAAATAAACTATAGTCGGTTATGGAAAATATATTCTGAGTGTATCAACATTAAAACTGAAACATTTATAGTTTGTAAATATATTAAAAACTCACCACTACATTTTTGGCGTTTTTCATTTTTGTTAATGAAAATCCAATATGTCAGATTTTGTAAGAAATCAACATGCATGGTTATCGCTTATAGAATATTTAGAATATATATTTCTGCATAATTTCTATAAAAAAACTAATAAATAAAATTTAACCAATTTATATGCCGTAAAAGGAAATATTTTCTTTTATAAATATAAAGGGCATCGCGGTGTAACGGTTAGCGTGTAGGACAAAAAGCTTCAACAATTTAAGGAACCATATATTACAATATCTCAAATACGTCATATATAAATATATATTGTTATGTATACCGACATATATATTTATATATGATGTATTGTTAGATCAAGCCACATACTTTTTTTAAATTAATTTTGTTTAACGTAGATTTGCTAAAACACTTAACGATGATATATATGAGCGAAAGGAAAGCTACACAGACAAAAATTAATTCGGTTAGTACAACGAGTCAGTCAGACTGGTTGTACTAACCGAAGAAAAAAATTTCAGTTGTAAAATTACAAATTGTTTTTCTGTGTGTATAGATAAAGCAAAAAATATTTTTATAATGCAAGAAAATACTACAATTTGTCAAGAAAACATAAGAAAAAAAAATTAATTGTAACAAATGAATTGACTCGATGGGGTCAGATTGACACAGTTTATGCAGGCACGATGGGCTGATCTCAACGTTTTTTTTCAGCACTACAGCTGGAAATATTGTTTTCTCGATGACAACATTGATGCCGCTGCGAAAATGGTTGAACATATTTTTATTCATAGCCCTGTTATGATATTTTACTCCGCTGGCGTTAAGTGCTGTGAGAATATGGAAGCGGGACGTCGCGATATGTATGGGGGATAGAAAAATTAATTCTATATTTTTCTTAATTGATGTTGTCGTCGCTGGGGATCGAAATTATGCATTGCCTTTTTTTTACTTTTTCATTTTCAAGTTATAAATGCCGAATGATTTTTAATGTTTCGCGGGTACCTTAATTGCTAATTAGAGTGGGTCTCACTTGTCCTAAAACAGAAATTTAGGGTGGCCTTTAAACCTTTGATTTTTTATTTTTTTATGAATTAACGCATTATTTATGTTAACAGGTACAACACAAATGTTTTTATTTGTTGAATAGTTAGCTTGGGTAGTAATCTTCCATTTTCGGATATTGTTGCAATAATATACTGAGAAAAAAAAGTGGCAACAACAAAACTTGTAAGTAAGAAAATACTACACTCACCAAAAAAAGTCTGTAATGGCAACTGAAAATTTTGCTGTTATTACGGGAAATTCTGCTAATTTGAGCCCAGCGGTATTTTTTGCAAATCTTAGCAACACATGTCTGCTGACGTGTAGTACAATGAAATTAGAAGAAAAATTAGTAGCCGCTACTAAATTTTAGTAGACTTTTTGTAAAGTGGAATTTAAAATCTGTTTGCTAAAATCAGCAAAAAAAATTACTAAATTTTATTAATATTAGTAAAAAGCTTTGAATTTATTTTTCTTATAGAGCATCAAAAATTTTGATTATATTTTTTAAAAAACGAATTAATCATTTTGTTTTAATTTGGTAATTTCTGTTTTAAAAATATTTTGGTCAATTTTTTTTTTTACTTTTAAGGTTAAATTTTAATTGTTTTTAGGGCGGATTTTTAGAACTAAAAACCTTTTTAGTGCTATTTTAAGTGGATGTTATCTTTTTAGACATGAGTCGGTATCTTCACTTTCGATCCCTTTTTAAATATATGTAATATTTTAAGGAAATTTAAGTTTGTAGGGTTAAGTTTCAATTAGAAGTAACATTTCCTTCAATATCCACTTATTTAAAATTAGTGAATTTTTTTCAATAACCTTATTTTTTAAATCGGTAAAGTGTTATTTTTATTAAAACTTAAACTGTACAAATTTGATTAAATTCATTTGAAAATACTAAGCAGGCACTATTAATTAATCACAGAGATCCACATATAAAAGATTTAATATTTGTTTTGACAAACCGCCTTTTTTATCCAGTGGACGTGGATATAAACTGCCAAAAATTACTGGATGGAAATTCGTGTACATATTAGGAAATATTTATACGATCTTTAAGTAATGTATACATTAGGGAGGCCCAAAAATTTTAATTTTACTCTGCACCCCAGGGCACCCACTTCAGTTGATAGTAAAACAGTGCAAAAATTTCAAGGTCTTAAGTGGAGTAGAATGCAGTGCTCAATGTGTCCAAAGTTTTAAAAATTTTGGTATTTTCTTAATTTTAAAAAAATAATTTCTGTATCCCACTGACCACTTTCCTACAAGTTTTTCGTTTTAATCATCAATTTAAGACTATAATATAACCTAATTTACTTCTTCTCATCCAATTGTACTTAATTTAAAACAACCCCACAATTCCTGATTTTTTAAATTTATTATTAATGCTACATTTATTTGAGCACTGTCTTCCAATAGGAATATTATCTTCAAACTTTGTAGAAATACTTTTTTTTATTACTAGTTATTACCTTTGAATGGCATAGAAAATTTTTTTTCTAGGTAGTAAGATTCAAAACTATCTGGCCTTAAACTTAGCAGAACGTATTATTATACCATAAAATATCAGAATTTTATTTTAAAAACTGATTTACTTTTAATTTTACATTCTTTTATAATTTTGTAAATTTAAAGTCTAAGAATTAATCCACGCTTTACATTTTCGATTTATCATATCCATGTCTGCCGATTTAGTCATTATATGCAAAATTATAAAATTTTATTGCTAAATTCAATTGTCGATAGTTGTGAACCAAATTAAAATGTGGTTGCTGAATATTTCGGGTAATGCAACCAAAATTCAGTTTTACTAACCGAATTCTGTTCCAGAAGCCCATATTCAGTTGTATCAACCGATTTTGGTCTTGGTTACGGAATTTCAGTTGGAAACTGGCAAAATTTGTTCTCTCTGTGTACGGCCCAATTTAAATATTATTTATATCGTGTATGCATCATTTTTGAATCTGAAATGTTACGCCCACTGGAACAAAATGGGCGGAATATTAAAACTAACATTACACCTTTAATCTGTGGGCTTCTATAATTATTGAATGGTGCTATTTACATGTTTTCAGATCAATTTGACAAATTTTGAACAGTTTAAATTATGCTACGATTTTAAAATTTTTAGTTTTATACTTTATATTGTCCGATAGTGTATATCCGACTGAAGATGGAATGTAACTCCCATATATGGGCATGAGCTTCAAAGTCCATTTTAGAAATTCTGGACCATGTTTTGGACACGGCGTTTGACAAGGGCGTTTGTGCTCATCAGTCGAACTTGCTGTATGTGAAATAATAAATTAATAAATTCTAATCTAATGTTTACAAACACTATTCCATCTTTCCTCCTCCTCATAACCTATTTTTCTGATATCAACACAATGTAGTGAATTTATGTTATAGGGAGCATCCCCTAAGTGTTGTTTGAACGTAAAAGAAAAATTAAATGGAAGAGTTAAATTTAATTCGTGTATTAACATTTCACAGATAGATGTCTTTATCGTCATACGTTTGGACTGATCATTTAGTCCAGTTGCACGGAAATTAAGTAGTATTTTATTTGCTAGATTTACTGAGAAAACGCTATATTTGGGTCCTTAAAATGAAAACTCAATTATTTGTTATTGAATATACTTGAAACTACCTAGCATTAAGATTCCAACGTCTTGCAATTTAAAGCACCCTGGTAACCACCCAATATTTTACGTTACATTTCATATATAAGTTTTGAGAATCGCAATAAGATGTGTAATTTGTTAACTTTAACATAGTTCATTAATTTGGCATAGGAATGATCCACTCTCTACTCTGTTACATCGTTTTATTAAAAAATGTTTATTAAAACAGTTAATTTATATAAGGCGACCAAACGTCATCTTTTTTGGAGAACAATAATCTATTTTAACTCGCTATCATCTATAAAATTTGTGTCCTCTTTCTGTATTTTTTTTCATAATCAGTTATCTTCTGTTATCTTTAATTTTATAAGCTTGAACAATATTTGTTTTTATTGAGCTTTTGAAATTAAGTGGTAACTTCAGTGAAATGTATAGAAGAATGGATCGAATCTTTGAAGGCAAAAAATATTTTTCGTTGGACCCCCTTGACAAAAAACAAATTGATTTGAAAGCTGTGTTTTAAAAAGGTGAATATATTAATTTGCGAAAATAAATAAAAGCAAATTAGATGAAGAAATCAGAAAAATAAAAATAAATAAATTCCACCAAAGATGGGTGCAGATAAATTCTCACTTTAAAAAGAATTAATATTCTTAACACACTCATCAAAAAAAGTATGTAATGGCAACTGAAAATTTTGCTGTTATTACGGGAAATTTTGCTAATTTGAGCCCAGCGGTATTTTGTGCTAATCTTAGCAACTCATGTCTGCTGACGTGTAGTACAGTGAAATTTGTAGAAAAAATTAGCTGCCGCTACTAAATTTAAGTAAACTTTTTGTGAAGTGGAGTTTAAAATTAGTTTGCTAAAATCAGCAACAAAATTTAATAAATATTATTAATATTATATATTTATAATTTTTTTATCAGGCTCAAGATCATAATTTGTAATGTTACTAACGAATAGTAAACACTAATTTATTTTATTAAATGGAAGAAATTGTAAGGTTCAGCGCTAAAGGGAGTGCACACTTTCGACCCTAACGGCCAGGTCATCTTCAGCCTCCTTCTGAACCACCCAACACAAATAACTCATGGTTTTGAACAGGCATTTATATCACACACTCTAAGGAAAATGACTATGTGAAATTAAATTTTTTCCTTAGTGAATGATTACCCGTACAAATAAGCTTTTTCCATCTATTTATAGAATACCCTTTGGCAATCATCCTCGATTCTCAAAGCAAAAATTGACAGGGTTGCCATTCCAATTGTTTATGTTTCCATTTATGGGAACGAATTGGGAATCTGGCATACTAATATTTTTCACGTCACAACATATTTAAGTGTTGTTTGTTATATTAGATTATAAATTACATCGTGCCCTATGTTTTTATATGTAAATTTTGTATATTATTTGATCTATCTGTTTTAATTATATATTTATAATTTATCAGGCTCAAGATCATAATTTGTAATGTTACTAACGAATAATAAACACTATTTTTTTTTTTAATTTTATTTATTATTCAATAGTATTTTAACAAAATTTAAAATGTATGCCCCAGCGCCCTTAAGGCTTTGTAGAGGCTAATATGTAGGCAACTTTTCATATCACATTAAAAAATAATAAATAAATTTTGATTTCATTTAGTTATTTAAAGAAATATAAAAAATACATATTTAGCATATAGGTAGATATACAAGCAAAATTCTTATATTATGTTGCGGGGTTTTTTTTTTGTAGCAGGAATTCCTCCACTCCCTGTTAATTTCAAAGCTGTCCAATTGGCATTATCTGTAAAGAAAACAAGAAGGGAATTTATTAAAGAAGATTGAAACAAATTCTTTAAAAAAGTAAGAAGCAAATTGTTTTGCGTATTGTTAAGAAAAAAATATAAGCCACAGATGTGCCCAAGCCACGGGCGGAAAGGTAACGCCGCTATTCACGCCGGCGGCACGTTTTTCGTTTGTTCTTGCTGCATGGTAGAATCTTAATGATGTGGGAGGGAGTTCTACCATAACTCCGAGTCCCAATGTTTTATTTATGATTTCTGGGGAGGGGTCTACGACTCCTGGAGAAACCACTCTCCTACCCGAGTCCCGGTTAAATAAAATTTTTTTTATATTTAGTTTTTTTTTAATATTCCCAATTTTTTTTTTGATGTTTTGGTCCACCTCGCTTGTGCGGATGGTCAAACCGCAGTGGAACCATATTAGACCAAGTTTGGGAAACGTTTGAGTATGAGGCTGAGTCGCACCTCTGTTTCCCAAAGACTCAATTTCCAAAAAGCGACCTGAAAAGAAATAAAAGAAAAATGGAAGAAACAAATCGAAATGATACCCATTGCTCCATGCTGCAAATCCATCTTCCTGTTTCTTTTTCTGAAATTAAAAAGAGTTTAAAGAAAATTACTTATAAAATATTTATTTTTTTTTTAGGAAAATAATATCTAAAAAATTTTAATAAAATAAATTATACTTACCATTTTTTTTTCTTACCGTCTACCTTTTCGTATTCTTCTGTATGAATACTTGTCCTGTTATTTTCTTTGCTAGTGAGTTAGCTTGTATTTTTTTTTATCTAACTACAGTGGTGTTAGTGGCATTTTATGTTTGTGCGTGAAGATAACAACAAAAAAGTGGTTGTGACAATATAGTAACCCACAAAGTTGTATTTATTTTCATTCAGGCTACGCAAGCGAAAAACTGTTTTTTCTTTTTGGAACAAAAATAATTATTTAAAATATCGTAATCAATGGGGAAATCTACTTGCTGCTTTGCTGGGAGCCTGTTATATGTAGAAACACAATTGCGGTTTTCACTTGAAAGAGGGACAAGGGAAGAGTTTTTTTAGACAAAAATGGCTGCAAATTAATGTAAAATAAGAAGAATCTAGAAATAAATTAGTAAACAAGTTTTATTTTAAAAATGGAGTTTTTGTTGGAACAGTTTTTAGAAGTAAATTATGCAGATAGTAAATGGATACTGCTAAATACTCCGTTTGAGTTCTAGAAAGAATGTAAGAAATAAATAGGTACAGTAAAAAGCACCGATTGATTGGAAAGATTCCGTAGGAGATTATAGTATTTAAGGAAGAAAAAGGAAGACATCGAGATTGTTTGTGGAGATTCGTTTTTGAAAGCTAGTGGTGTGTGCGGTGGTGTAAAGTCGGTACAAAGAAATTGTGATAACGATAACAAAAACTATTACATGGGAGAAAATAAAAAATTAATGTCAACAAGGAAAAATAAATACACCAAACAAAATTAAAAATTAATATAGTTAAAAAAAAAAGTGATTACACCAAAGACAAAAAAAAAAAAAAATCCGTAGACATTTAAAAAAATTTTTACACCAAGAAATTAGAACGGTTAAAAACAACAATAAAAAAAATTTATTATACCAAATGCAATTTAAAATCCGTGAGACAATTAATTAAATTAATAAATTACACCCGGAAACGAATACAGTTCAAACAAAATATACACCCAAACACAATAAAAGAAAAAGTAAGGAATTTGCAAAATAAAACTCTAAACAGAAAAGGAAACTCATACACCAAAAAAAAAATAAATAAATATAGTTTAAAAACATTTTACACCACGGTAGAAAAAAAAAACAAGACGTTAAGAACAAGTAAAAACAAAATATATATATCGTACACTCGTACAAAAATTGGAGAAGGAAGATATTATCAACCAGTATGTTCTGTGCCAAGTATTGAAGATCGTGAAGTCTAGGAAAAATTTAAAAAAGGAGTCTGGAGAGAAGTACCAACGTCCCATGGATGCTGTTTTTTTTTTAAGTTGGTGAGGTCTTGTTTGTCAAAGAGGTTTCAATAAAATATAATTAGGATATTTTTTTTTTTGATAAATAAAATCCATTTTTATTTATTGTTGTTATTGTTAGTTTTTTTGTAGCTCTTAATATTATATATAGGTATTGTTAGTTTTTATTAGTATTTTATTTTTATTTAATTTTTGCGCGTTATCCTGGAAAAAAGAAAATATTAGGAATATAGTGTTGTATTAGAGAAACATTTATCTCTTTGCGGAAAAAAAGAAATTTGCATAGGGTTCACATCCACAGTGTTTAAAAAAAAATTAAGTCCATATTAGCGACAAGTTTGTTGACGTCCTCAGGGAGCTCCTTTAGGTGCGTTAGGTAGCAAAGTTAAAAGGTATCCGAATTGGAATTTGATAGGATTTGATCCCTAGAGAAAAGGAAGAAGAGATAAATATTTTATTAATAACGTTATTAGTAATATACAGTTTTTTTTTTAAGAACGAAATACATGTTTTTAAATAAGTTTTATATAGTTTTTTTTTCTTTACATACATACCTTTTTTTGTTAGCCAATAAGTTCTATTTAATAAAAAAATGTTAAATACTATGTGAAAAGAAAGTTAAGGAAATCATGTTGGCTTAATTGATTTGGTAATGGCAATAATGGTAAGTTAAGGGGGGAATAATCTCAGCGTTTGTGGGATCGTAGAGGTCATAAGGATTCGAGGATGCAATTCTACGATCAAGGTTGGGAGGGCAAATCGAGACGTCCATCTGTCTCTGATTCATTGTGTGGTATGTGTTTTTGTGTTTGAGCAATTTTTGTGTTTTAGAGTACCTTTATTTATGTGTGAGCGCGACACTGATGAGAGGGTTGGAACCGCCTGAGAAAACTGTGATGTAGAGCTAGCCGGAATCCTCATCAGCCCACTCGGTTCATAACATAATGGCGCCCAATAGAATGCTATAACTTGGGATACTTTCCCCATTTTTTTTGGAAAAGTTACCCAAGCTATAAATAAGATAACATGTAGGGTCATCGAAACATGTAGCAATAGCCCAATAGTTTTTTTTAATAGCCCAACGAAGAATCGCGAAACTGAGTAACAAAATTTTTGTTTCCATAGCCGCTAGAAGATAGGATTCTTAAAAGTGTAGTATAGAAACAAAGGTTTTGTAATTCTAGTGTTACCGATGTATTCGACCAATTCTTTCCGGGATGAATAACAATAACTTAGTGGATAATAGGGAATCTTCTTTAATTGTATTGATATTCATTTCCGTTTATTTTAGTATAATTTTATATTAGTTTCAGCAGGAATATTAATAAAATATTTGTAGTGTAGATATTCTGGTAGGAATTCGATAGCCTCTCGTGTGAATTTTAATCACGAGGTAAGAAGTATCAAATTCTACCGAAACCGTGTCGTAACCCGCGTTCTGAAGTCGATCAGAAGGGCTGATGTACGATTGGGCACACTAAAATAAATTGCCTTTTTTATTTAACAGTTTTAATTTGATTTAATACCACACAACGATTTTTTTTTATAACCGCTTTACCCCCCGAGACGAACTATTATTGCCAAATCCATATATATTGAAAAATCGTAAGAAAAGAAAACCTTTTTACTGAATAGTAAAAATTTCACGAATTTCAAAGTTTTGAGTAATTTAATTTTTTTTTGTGAAAAGTAAAAACATTAAAAATTAAGTATTTTATTTAGAAAATTATTTATCTTTAATTTAAAATTTTAATAAGATTTTCAGCAAATTTTCTTTTATATAAAATTTTTAATTTTTTTCTCTTCAACATTTGATTGGTGAAAAGTCGAAATTTAATTAAGAACGTTTTGTCTTGTGCGAAATATTAAAAGTTTTTGTTTTTTTTAATCAAGATTATTAAAAGAAAAAAAAAAAAAAAACGAAAATATTCTTTCAATATTTCGTAATTTTTTTGTCACTCGTCTATGCCGAATCCGAAGTCTCGAGAATAAAGTTAAGAAGCCAAACACACCAAAGACCCAAGAAATAAAAGTAATACCGGTTAAGCAATTGATAGATCAGGGTGTAGGTCCTCAAATAAACGATATCCGAAGAATAATGTCTGAATTAACAGCAACAGTGGGTAAACTCAGTATTGTCGTGCAGAAAAATCAGCAAGAAAGAAGAATATCGCTGGAGAATGACTTACCAAATGTACCGAGAACCGCAGATTTCAGACAGCCGATGGATATCTCGGGTATTCGGTCAAATCCAACTTCGAGAGCCTCGTCGTTTAATGGAGATACCTCGGTCAATAGAAGAATGAGCATCCGCATCGATAAATGGGGTTTGTAGTTTGATGGGGACAGTAATAAAATTCCAGTTGAAGACTTTGTTTTTCGGGTTGAACGTCTTCAAAGACAATACGGCATGACGGAAAAGGATCTGCTAGATAATTTTTATCTTTTAGTCAAAGGCGTGGCTGAAAAATGGTACTGGCTCTTTGTGCGTACAAATTATGTTACAGAATGGTCAACTTTAAAAACTGCTTTGTAACAGCAATACCAATCGACCCGATCAAGTTTTGAGTTGATGAGAGATATGGTTGAAAGGAAACATCAGCCAGGAGAGTCGATTGATTCATTTTTCTTTACCATGAACCAATTGCGTTCTCAGCTAGATATTTCTATGCCAGAAGCTGAAATGATAAAAATGATTAAACGAAATTTAAGAGAAAGTATAGGTCGTATAGTTTACCCTATGGTAGTGTCCTCTGTGGAGCAATTGAGAGTAGAATGTGTTGAAGCTGAAAAGACCTTTCTTAGAAAAGATCCTAGACCACAACCACCGGCAAATGTGAAAAGATATAGCAGGCAGGTGAACGAGATTTTTGAAAACCCTTTAGACCCTTTTTCAGCTCCAAATGAGAATGAGAGTTTTGAAGATTTAGCAGCTATGAGGGTGAATCCACCAGTCAAAAATCCCCTTATTTGCTGGAACTGCCGCGAAAATGGGCACGTGTTTATGGATTGCCCATCTTCAGAAAGAGCGATCTTTTGCTATCGATGTGGTAAGCCAGACACTATTTCGCCTAATTGCACAGATTGCAAAAACAAAAATTTTCAGAGAAGCGAGGGAGCGGCGGGGAACCATCGTCTCAGAGAGAACCCGCAAACCAATCTACAATAAATCTAATAGAAAAAAAAAGTATAAATTTAATTAGAAAAACTAAAAATTTTAATAGATTTTTCCCTAAAATGAGACATGAATACACTTTTGAGGAAAGAAAATCAAATTATGAAAAAGTACGAAGTAGGATTTTTAACGAAGCCATAGGGATTAAGAGACCATTATCAAATAGAATTCGAAAATTAAGGGAGAAGTTTGCGCAGAGGAAACAAACAATGAAGCTGATAATTGAAACCATCCGAACAGCTGATACTGAATCTGACCCTCGAGCTTTTGCGGATTTTAGAATTGGAAATTATGATTTTAAAGGACTTTTAGATACCGGAGCTTCGGTTAGTTTATTAGGGAAAAATTGTAGAGAACTTGTAGAAAATTTAGGTGTGAGTTTTAAGCCAATCTTTTCAGTAGTTTCAACAGCTGCCGGAAAAGAACATAGATTATTAGGAAAAGTAAAATTAGATGTTAAGTTTAGAGCTAAAACTGAAAGTATTATTTTTTATATGTGCCCAGATTTAGAGCAAGTTGCGTATTTAGGAGTTGATTTTTGGAAAATTTTTCAACTAGCTCCTGATATTTTTCCATTAGATGAATTAAACGTTCAGAAAATACAGGAAACTTTTAAAGTCGAAATTCATAAATCGAATCCACACGAATTGACTGATTTGCAGCGTCAAAATTTAGATAAGGTAATAGCTTTGTTCCCGTCATTCGAAAGCGAAGGTTTAGGTTGCACAACCTTAGAAAAACACTCTATTAAACTTGTAGAAGGTGCTGAACCAGTTAAGGATAGGTATTATCCGATTTCACCTGCGGTTCAGGAGATTACGTATAAACAGATTGATGAAATGTTAGCGTTAAAGGTAATTAAGGAGAGTGAAAGTCCATGGAGCAATAGGACTACGGTTGTTAGAAAGCCAGGAAAGAACGGTTCTGTCTAGATGCCAGAAAACTCAATAAATTAACAATTAAAGACGCGTATCCTCTACAAAATATCGACGGCATTTTGAGTAGGATAGATGAAACTAAACTTATTATATTAGTAGCGTAGATTTAAAATATGCGTTTTGGCAGATAGAACTAGACGATGAGAGCAAACAGTACACCGCTTTTACTGTAGCAGGCCGGCCACTCTATCAATTTCGAGTTATGCCTTTCGGGCTATGCAATGCGGCTCAGAGACTTTGCCGTCTTATGGACAAAGTTATACCGCAAAGACTAAAGGGTAACGTTTTTATTTATCTTGATGATTTGTTGGTAATCTCCGACAGTTTTGAAAAACATTTACAATTATTGAGAGAAGTAGCTAATTGTTTGAAAAATGCTAACTTGAAAATAGGGTTAAAAAAGTCTCAATTTTGTTTTCAACAATTAAGATATTTAGGATTTATTATTGGTGGTGGAATGCTTAAAACCGATCCAGATAAAATAGAGGCAATTAGAGCCATAAAGTTACCGAAAAGCCAACGAGAAGTCAGAAGCTTTTTAGGTACTGCTGGCTGGTACCGTCGGTTCATCAAGGACTTCGCTTCTATATCCGCTCCACTCACCGATACGCTTAAAAAAACAAAAAAATTTGTAATGACCCCAGAGGCAATTGAAGCATTTGGAAATTTAAAAAAGGCTTTAACATCAGCTCCAGTTTTACGCCACGCAGACTTTTCGAAAAGGTTTTTTATTCAATGTGATGCAAGTGATTACGGAATCGGTGCTGTTTTATATCAGCTAAATGGTGACAGTGAAGAGCATCCCATAGCATTTTATTCACAAAAACTAAATTCTTGTCAAAGGAATTACAGCGTGACCGAAAAGGAATGCTTAGCAGCTGTGATGGCAGTGAAAAAGTTTCGGCCGTACGTGGAGATGATGCCCTTTACCGTAGTGACAGACCACGCCAGTCTGAAGTGGCTCATGACATTGAAAGATTTGAGCGGTAGATTAGCGCGATGGTCTCTGCAACTTCAAGCATTTGATTTTGAAATTCAGCATCGAAAAGGATCTGAAAACATAGTGGCAGATATGTTGTCAAGATTGCCAAATAAAAACACAGTAGAAGAAGTTTCACTGGACGATTTATTCAATTTTGAAACAACGTAGTTTGAAAGTGAAGAATATTTAGATCTAAAAAGAAATATAGAGGAAAACCAGGATTTATTACCTGATCTAAAAATAGAAAACGGTATGATTTTCAAAAAAGCTTCTTTCGAACTAAATGAAATGGATGAATGTAAATGGAAACTGTGGATACTTGCTAATATCACTCAACCGGTAATAGAAAACGCTCATTCTACATTAACAACAGCTCACGGAGGAGTGACGAAAACATTAGAAAGACTACGAAGATTTTTCTATTGGCCTAAAATGAGCGCTCAAGTAAAATTATTTGTGAAAAACTGTCAAATCTGCAAGGAAATAAAACCTTCTAATTGTAATCTAACACCAGAAATAGGAAACCAAGTCATTACTGATAGACCCTTTCAAAAGCTTTATTTAGATTTTTTGGGGAAATATCCTCGCTCAAAAAGAGGCAATTGTTATGTTTTCATTGTCCTTGATCACTTCTCAAAGTTCACGTTTCTAAAAGCCATGAAAGAAGCAACTACTGCCAATGTAATAGAATTTTTGGTTCATGAGATTTTCCATAAATTCGGTGTATCAGAAATTATACACAGTGACAATGGTTCACAATTCATAGCGAAGGGCTTCGTAAATCTTATGAAAACGTATAAAATTCAGCATATTAAAACACCTTTGTATGGACCTAGTAGCAATGCTTCAGAAAGAGTGAATCAGTCAATATTGTCAGCCATCCGTGCGTATTTAGAAGAGGATCATAGAGATTGGGACCTTTATCTCTCGGAAATTGACTGTTCACTGCGAAACTCTTTTCACAGCACAACTGGTTTCTCGCCATATTTTGCTTTATTTGGTTACCATATGTATTCAAGCAGTGCTGATTACAAATTGGCAAGAAAACTGCAGTCACTAACTGACCACAGAGTAATACGGCAGCCGAATGAAAAAATGGAATCAATCAGAGAACAAATCAAGAAAAATATGGACAAAGCTTATGAAAAAAGTGCAGACAGATATAATAAAAGAGCCCGTATTGTTAAATTTATTCCCGGTCAAGAAGTTTATCGTAGAAATATGGCCTTAAGCAATTTGGAAAAGAATATAAACGCTAAATTCTGCAGAAAGTTCCTGAAATGTAGAGTGGTTCGGCCTGTAGGTAATAATATGTACGAGCTGGAAGATTTACAGGGAAGGTCGATAGGAATTAATCATAATTTGCAATATTAGGATGTAAAATATTTTAGTTTTTTGTTATAAAATTATACCATCAATTATATGTAGTGTTGTCGTGATTTTGCGCATAACTTTAGTAATTTAAACATAAAAATCTGTGATAAATTTGAGTACCTGATAAATTAATGAATCGTAAAGACCTGTGATAATTTAGTAGTTTATTTTTTTTACATACCAAAAGGGAAAAACCAAACTTCGGTGCAATATTAGTTTTAGTAACCAGCAATAATTTTTTCGAAAAACCTGTGATATTATCTGTGATATGAGTGTTAGCTTTAATCGTGATGTCCTTCTTTTTTTTATACAAGAATAGTGTAATTCTCCAATGCAATATAGGTTGGGAACATGCAGTTTTTTTTTGGCATAAAAATAGCTGAAAGAGAAAGGAGGATTCACAAAGTAAACTCTTATTTCACAAATAAATAAAAGGGTTACTTCCCGTAGATTCGATATAGGTGTGAATTCGATTCCGATTGTGAACTCGTCTGAAATTCTCTGAGTCTTTTAATAGTAAAAGCACTCAAGAGATATAGCCTTTTTGTAATAAGCAGCCACGATCCAAAGGAAAAAATGAATAGAGGCATACCCGTGATGATTAGGATCTAAAAATAATAGGAAAATTTTTTTAATTAAGGATAAAAATTTAATATATGATTTAAATGTATTCGTTTTTTAGAACTCGTTTTTTTTGATAACAAGGAAAAAGGGAGTTCTAGTCAATCTGGGTAACCCTGGAACTATAAATTTTGGTAATAAGCATTTGCAGGGACAAGAGTTCATTAGATAATTTAAACCGAGACCAAGATTGAAATTTTTAGAGAAATTTGTAACTATATAATGTTTTGGCATCATTTAGCCCAAAGGGGGCGTTCAATTTTGATTTTAGCACTTTTGAAGTGCACAAATTGGCAACTGACCAAGTACGTGAAATTTCAGAGAGATCTGCAAAAGAATGGGTTAGCCACTATGATTTTTCTTACCTGAGAAAGATTTATGAGTCGGCCGTTGCTTGAGAATAGGTGTAGATGAGGCTTCCGGCGGAGTAAGTCACAAGGTAATCGGGAATACGATTCTCAGTCTTCTGGAAGGCGGGAAGAAGAAGATTGTTACTATATAATAATTTTGTTTGTAAACTTACCGGGGTTTTCAAGGGTGTGGGTTGTGTCCGGCTTTTCAGTCAGCAAAGAGACTCTTTTTCACGGTGTGGTGTTCCCCACGTTGGGCTGGTTGTAATATGAAGCCAACAAACCCGCACACCGTCCCCTACTACGATCACTCGTAGAGCACGGAGTTTTGTTGCGGGGTTTTTTTTTTGTAGCAGGAATTCCTCCACTCCCTGTTAATTTCAAAGCTGTCCAATTGGCATTATCTGTAAAGAAAACAAGAAGGGAATTTATTAAAGAAGATTGAAACAAATTCTTTAAAAAAGTAAGAAGCAAATTGTTTTGCGCATTGTTAAGAAAAAATATAAGTCACAGATGTGCCCAAGCCACGGGCGGAAAGGTAACGCCGCTATTCACGCCGGCGGCACGTTTTTCGTTTGTTCTTGCTGCATGGTAGAATCTTAATGATATGGGAGGGAGTTCTACCATAACTCCGAGTCCCAATGTTTTATTTATGATTTCTGGGGAGGGGTCTACGACTCCTGGAGAAACCACTCTCCTACCCGAGTCCCGGTTAAATTTAATTTTTTTTATATTTAGTTTTTTTTTAATATTCCCAATTTTTTTTTTTTGATGTTATGGTCCACCTCGCTTGTGCGGATGGTCAAACCGCAGTGGAACCATATTAGACCAAGTTTGGGAAACGTTTAAGTATGAGGCTGAGTCGCACCTCTGTTTCCCAAAGACTCAATTTCCAAAAAGCGACCTGAAAAGAAATAAAAGAAAAATGGAAGAAACAAATCGAAATGATACTATAATACCCATTGCTCCATGCTGCAAATCCATCTTGCTGTTTTGCTGGAAGCCTGTTATATGTAGAAACACAATTGCGGTTTTCACTTGAAAGAGGGACAAGGGAAGAGTTTTTTTTAGACAAAAATGGCTGCAAATTAATGTAAAATAAGAAGAATCTAGAAAGAAATTAGTAAACAAGTTTTATTTTAAAAATGGAGTTTTTGTTGGAACAGTTTTTAGAAGTAAATTATGCAGATAGTAAATGGATACTGCTAAATACTCCGTTTGAGTTCTAGAAAGAATGTAAGAAATAAATAGGTACAGTAAAAAGCACCGATTGATTGGAAAGATTCCGTAGGAGATTATAGTATTTAAGGAAGAAAAAGGAAGACATCGAGATTGTTTGTGGAGATTCGTTTTTGAAAGCTAGTGGTGTGTGCGGTGGTGTAAAGTCGGTACAAAGAAATTGTGATAACGATAACAAAAACTATTACATGGGAGAAAATTAAAAATTAATGTCAACAAGGAAAAATAAATACACCAAACAAAATTAAAAATTAATATAGTTAAAAAAAAGTGATTACACCAAAGACAAAAAAAAAATCCGTAGACATTTAAAAAAATTTTTACACCAAGAAATTAGAACGGTTAAAAACAACAATAAAAAAAAATTTATTATACCAAATGCAATTTAAAATCCGTGAGACAATTAAAATTAATAAATTACACCCGGAAACGAATACAGTTCAAACAAAATATACACCCAAACACAATAAAAGAAAAAGTAAGGAATTTGCAAAATAAAACTCTAAACAGAAAAGGAAACTCTTACACCAAAAAAAAAAAAAATAAATATAGTTTAAAAACATTTTACACCACGGTAGAAAAAAAAAACAAGACGTTAAGAACAAGTAAAAACAAAATATATATATCGTACACTCGTACAAAAATTGGAGAAGGAAGATATTATCAACCAGTATGTTCTGTGCCAAGTATTGAAGATCGTGAAGTCTAGGAAAATTTAAAAAAGGAGTCTGGAGAGAAGTACCAACGTCCCATGGATGCTGTTTTTTTTTTTAAGTTGGTGAGGTCTTGTTTGTCAAAGAGGTTTCAATAAAACATAATTAGGATATTTTTTTTTGCTAAATAAAATCCATTTTTATTTATTGTTGTTATTGTTAGTTTTTTTGTAGCTCTTAATATTATATATAGGTATTGTTAGTTTTTATTAGTATTTTATTTTTATTTAATTTTTGCGCGTTATCCTGGAAAAAAGAAAATATTAGGAATATAGTGTTGTATTAGAGAAACATTTATCTCTTTGCGGAAAAAAAGAAATTTGCATAGGGTTCACATCCACAGTGTTTAAAAAAAAATTAAGTCCATATTAGCGACAAGTTTGTTGACGTCCTCAGGGAGCTCCTTTAGGTGCGTTAGGTAGCAAAGTTAAAAGGTATCCGAATTGGAATTTGATAGGATTTGATCCCTAGAGAAAAGGAAGAAGAGATAAATATTTTATTAATAACGTTATTAGTAATATACAGTTTTTTTTTTAAGAACGAAATACATGTTTTTAAATAAGTTTTATATAGTTTTTTTTTCTTTACATACATACCTTTTTTTGTTAGCCAATAAGTTCTATTTAATAAAAAAATGTTAATTACTATGTGAAAAGAAAGTTAAGGAAATCATGTTGGCTTAATTGATTTGGTAATGGCAATAATGGTAAGTTAAGGGGGGAATAATCTCAGCGTTTGTGGGATCGTAGAGGTCATAAGGATTCGAGGATGCAATTCTACGATCAAGGTTGGGAGGGCAAATCGAGACGTCCATCTGTCTCTGATTCATTGTGTGGTATGTGTTTTTGTGTTTGAGCAATTTTTGTGTTTTAGAGTACCTTTATTTATGTGTGAGCGCGACACTGATGAGAGGGTTGGAACCGCCTGAGAAAACTGTGATGTAGAGCTAGCCGGAATCCTCATCAGCCCACTCGGTTCATAACAATTAGAAGTGTTTCTATGTTTTGTAGCAAATGGTTTTTAATTTGATTTTTAAACGTTGAAAGAACTTCAATATTTCGTAAATTTACTGGCAATTGGTTATATTCATGGGGTCCAACATAGGCAATGCGTTGTTTTGTTAAGTCAAAACGGCATCTTACAGAGCTTAAATTTGAAGCTTGTCTAGTATTTCTCTGTGTTTGGGCTATATTTTGAGGAAATTGTATGAGGCGATTACCGTTTCCCCTAATCGTCTTAAAGACATACATCAACACTTTTTGTTTATATAATCCTTGTATAGGAAGAATATTTTTGGCATATTTTTTAAATAAGTCCAAGGTAGAGTACCTAAGAGGTAGATTAAAAACTAGTTTTAAAGCCTTATTTTGAGCTGATTGTAGGGATTTTAAGGAGCTATTGTTTACCATACCATATACAGAGGGAAGATATGTCAGATGAGAGTGTATAATTGACTGATAAATGAGTAATTTTACTGAAGTATTAAGCTTATTTTTGAATTTGTATAGTATCCCAATATCAGATGAAATCTTAGCTTTTAAGGTGTTTATGTGTTCATCCCAGATCAGGTTATGATTCAAAACAACTCCCAAATATTTTACCATTTCGGACTCAGTAATAGCAATACCATCAATATAAACAAACATTTTATCATCATTTCTTGAATTATGGGGTTTAAATCTTACAAATTTTGTTTTAACTGGGTTTATAATAAGTCTATTACAGCGAGAAAATTCAGTTAATATAGCTGCATCGTACTCTATTTGAGTTTTTAAAACTTCCGAGTATTTATATCAGTAAAATAAGCACACATCATCCGCATACATAAACAATTTACCATTAAAATCTATATTTTTATATCATTTATAAAAATTTTAAACAATAATGGTCCAAGGACACTTCCTTGTGGAACTCCACATTTTAATTTATTTTATTAAATGGAAAAAATTGTAAGGATCAGCGCTAGAGGGAGTGTACACTTTCGACCCGAACGACCAGGTCATCTTTAGCCTCCTTCTGAACCACCCAACACAAATAACTCATGGTTTTGAACAGGCATTTATATCACACACTCTAAGGAAAATGACTATGTGAAATTAAATTTTTTCATTAGTGAATGATTACCCATACAAATGAGCTTTTTCCATCTATTTATAGAATACCCTTTTGGCAATCATCCTCGATTCTCGAAGCACATTATTAATATTACTAAAAAATTTCAAATTTCTTTTTTTTTGTAATTTCTGTTGTGAAAAATATTGTAGTAATTTTTTTGCTTTTAAGGACAAATTTTAATTGTTTTTAGGGCTGATTTTTGAACTAAAAAACTTTTAAGTGCTATTCAAAGTGGATGTCATATTTTTAGACATGAGTCGGTTTATTCACTTCCGGTCCCTTTTTTTAACCTATGTAACATTTTAAGGCAATTTAAGTTTGTAGCAGTAAGTTTTAATTAAAAATAACATTTCCTTCAATATCCACTTTTTTAAAATAAGTAATTTTTTTTGTTTATTTTAGCAAATCGGTTTTCAAAAATTTGTAAAATGATTTCTGAAATTGAAAACAAAAATTTGTAAATATTTTGTAAAAACTCCATAATTTTTAAAATGTAAATAGCAAAAAGATTTGCTAAATAATAATTTTTTTACTAAAAATCAGTACAAAGATAGTAAAGTGGGATTTAACACCGTTTACAAATTTTTCAACTAACTTTTTTCTGAGTGCAGAAAGTGTAAAGCTTACTCAAATTACTTTTAGTTTGACAGGAACTAATGCAGCTGTGGAGTGAATGTTTTTATTAATGATTGATATTTGGACCTAAGTTATCGAATAAATCGAATTAAAATAATTTTTTTTTACTATTTTTCTTAATGTTGTCTTTTTTCTTTTCTTAAATCTGGTCGCCTTAATTTATATCAAACTAAATTGTTTTCAAAAATTTTCTATATAAAAAAAAAACATCACTGTAAAATCTAAACAAAAAAAAAAAAAAACATTTTTTTCAACATATTTATACCTTCAATACATTTCCTCTCATTTTATACATTTAACTAAATATTTTCTCACAAAACGTTACTTGGAACTTTTTTCATTTGGAAAATAAGTTTTTGACAACGAAATGACAGTATCCGGTTAAATGAAACACTTATAAATTACGCGTACAAAAGTTTACTTTTCCTGTACAAACCTTTCATCTATATCTACTTCAACATTGAAAATTTACAAAATAAACTTTTGAAATTAACAATGTATAAGAGCCATTCCAAACATTTTCGAAACGAATGGATGTTTTTGGATTTCACTAAAAATTTTCAAACTGTATACCTTAAGCAAAAGGTGGTAAAATACCTCATGTTTAAACGGTAATATTTCTATAAAGAGACTGGGTATTTTTGAGAGAAGTATCATAAGGTAGCAAAGATTTCATAAATAGTTTAAGTTTAAATAGTTTAAACATTATATTTACCAAAAGTCATTAAACTTTTACTAAAAGTATCAAACTTTAAGTAGCGATATACCGTTAACCACACCAAATTTTGAAAAACCAAAAACAGCACAGTTATCATAAGGGCGTGGAATCTCTTTGCGCAAATTTTCAGTGACACCCTCAGATATGTTTCCGATACCCGTTTCGAAAATTTCTGGAATGACTCTAACAAAAAAGTTTTGTTGTACAAATTTGATGTAGTTTGTAGTAAATACTATTTGAAATGTAGTTTTTGTGTTTTTGTAAAGAAAAAATATGTTACAACATATTGAAAAAAATGTAAAGTATTTCAATTGAAAACCACACATACATGTGCATATCACCATACATACAAATTTGTGTACAAAAACTAAAAGTTTGGGAATTATATTAAAAATTTAAAAAAATAATAATTTGAATATTATTTAAAGTTATATAGACATGTTTTAACTAAAACTTTATGTGTGTTTTTTTAACCATGAACAATTTTGCTTGAATTGGAACAAAACACGCTACGCAGATAAAAATTAGTTTGTGAATTCAATTAAACTTTATAAATTAAATACAATTAAATTTTTAATTGAAATCGCTTCCGTAATCGATATACATACAAACATATTTTTTTTTAAATAAAATTGTTTGTTGTACGTATTTGTTGAACTTTATTTTTTTTTTAATTTGAAAAATTTTTAGCGCGATCAATCGATATTTTGTGCATTTGCATTTTGACCTAAATATGAAGCCAAACAGTACAGTTTTTCAAACGTCTTAAGGAATTGTAGTGTTCTGCAGCGAAGCCTAGGATATACGCAGAATTCGCAGAACACGTTGGACTCCTTAAGTCCTTCCTGTTCAGAGAAAGAAGTCTCCACTAGATAAAGCGATGAATCTCGTAGTCAGCACTCAATGCTTGTGGATTCGATTAGTTTTTCTTTGATATACCCCGCAAGTACAGTACTATATTTTTGCCAAATTTCAACTTTAGTAAAATAGAACTCCTAGGGAACAAGAAACGTATATTACCCGGAGAAAGGTGAGTGTCGTCTTTAACCTTATATATAATTTTTTTCCCGCGACGACCCGCGGGTAGAAAACTTTTTCATTTTAAATGAAATTCATCAAACAAATTTAAAATAACGGCAATTTAAACAGCCCTACATGATAAGTATACAATGACGTTTTGAATTTGTGCTTTAGGTATTTTGTAGCTTATAATAGTCATTATTTGTTCTATTACAAATAATGATATCTGCTTACAAAATACACCACCCTTATTATATATTTGTAAGTAAGAATGAAAATACAGAGAGGATGTAATTCATTTGAAACCTGCACTAGTTCAAGTAATAAACACACAAAGGTAATTCATTTGTATAGTAGGGGTTTTTAATATATTATTTTTCCTAGTAACGCACTAATGTAATTTTCTTACCTTTCTATTTTACCTAGAAACATAGTATGATGGCTTATGAAAAGGCTTATAAGAAAGTGACATTTGAATACAAACTCAATTGCTATAATATTTATTTTATTTATTTATTTATATTAATCATATAATTACAAATTATATCCTAATACCCCAACCGAGCACTAGCAACAAAGGCCATCGGCTCGTTGTAGCGAAAACAGACCAGAGCCTCTGGTGGGAATCGAACCCACGACCCCCCACTGATAAGCTAGCACGCTACCAGCTAGTCTACCGGGGCGCTCATGCTATAATATATTTCAGCAAAAACAATCGCAAATAAAAATATTTAGAAAAATATGGAGAGCTTTAGTTATAAAGAACTGGCCGAAGAGTATTTTAGAAACAAAAACCAGAAAGATGTTCTTAGTTACATTCGTTAAAATAAAATTAAACTTAAATTCGTCTAGCACCGAAATACAAGAGCAATTATCTAATTTCGTCAAAGAACTAAAAAACGCTACAAAGAAGTTAGCTACAATAAACAAAAGTTATATTTAAAAAGTGCAAACTGTTAAGAAGGCCAACGAAAATCATTGGACAACTGCAGCGATAGATCTAAGAGGCGGAAACTTAAAGATGTTAACGATGAAATTGGATGTACAAATATAAAAGAATCTTTCCTACATCAATTACGATTACAGAAACAATTGACAAAAGTAGATATCAATGAAAAAGTTGTCAAAGCTAGTCCAGTGAGAACCAAATGGATTCTTAAAAGTATACCAACTCCGAGCGATTCAAAACAGTTTACAAATGAGGAGGCATTAGCATTCTTTTTGGCTCATTATATTCAGCTCAGATAGCATGCGATTGAAGAAGTCTCAAATATATATCCAGCATATTATCACATAACCGCTTCTAAAATGAACTGTTTGCCATCAAAGGACACTATTACAATCACACCAATTTCGGCATGGGTTCCACTACAATCTCTACTTGATCACACAGCCGAAATGAGTTAAAGAAAAATGGAAACACAAAGTTAATTTATTTTTCTAAATGGGGATGTGATGGTTCTTCCGGACAAAAACAACACAAACAAGTAGTATGTGAAAATATTTCGGACTCAGATATGTTCATTGAGACTGAAAAAGATTTTGGTAAATTCAGAGCTTTCGACTAGTACAACGCAAACAAAGCATATCTGGAAAAATGAGACACCATACTCTACCGAATACTGCTGGCCAATCAAATTTGAATTTAAAAAAGAAACTCGTGGTATCATTATCAAAAAGGTTACTGATATCAAGGCCCAAATTGCAAAACTACAGCCATTACAATTACAGTTAGATGAGCAGCAAATTGAAGTAAGCTACCAATTAATGCTAACAATAATAGGTGGAAAAGTAGGCTAAGCTTTGACTAACACGATGGCTGCATCCAGCTGCCTCATATGCTAGGCAACATCAAGCCAATTAAACCAATTCCCGGCAAAATCATTAGATAATACTGATGCATATAAATTTCCATTATCACCAATATATGCAAGAATACGATTTATGGAACATATACTAAAAATAAGTTATAATTTGGATTTCGGATCTTCAGGATCAATAAGAAGTTCAAAAAGAAACATGTTCAAGATGAATCAAAATAATCCTAGAAGTACTTGCGTGCAATGAAAAAATTTAAAGATTATGCGAAAGAAACTGCAAAAATATATACAACCAAGTAACCATGGAGAAATATGTCTGCAACAGTTCACAAAATCCTTTATCATGGAGAAGATGCCATTAAATATAAGTTGATGCCACTTGGAGATCTATCAGAGGAAGCTCAGGAAAAAAGGAATAAGGATTACAGGTTTTATAAAGAGCACAATACTCGAAAAATTTCACGAAATTCCACAAATGAAGATTTATTTAATATATTGTTGGCAACGTCAGATACGTTCATCTCGAGTATTGGAAATCAATGGAAAGTGAAACATTGTGGTTTAGATGAAGAAGTCAAAAAACTACTAAAGAACAGAATTAACACAGAACTGAATATGGAATACGTGCAATCAATATTTAAATCAAATGAATTAGAATTATTATTGCCGTTCATTGTAATTTATATAAGTACATACGAAAAACATAGCATTAGTAAAAAATAAATAGAACCTCCCATTATTGCAAAAGCTATTAAAATCTATTGCAGTTATTATTTTTAAAGGGTTTTTTTACATACGTATGAAATGTTTTAATAAATAAGAAAGATTTAAAAATAAAAACCCATATTTTGATATCAAAATGTAAAAAAAATCAGAATCATTGCGCTAATGTTCAGCAGATTATTTTGGTAAAAGCACACAAATTTGACAGCAAATAATAATCAATTTTTCTGCATTAATAGCAAGGTTTTTAGATAATATTAATAACGTTTTTTAAAGTGTAAACAAATTTACGAATTTGACACCAAAAAATGGTTAAATTTTCAGTAATAATAGCAAAATTTCCAGTTCATTTTACTATTTTTTGAGTGTAAACATTAACAAAATCCCATTATTATAAGAAATGTTTATAATTATTATTAAAATCCAAATATGACAATTTTTAATAAATAAAAAAAATAAAAAATCCAGCGTGAAAATAATGAAATTAGAACTGAGTCAAGTTCATTTAAATATCTATTCATTAAAAAAAATTACTAAAATATTTTATCTGTTCAAAAGTCTTGAGAAGAAAAGAACTAAGACTTGTAGTTCTGTAAGGTTTGGGCAACTGTTCAAATCTGAACTAGGTTGCCGGAATAAACCCGAACGACAGACTAGAGCGAAATAATCTGATAAGATGTGGGACGATAATATTCAAACCTTTTTTGGAGAAATGTCATTTGAAAGACGAATGTCCCTCCCTATCAAAATAGACAAGTATTTTTCAATACACACAGAAAACAAATCAGGTGGAAATCAAGTAAAACTATTAATTTACCACAATTACAACGATATTTCTATTATTATGGCTTAGTATCAATTGTTAAAGTAAAAAATTGGCAGTATTGACTAAAAAAATTAAATTTGCAATTAAGTGAAGTTTACTTCTGCTAATATATTTAGTCTTCCCAATCAGCCAAGATACAAATAATATATTCTGGACTAATTCGATAGTGGCAACTTATATAAATTTCTTAAAAGGTAAAATTTCCATAGTAAATAAAAAACTGCAACAATCAAATTATAAGAATATTTGTGTACTTATGCTTTACTAAGTACTTTCTACCGAAATATCGTGTGAAAGATATTTAGTTGCAATACAATACAATTTGTCTAAATTGTAAAAAAAAACTAAATAAATAAATAATTTTGTTAAGAACAATAAAAATTACAGTAATGTATTAAAAGGTAAATGTTGGCGATTATTGTATTGGACTAGATGTCATGTAAGTATTTTTTTCAATATAAGTACTTCTGGAATCTGCAGATCAATTTGTTTTTACTGATGATCATTTTATTTTTTTTAAAGAAAATATATGAAAACAGAAAATAAACAATAAAAAACCACAACAAAATCCCGCAACAGTTGTTCCAAAAGGTTTGAGCCATGGATGGTAACCGAAACAAATGCGCCATTTTCTATTATTTCGGTAAGGTTATTGTAAGGGTAACGCTATTTTCTATTATTTCGGTAACGTTATTTTAAGGATAACGATTTTTTCAGTTATTTCGGTAACGCTATTTTAGGGATAACGATTTTTCAAGTTATTTCGGTATCGGTATTTTAGCGATAATGGTATTTTCTATTATTTCGGTAACGGTATTTTAAGGATAACGATTTTATCAGTTATTTCGGTAACAGTATTTTAGGGGTAACGATAGTCAGTTGTTACTGGTTATTCATAAATACTTTAATATTTTTACGACCCGAAAAGGTACCAAAATGTTCTGAAGACCCAATACTGTTTCAAGGTAATAATTAATAATTTTTTTCTTGACTTTTTTATTAAAAAACACCTCAGTAAAAAATTTGTGTTTACTATCCATATTATTAAAAGACAGATATCGAATAATATATGTATGTAAAGTGGTGTCATTCCCATTGCCCTAAGTTGTCATCCAGTCAGTAGTAAAGAGAGTTTCCAGTTGTCAGTTGAATTTGTTAGTTCCAGTTAAAATCGTAATTTCCAGTTGTCAGATGAAGTCGTTAATTCTAGTTGTCAGTGATCGTCCTCAAGAAAGAGTCAGTCGTTGATTGAAGTCGATAAGTTGCAGTCGAAAAGTCGTAGAAGTCCTCAGCTACCGTCGTGCTAGATTTAATAAATTTAATTTTTAATAATTAATCATTAAACTTTTAAAAATCTTAATACCTATTTTTATATTAATATTATTAAATTAATATTTTCATACAAACTCCTTTTTATAAAAACTTGAATTACTTGTAAACTAAATGAATTAAAACAAAATAAAACTTAAACTTAACTTTACAATTGGGGGCTCAACCGGGATGAATGTGATGGTATATCCATTTTAATTAAACAGTGGTTTGAAAACTTTGACAAAAACTCAGAAGCATACGGCTTAAATGCAAAAAACAGCAAGGTTGTTTCTTGAGTCAATAACAGTCAGTGATTATGAACAACTAGAAAAAGCCTCAACTAGTGAATTTCATGTAGAGTTTAGTAGCGCCGATTTACATAAACAGTTGAGTGAAAAATAAAAGAGAGATTCAGAAAACATACATGAATATGTGCTTCAAATGAAGAAAATCGCGGCTCTCGGTTATTCGGTATATAGTTGACGGACTTCCAATTAAAAGTGAACTGAAACACTCTTTATATAATGCAAAAAAATTTAAAGAACTAAGAGAAATTTTAGAAAGAGTAATTAAAAGCGAACCAAATAAACTTGCATACAAACGTAGTGAAAATTATAAAGAGGTTAATAAAAGAAAAGAGCATTGCTATAATTGCGGGTTGGTTGAACATAAAAAAGCGGAATGTAAAACTGGTACGAAATTTTTTAAATGCAAGAACATTGGACATATGGCAAAAGACTGTACACTTCAAAAACAAAATAAAAATGGAACTCGAATTTTTTGTAGATACCGGGTCGGACATAACAATGATACAAACAAGTGTGTTCGATGAACATTTTAAAGATATTGAACTATCGAAAATTGAAAAAATATTATACGGGCTCGGTAATTCAGAAACTCAAGTTGTCGGTCGTTTTAAAAGCGTATTGGAAGCAGACAATGTTAAGTTGGAACAAGAAATTCTGGTTGTCGATAATGATAGTTTAAAATATATGGCGTTGCTTGGTTATGATTTCATCGTCCCCGACGATAATGGTTATACATTTTATACAAAAACGGAAACTAAAGTTAGCGGAAGAATCCCATCACAGCTAAGGGTCTACAATGTCATCGATGTCGAACAACAAATAAAGGTACCGAAAAAACATAAACAACCAATAATGGAGATGATAGCAGCGTATAAACCAGATGGCAAAGGTGTTGAATGCCCAGTAACGATGAAAATTATTCCAAAAAGGATGGATCCCACAGGGTTTGTATTGATTTTCGTAAACTCAACACAATGGTGTTAAAGGATTGTTTTCCGGTACCACTAATCGACGATGTTCTCGAAAAACTGCAAGATCCAAATTATTTCGCTGTTATGGATTTGGAAAACGGATTCTTTCATGTCCCTATAGATGAAAGCAGCAAAAAATATACAGCGTTTGTTACAAAGGAGGGAATTTTTGAATTTAATCGTGCACCTTTTGGCTTTTGCAACTCTCCAGCTGTTTTTATCATGTATGTCAATTTTATTTTCCAACCCTTAATCAATGACGGTGTATGGGAGCTGTATATGGACGATATAATTGTTTTTGAAGTTAAAGCAGAGGACTGTCTCAATAAGTTGCAAAAAGTATTAAATACTGCGTCACGCTTTGGCCTCAGAATTAAGTGGTCAAAGTGTAAATTCATGCAAACGAAAATACATTTTCTGGGCCATACCGTGGGAAATTGATGCGTTTGGCCAGGTAACAAAAAAACTAAAGCCGTAGAGAAATTTCCAATACCAACAAGCATCAGAGGAGTGCAGTCATTTTTAGGCCTCACAGGTTACTTCAGAAAATTTATAAAAAATTACTCAATTATTGCACGCCCGTTAACAAACCTTTTAAAGTCTAATGCAGTTTTTAAGATAGAAGCAGAGCAGATAAATGCGATAAACACATTGAAAAAAGTTTTAACTCGTGAACCAGTATTGAAAATTTATAACAGAAATGCACATACGGAAGTCCACACAGATGCGTCTAAAGATGGATTTGGTGCAGCACTATTACAACTACATGAAAATCAATTGCACCCTGTATTTTTTTGAAGCGAGAAGACATCAACTCAAGAGTCTAAGCAGCACAGTTATATTTTGGAGGTTAAAGCGGCTTATTTAGCGTTAAAAAAATTCAGGCACTACTTGTTGGGTGTAGAATTTAAGTTGGTGACTGATTGCGCTGCGTTCAAGCAGACAACATCAAAACAAGATCTTACTCGAGATGTGGCACAATGGATTTTATACCTTCAAGACTACAACTACACAGCAGAGCATCGGGCCGGTAACAGAATGAAACATGTTGATAGTTTAAGCCGCCACCCAATCGCAGAAGTGATGATAGTTATGTAAGGCTCAGCAACAAGATGAACATATCCAGCCAATCACGAAGATTCTAAGCGAGGGCCCATACGAAAATTATAAGCTGAAAGGTGGATTGGTGTTTAAAACTGTAAATGGAAATGATTTGCTAGTTGTACCGAAGTTAATGAAAAGTGAAATAATTCGTAATACACACGGCGTAGGTCATTTTGCAAATCAAAAAACTGTACATGCCATTCAGCAGCACTACTTCATTGCGCACCTCGAGTATAAAGTTAGTCAATTCATCAGCAACTGCATTAAATGCATCATTTACAATAAAAAGTTGGGCAAGAAAGAAGGTTTTCTAAACTACATTGAAAAGGGAGATTTACCGTTGAACACATTACACGTAGACCACCTCGGTCCCATGGACAGCACATCAAAGCAGTATAAGTATATTTTTGCGATGGTAGATGGATTTTCCAAATTTGTCTGGCTGTACCCCACGAAGTCAACAGGAGCAGAAGAAGTCATACGACGCTTGAATGAATGGTCAACAATATTTGGCAATCCGTGTCGAATAATCAGCGATAAAGGGTCTGCGTTTACATCACTGAGTTTTGACGAATATTGTAACAAGAATAACATAGAGCACGTGAAGGTGACAACTGGAGTTGCGCGGTGTAATGGCCAAATCAATCAATAGATCAATTTTGGCTGTTATATCAAAGTTGTCTTGTGACAATTCTACAAAGTGGTATACATTTGTTAGTCACGTTCAAAAAGTTATAAATTCTTATGTTCACTGCTCCACAAAGTTTACGCCATTTGAAATTATGTTTGGAGTTAAGATGAAAAATGGTGTTAACAACGATGTACTCCAAACTTTAGAACAAGAGCTATTACAAAACTACAGTGATACAAGAGAAGCTATGCGCGCTGATGCTAGGTTGCAGTTGACCAAGGCACAAAAGTCCTACAAAGAAAGTTATGATAAAAAGAGAAAAGCCGAAATCGGTTACAAATTGGGTGATTAAATTGCTATAAAAAAAACTCAATTTGTCGCCGGAAAGAAACTTGCGTCCGAATATCTTGGTCCATACAAAATCATGGCGTTAATAAAACATCAACATCGTGTGACAACATAAAATTGCGATATGTTGAAACAAACGACGAGCTTCTGTCATCTGGGTCAGATGACGATCAGGATGACCGAATGTAAAGTGGTGTCATTTCCATTGCGCTAAGTTGTCATCCAGTCAGTAGTAAAGAGAGTTTCCAGTTGTCAGTTGAATTTGTTAGTTCCAGTTAAAGTCGTAATTTCAGGTTGTCAGATGAAGTTGTTAATTCTAGTTGTCAGTGATCGTCCTCAAGAAAGAGTCAGTCGTTGATTGAAGTCGATAAGTTGCAGTCTAAAAGTCGTAGAAGTCATCAGCTACCGTCGTGCTAGATTTAATCAATTAAATTTTTAAGAATTAATCATTAAACTTTTGAATATCTAATACCTATTTTTAAATTAATAGCTTTTAAATTAATATTTTCATACAAACTCCTTTTTATAAAAACTTGAATTAATTTGTAAACTGAATGAATTAAAACAAAATAAAACTTAAACTTACTTTACATGTATATAGAATTTACTTATAAAAACAATATGTACGATGTAATTTAAAATCTTTATATATAAAAATTTCGTGTCACGATGTATGTTCGCGATAAACTCCGAAACTACTGAACCGACTTTTATAAAATTTCGTAACCATCTGTTATTTAGTCCAACTTAAGATATAGGGTAGTTTCTATCTCAATTATTTATATCACTATTTTTTATTGCAAATTAAATATTTATAATCTTCGTACCACCTCGAAAACATGTAAGTATTTCTTGACTGCGTTGTATTTCATTGGAAATACATAACGATGTATTGATTGCGATTGAAGATATGTGCATTGCAATTGCAAATTCACCCAATCGTCCAATCCATAATTTTTTCGATCGAGAATTGCAACGTGAACAACAGTATGAGCCCAATGAATTGCAAACATTTGTGGATTTGAATGTTCCCAAATTAAATTACCATCAAAAACATGCCTATGATACCATCATGTAAGCTGTTCAATATGGAGTCGTTGGATTGTATTTTTTGGATGTGCCTAGTAGTGGCACGGGAAAAAACATTTGTGATATCACTGATTTTGCCAGCCATTCGATCGCAAGCAAAAATTGCATTGGTACACTCACAATATATTTTCCGTAACCGAATGTAGTTTATTTAAAAAGTAATACGCAAAGTTTGTTTTTAAACGAAGAATCAATTGAAATTCGTAGAAATATATTTTTTTAACTATTTGAATCAGTCATTCAAAAAACAAACTATAAAAACTTACAGACATTCAGTAGGAGGTGATATTTTCTGTTAAATGTAAAATTTTATATTTTCTGTTTTTAAAAATACAAATTCATATAATTCCTTATTGCTTTTTTGCCAAAATATACAAAATGATTTCAATAAAAATTACAAGAAATTATTCAAATATACATACACACAAAAAATAAAAATATATATATGTACGTCTGTGTGTGTTGTGATTTGTAAAATTACATACAAAAAAAAAAAAATTTCCAATTGAAAAACAAACCACAAAAATAGTTTTTTTCTACTTTTTGTCAGTTAAAAATTGATGGTTATTTTAAACTACTTTCGATTGCTTTTACTACTTATGTCGATTATTAAACAATGATTAAAAATAAACAACAAAATGGGCTGAATATAATGAAAAATCAGCAGTCCTCTTTTTGATTGTATTTTCGATTAATTTAATATGTATTTTAAGTTGTTTTTAACAAAATAATATTGTGAGTGTACTTGCTTCTACTGGAATTGCTGCTACTTATTGGATGGTGTACGAACAGCACACTCTGAATTAAAATTAGCGTTAAATGTATTTCATACTCACGTTTACCATTGTTTTGTTTGTTGTCTTAAGCAAAAACAATCAAATATCCATCTGTTTGTTATAATAATAATTAATATTGTGTTTTTGTTGAATGTTAGGAAAAAAAAAAATTCAAACATGTATACATTCACAACACAATCACTGTACTTGGAGTTGTACCATTGCATTTGGCTAAATGTTTCTGTAAATCGCCTAAGAATTTCATGGTGTCGCCTAAGAATTTTTTGTAGTTTCGTCATTTGGCATCATGGCACCATGGCATCATGCGTGGCTAAAAAAAATGTAGTTTGTTCATCCTGGTTTCAAGGGTCCTTGCCTAAACTATGTGATGGCACAAGCAAGGACCCTTGAAACCAGGATGAACAAACTACATTTTTTTTAGCCACGCATGATGCCATGGTGCCATGGTGCCCTGATGCCATGATGCCAAATGACGAAACTACAAAAAATTCTTAGGCGACACCATGAAATTCTTAGGCGATTTACAGAAACATTTAGCCATTTGCAATGGTACAACCCCAAGTACAGTGATTGTGTTGTGAATGTATACATGTTTTGTGTTTTTTGTCTCTTTCGTACTCACGTTTACCATTGTTTTGTTTGTTGTCTTAAGCAAAAAAATCAAATATCTATTTGTTTGTTATAATAATAATTAATATTGTGTTTTTGTTGAATGTTAGGTAAAAAAAAATTCAAACATGTATACATTCACAACACAATCACTGTACTTGGGGTTGTACCATTGCAAGTGGCTAAATGTTTCTGTAAATCGCCTAAGAATTTCATGGTGTCGCCTAAGAATTTTTTGTAGTTTCGTCATTTGGCATCATGGCATCATGGCACCATGGCATCATGCGTGGCTAAAAAAAATGTAGTTTGTTCATCCTGGTTTCAAGGGTCCTTGGCACAAGACTTGCAGTAAAAAAATTGATGCCGAATTTGATTGAAGCCACAATATTGACTGGCAAAGCCAAAATCGAAATTGTGCTTATGCCGCGTATTCCACTGATATCAACATACATACCATTTGAATTCAATCGCTTGCAATTCCCAGTGCGTCTATCATTTACCATATCTATCAACAAGGCGTAAGGACAAACGCCGTGCTTCTCCCATGGGCAGCTATACGTGACCTATTCAAGAGTTGACATTCCAAATGTTTTGTTTATTCATGCTCCAGATGTATCCAAATGTATTATGTACATTAAGAACTAAAATAAGACCTCAAAAATAAAACAAGTTCTTGAAATTTTTATATAAAAAAAGTTTTAGGTCTTTTCATTCTTTTAAGTGTAGTGGAGCACTATAGACAAAAATATTAGTATACCAGATTTCCAATTCGTTCCAGAAATGGAAACTTTAACAATTGAAATGGCAACCCTGTCAATTTATGCTTCGAAAATCTAAGGTGGTTGCCAAGTGTAATTCTGTAAATAGATGGGAAAAAGGCTTGCAATCATTCACTTAATCTGAAAAAACAGTTGTTTGTGGATTGTGTGGCTCATTAGGAGGCTGACGATGACCTGTTCGCTCTGATCGAAAGTGTGCACCTTCTTTAGCGCTGATCCTCACAATTTTTAAAATTTTGAAATCGGTCTACAAATGTGTGAGCTGAAGTTACTAAGAAACTAAGACCTACAGTTTTTTTTTAAATAACTCAAAACTTTGAGGGCTATTCCAAATCATTGAAAACGGTTTTTGTATGTTCTCACCTAGGTCTACAACCCCCACTGGGTCACTTTTTAGACCTGAAAAAGTGTTTTTTTATGCAGCAGTGTGTAATTTTTCGATTTCTTTTTTAATTAAAAAATGTTATATTTTTTTTACCATTATCAGTTAGTATGTATATTTACAAACTTTTGCGTAAAATTTGTATTCAACAAAATAATACTAATTTTAGACATAATTTTTTTTAATTGTGATCACATGTCTAAAAATTCTACATGTGTGTATTATTTTATAAGAAAGTATGCGCAAAAAAGTTTTACGCATTTGGTGTTTATATATACAGAATTATCGTAATATTACATAAAACTTTAAACATTTTATTATACTCAATTTACAAATATTACATATTTTAAAAAATTGTTTCCAAATAAATTATTATTAAAGGTTTTAAATTAAATATAATGCCTGAACTCGTGGGCCTAAGTCTCTTCTAACACCCCTTAACCAAAAGTAAAATTGATTATATATCGTGCAAAAATATTGTTTGTTTGACAATATTGATTGCTTTTTTTTTATTATGTAACTCATTATTAAAAAAACACAAAAATAAATTATTGTTTATTGTTGGATTTTTACGCATTTACAATGGATTTTTACGCATTTTATTTGTATATTTACACGTAAAACGTGTTTCTTTGCGCACGTATTTGGTAAATTTGATTTTTAATTTCAAAATTTCATTTTATCTTTACGCACTTTCAATGTTATTTTACTCATTTTGTGGTCACCAACTTACGCACAATTTATGTTTTCAGATACTCACATAGAGGAAATTTATCCAACTTATAGTAGAAGTACAGTTTTCTACTAAAGGGTGTCCCAAGAAGAACGCAATTTTTAAATAAAACACAGATATTTAAAAAAAAATCGTGAAACTTTATTATATCGTAAAGTAGACAGAATGAGGTTATGTATGGAACAATATATCGTGCAGATGGCCGCCGCGGCTTTGCTGGCATGCACGCGATCTTTTAATGAAATTTTCAATGACCGTTTTGCATGAATGTTGCGGTATTTCATTAATGCAGCGTCCAATTTCCTCTTTTAAGGCTTGAGTCGTCGTCGGCTTATTCGCGTAAACCATCGACTTCAAAAAACCCCAAAGAAAAAAATCTAATGGTGTTAAATCGCACGATCTAGGCGGCCAATTCTGATCTCCAAAACGCGAAATAACACGAGCTGGAAATGACTGATGCAGCAATTGAACTTTTTCTCTGGCTGTATGACATGTGGCGCCGTCTTGTTGGAACCACATGCCCTCCACATTCATTTCTTCAATTCTAGGCAAGAAAAAACTGGTTATCATTTCACGATACCGAACACCATTGACTGTTTGCGCTTGACCTGCCTCATTTTCATAAAAAAAAGGTCCAATGATTCTTCCAGCCCAAAAACCACACCACACAGTGACACGTTGAGGATGAATTTGCTTCTCGTGAATCACTCGAGGATTTTCCTCACCCCAAAAGCGACAATTCTGCCTATTGACGAAGCCATCAAGATGAAAATGGGCCTCGTCACTGAAGATGATTTTATCAGCAAAATCAACATTTTCATGTTGTCTCTCCAATACCCAATTAACGAACTCCCTTCGCTGTCCATGGTCAGCTGGCTTCAGTTCCTGAGTCAATTGAACTTTGTATGCATGAATATGGAAATCTTTCGTCAAAATTCGCTGCAAAGTGGATTTGGAGACACCAATTTGCTGAGCTCGGTGTCGAATTGAGGTGGATGGAGTTTGAGCGACATCATCACGTGCAGCTGCGACATTTTCGGTCGATCGACCTGGTCGATGGCGCGTTGTTGTCTTTACATCACTAACAGACCCAGTTTCGGCAAATTTATCCATTAATCTCTTTACAGTTGACTCTTTTGGAGCATTATTGTGACCCCAAATTGATCGCAATTTGCGAACTGTAGCCGCAAAACTTTCACCATTTTGGTAAAACAATTTCACAATGAGAATTCGTTGTTCATTCGTGTAGCGCTCCATTTTTACTAACCTCGTACCTTCTACTAGCAAACAATAACAATTGTTCAAATGTCAAACAATGACACTTCGAATGTTGCCAGATTTAAAAATTGCGTTCTTCTTGGGACACCCTTTATAAGTTCAGTCAATTTCAACAGATATTAATTAGAGTGTATTATAATTTGGTAAATTTCAACATAAATTAATTAGAGTGTAAATAAGAAGGACAATTCACAAGAGTTGCAGGTCAAAAGTTATTAATGTAGGTGAATAAGAAAGAATAAGAAAGAAAAGTAGAAACAGACAAGAATATGAACACAGTTATCTTGACCATGAGATCACATGCCAATGTTGGTAGTTTTTTTTTATAAATTTATTAAAAAGCAGAGCATGCATTATTAATATTATTAACAAAACTTTTCAAGTTATGCAAATATATTGACGGTATGTAAGTACCCTACGGGAAATGGACCAGTCACAGAGTTAGTCACATCACCGAAACTTTGTGGCAGAAACCGGTCCTCGAGTTGGTTCTCTTATATGAAAGTAACCGGTAACTTTAACATGGGCTTATCATAGGAGGTGGCAATTTTTACCTTTTAAGCCACTTGCGACATGTCTCTGACCTTTTGTAGGGTACCATATCACTGCATTGGTGTAAGATAATGCGCAACAGAACAGGTTAGAATTATCTTACACATAACTAGTCTCATGACTGGCTCAAATGTACATACCACAGGACTGAGGACAAGTAATTAATAAAAAAGTGGTTACATATCAATCACAATGTGTTATGTTGCAGAACTTGTAGGGGATGAATAGTTTCGTGACATATCACTTGACTGTTACAAGTGCACATGACACAGAGCAAACGAAAATTAGTTAGCATGTAACCTGTCAAAATTTCTTCCGCGTGTTTCATATTAAGAACGTGTTTCTGAAAGATTCCATAAGGTCCAGTCACTCAATTTATCTGCAATGTTTATTACAAAAGTTTTTACAATTTTTTTGTATTTGGCGATTTTAAATTATTTACTCAAAAAAAAAAGTGCAGCCACAGAATGTGAATATTTTTCAAATTTAAACAAAATTGAGGAACAAAAAATTGTTTGCTTTTAAATTAAACAAAAAATGAATTCAACATTTTCAAATTATGGGTTGGGATAAAAGTAGGTCTGTGGAGGCAAGTCTCCTTCAGACAGTCCTATTCACGCTTATGCTCTAGGACGAAGCTTAGCTCTTTGGCTGCCAATATTTTTCCTTTAACTTTACTTTCAAAATCGCATCCGATCGCCAAAAAAATATTTTTCCAAAAAGAGAAGTTTTGGAAAATTTCCAAGAGAGAATAGTAAATCAAAATCAAATAATTTAATTTTAAAAAATTATTTAATGGAATTGGTTTTGATTCACGAATTAAAATAAATGTTTTATAAGTTAATGTATTTTATACAATATGTTATATATATTATTATATAACAATATGTAATAAATGAATTTATATTTAATTCATTGACTTAATAAAAATTGCAGATGCAAATTAAATTTACTCCTAATAAATCAATGTTTTTTAAAAAATCGATTACTTTAAACAAATTAAAAATCAAAAACGTTAGATCTTCTCGAATTGGTGCGAATTCAAAAAGATCGTTTTTGGTTTATGTTCAAAAATATTTATTTTTTGATTTCAACCATATTGTCCAATAGAAGTTCTCGAAATTTTAGTTGTTCTTATCCTGCAGAAAATTCATTTAATTCAGAAAAATGCTTACACTTAAAAGATTTTCAGTATCGGGTTTTCTACGGCTAAAAACATAAGTGGCTGCAAACTTTTCATTATTTATAAGGATGATAAAGAATTAGTTTTGTTTTTACTTTTTAAAAATTAATTAAATTTGACTCGAATATCATTCCATAAACGCATTCGAGGCGTATTAAGGATTCTCGTCAGAAAACGTTAGTTTAACCTTCCGCAAACACACTTTAATAAAATACAAAAAATTTAGATGCCCCATTAAAAATTGCTATTTGAATATTTAAAAATTTAAATATTTAAAAAAAAAGCGCTATAACTTTACGGGCCTATATAATTATGTTAATATTTATAATAACAAACATTAACATATTGGTTAGAATAGTATCAAAACCGCGTTTACTACTAAGTGGGACATATTGAAAATTATATGGTGGTTCATCGGGTTTATATAAAATTTTACACACACGCAACTATCGCATAGACAAGTTGAATTCTAATTTATTTAAAAAAAAGCTGAGCTAGAGTGGAGTGTTTGAGCGACTTTCAATTTAAAATTTCGCGAATTTCTAACCATTTTACAATTTTTGTAATCGTTAGAATTAATCAATGAATCGGTAATATTAATCATATCCCACTTTATTCAATAAACAGCCATTTTAAATTATATAGCCGTGTAAATGAAACAGTGTCCATAATGGTGTCAAGTGATAAATAATTTTTATATATTTTAATTTGATGAATTTTGCAATAAAATTTTAACAATGTTAAGAGAAAGAGTTAATGCAGTTATATGTCACTATCTAAACAGTTGGGTAATCACTTCTTTTTAAACTAGATTAGTAGTAGTTCAGTATTATGTCAGCTTTGCAACAGTCGGGGGATACACAGCAAAATTTGTTGAACCAGTTCCGTGCTCTGTCATTTTTTCAACTACAATAGTCCTAATTTTCTTATTCCACTTTGGTTTTATGTTCATTTCTTTTTAGTTACAAGATATATCCAAAAAGAACCAGTCAATGTTCTGCCACCATTTCAATATTTAGGACACTGGCAATTTTACAGCAATTACCACTCTTTCAGACACTGAATTATATTTTACACCAGCTTTGTGACATGTCCCTCATTAATCTATCATCACCTTGGATCTATTTGTCACCTTGGATCAATCGACCCTTCATTTCCCGTAGGGTATGTTAAATTAACGGTTGAGCAATATTCCACACCATAATATTGCTGCACCATTTTTGGCATTAATTGTAAAACCTTTGTTTATATTATTCGATTTCTATGTTTTAATTTAGCAGGTTCATAATTAAAGAATAGTAAACACTATTTTTTTAATGGAAAAAAGTGTAAGGATCAGCGCTAGAGGTAGTCCACACTGTCAGCCTGCTTATGAACCACCCAACCCACATACAACTCATGGTTTGTACAGGCTTATATATCATTATTATTATAAGGAAAATGACTATGCGAAATTCCTTTTTATATTTAGTGAATGATTACCCGTACAAAAGAGCTTTTTCTATCTATTTATTGAATTATCCTTGGCAACCATTGACAGGGTTGCCATCCCAACCGATACTGTTTCCATTTCTGGGAACGAATTGGGAACCTGGCATAATAATATTTTTCTCATACAACATATTGGGTGTTGTTTCTTAGTATGCCTGATTCCCTATTCGTTTTGCATCTCTTTTTTTGCAGAGTTCTTTTAGATTGTTGTGTAGGGTGGAAGTGAAAATATGGTAATGAAAATTTTTATAAGTGCAATGCGGGTAAAAACAAATGGTTTTGCTAGAATCTAAATACATATGTCTATTCCTTTTCACAATTATCGTAAGAATAATTGTAATAAAACCACAGGAATAGATTTGCCTTTAATTTCAAACATTTATTTATTTATTTTTTGTTTATAAATATTCGTATATTTTATTGTTATATTCTTAGTCATGAAATGTACATAGATCAATAATTTATACTTAAATTTCGGTTGTTTTGTAGTATTTTCTTTTAAACTGGTATGTTGTATGCTTTTTTGCCATCATATTACATATAACAGATATTTTATTTTGTATTTTCTGTTGGATTTTAAACCTTTTTGGAAATTTTGATAATATACTAAATAGTTTATTTTAGTTTGTTTTTTATTTCATTTTGTTGTAATGTATATTTTGAAGTATCATTAAAATTAAAACTAATCTACACTTATTTTTTTTGTTAATTTTACATAAATACACTTCAGTTTTTGTTTTATTTGTAGTTACTAATTTAACATTTTTCTTCTCAGTTATTTTGTATTATTTTATGTATAGAATTTTTCATATTTTTTTTTTTACACAACAATTTTGTTTGTTTTTGTTTGGTATGTCCGTAATTGTATTAAGAAATGAAATAAAATATTATTTTTTAAATTTTTTTTTTGTAATTGTTGTTTTCAATTTCAATTGTCATTATAATGACATTACAAAATATATTTTGACATTAACATATATTTTTGTGATTTATCGTATGTGTAAGTTCTCATAATTTAGTATTTTTTTTTTTTGGATTTTGTATTTTAATAAAATAATATTTTTGTTTTATATAAAATTGACAAAAATCTTAATAATAAAAAATTTTCTTGAAAATAAATAGTAAATTTTTAAAGCTTTTTTGTTTAAAATAATTTATACATATTTTCTTAAATTTTTATTTTGTTTTAAATTTTAATAAATTTAAATAAATTTCTCAACTAAATCCACAATTTTTTTAAAGTTTTTATACAAATGTAAACAGATTTTAACAAATTTAAAATTATAAATATTTTTTTTTAATATAATGATGTGTATGTATAAATATATATTTTGTTTTTTGTTAAATGATATGATGATGTTTTGTTTTTTTTTTTTGTTTGTCATAAAACACAACGTTAACATATATGTATTTTGTTTGTTGTTAAAATGTATATATAAATTTCCTTTATTATGTGTACTAGGGTGCCACATATTTGAGTAGGATAAAACAATTATTTCTAAAGGCATCATCGTTAAGTTACAAAACGTATTTGTATACAATTTAGTGTGTTTAAATAATTAAGTGTAGATTTTTATTATTTTTTCTGTTGTTGTTGTTAAGCAAAACTCTAAAAGAATTCTGTTGAAAATATAAATTTTCTACTTTAATCCTTGGCAATTGATTGCTTTTAGGCTTCGTATTGTTAACAATTCAACGTTTTGAATTATTATGGATTTTTTTTTGCATTTTTTATGCATTGACACTGTTATCAAGTAAAATTTAAAATAAATATGGTTGAAAATAAAAATTTTCAGTTTCCAAATTTTCAATGTTCATAAAATAAATATATTGTTTTTTATACTCTTTTTTTATTCCAAGAATGCTACGTTACCTTTTTACGATACTTTCAAACTAATTTAGGCATAATTCTTAAAAAAAATATATATTTTTTTTATAAATACACGTCTCTTATGCTTAATTTAGCATCTAGAATCATCCCGTAAAGCTACTTAAAATGCCCGTTTCAAATAAATGTCACCCTTATTTTAGTTTTATTTATGTTTGTAGTTTAAAGGTATTTTTTGTGTTTGTTGTTTTTTATAATGTGTAATTATAATTAAATTTTACAATTTTTATGTTTTGATACATATGTTTTATGTTTTTATGTATGTTATTTCATTTTTTGTGCTCTTGGTTTATGTATATAAATTATTTTTTTTTTTGACTTTTTCTGTTGAACATTTTGTTCACATAAAAATACATACATACACCTTTAAATAACACAGTAAATTACAACATTTATGATATGTTTTGCGTATTGCTATGACACTTAATAATCTTTTGTTTTGTTAGTTTTATAAGTTTTTTTTGTGTAAATGATATTATTAGCTGATAAGAAATCTTTTAGTTTGAGTGTTAGAATTTGGTTTGATATGTTTACGAAAATCTAAGATTTTATTAGACGAAAAGAAAATAAAAAGTTGATATTTGTATTAAAGATTTTAAAATAACACACTCAGCTTTTTCAAATACATTTAAAAGTTTTCCTAACATTTTGTTTCACAGAATGTTTGCTTTAATGTAAAGTTTATTTTTATAAAATTTATAATAAAAAGATATTAGAGAAATTGAGTTGTTTTGAATAGTTTATTAAAAATAATAAAAAATTTGCTTTAAAAAATCTCGAAGTATATAAAAACCTACAAAACAAAAAACTGTAATAATTATTACTTGAGCCCGAGTATAACCAAAAGAAATTTTTTTCTTTAAAAAAATATAACATTTTTGGTCTTATTTTATTTTAGTATCAACATTGTGCCCGTTAGGAAAACAACTTAACTACATGTAGCAAAATATTCGTTTTTAATAAGTTTTTTGTTCAGGCTCCAATGTAACAGTTTGATAAATATTTATGAAAAAATTCATAAATAAGATAATAAGTTTCAGAAAAATAATGAAATATTTTTTTTGCCTTTTACGATATATTTCATAAATACTATTGTTGGCGACAGCCACAAACTTATTAATAATCTGGCAACGCTTTTGGATTTCATTTTGTATTATTATTATTATTCATTCTTTTTATCTTTGCTTTTTCGTAGATTTGTTCGGTAGTTAGCTTGAAGAATAAATGTAATTAAAATTATTATAAAATTAAATGTGTTTTTATTAACTAGCAAATAAACATAAAAACTCAACAATGGCGACGAGTTTTTGTTAAAGAACACACGCAAAACACGTAATGAGCAATACATTGGAAACTATTGTTTCCAAAATTTTGGTGCAGTAAAATGAAGCCGTAGAGCGTCAGAAAATTCTAATGGAATCACTTGCCGGTCTTTTGCAAGCATCAAATTCTGCAAATACAACACAGCAGAACATCAATGCTGGACAAGAAAATTTGATGCATGTTTTGTCAAAAAGTATCAACGAATTTCGTCATGACCCAGAATCAAACATGTATTTTTCTAATTGGTACTGCCGCTATGAAGCTCTTTTTGTGGAGGACGCCAAGTCACTAGATGATGCATTCTACGAAAACTGAGTCAACAAGTGTACAATAAATATGCGAACTGGTTGTTGCCAAAGAAGCCTCAAGAGATGAAATTCGATGAAACTATTGCTACACTCTCTACATTGTGTGACCGCCAGGAGTCTCTTTTTTATATACGCTATAATTGCCCTCAAACTGTAAAATATGAAAACGAAGATTTTGTCACCTATGCTGGTAGAGTTAACAGGCAATGTGAGCTTTTTCGTAGCAATCAAATCACTCCACAACAATTTAAATGTTTAATTTTTATTATCGGCCTACAATCTTGTGGGAACACAAACACCCCAGGTAAATGCTGTTGTTTACCGGAAAAACTACAAATTTAAAAATCATCAACAAAAAACCACAAACAACGATCAAACTGAAGACATTTCTAATGAAAATCCGTATCATGGCCCTACACGTCCCTGTTGGCAGTGTGAATCAATGCATTACGTCAAAGATTGCTTCTATACACAACATAAATGTAAGGCCATAAAGATGGATATTGTGGATGTTTCCGAAAGCAAACTACAACGGGAAACAACCAGAAAAATCATAAAATACACATAAAAAGACAACAACTATAAACAAAAATCTATAAAACATCTATAAATATGTTGAAGTTTTTTCCTTACGATTGGCTTTCCCAATTCCAATATAATAACCTCATTATACAAAGGGGCGGCTATTTAAAAAACGTCAAAAAAACGTGTTAGTCTGGTTGAAGTTCATCTAGTCTTTGGGTTGAAAATTTAAATGAATTAAAATAATTTGTGACATTATTTGCCTATAAAAGGTTAAACAATAAAAAAAATCAGTTAAAAATTGTGATTTTACCTGATATATAAACCATACTATTCTTATGCTGCATTATTATTTTCAAATACAATACATATACCAAATATGAGATATTTGCTTATGGATTTGTAATCTAAAGTCCAATTTAATGCCATTTTGGGTGACACTTATGTATATGCGGACTGATTTTCATAAAAATTTATATGGGTTGTCACTGTAATATTTTTGTGTTTGCGGTGTGTAGCAAAAGAGTTAATTTGTTTGGGTACCCTTACATAAGCAATGGGGCTAAATATGGACCGATTCTAATCTAAATAGACTTTGGCCTTGGAACAATATGACTTAGTGTTCCAAATTTCGTTTAAGTATCTTTTATAGATGCCACCTGTAAATTGCGGAAAACAACAAATCAAATTTTAGGGGACTAAATATGGAAATATATAGGCTTTGACCTTGCACCCAAACTATTTAGTGTGCACATTTCGTTAAAATATATTTATTTTTGCGGCCTGTAGCGACAAACAAAATAGACGATTTTTGGACTATTAAATGGGCATTTTTTATGACCCAAAATAAATAGGCTTTGTCCAATATATGCCAGTTTGCAATATTTCATCATAATAACTCAATAGCTTCAACTTAGAGAGTGCGAACAAGAATACTGGATAGTCGGACAGATAGAGGAATATCGCTACATCGAATCTAAAAGTAACAACATAGTCTGACAATGTATTTGTTATGTAAATGTTGATAGTTTAAATAATTTTCGAAATAGATTATTAATTATTTTGTCAGAAATTTAAGTAGTTACAAATAATGGTTTATAGTATAAAGGATTAACCGGAATTGAACCTGAAACAACGCTCTTTCGATTCAAATTATTTTATTACAAATCAGACTAAATTTTTTCCAAAGCAAATAAAATTTTATTCGAAAAAAATTAAATTATTTTCAACACAAATTAAATATCAACGTAATGATTGTTGCAATCTCAATGTGTTACCGGCTGCACGTACTGTTTAATTATGGTAACCAAGTCCACATTATTCTCTGGATCAACTAGCACAGTAAGTGCACAGAGTTTAGTTTCTGAGAAAACTTTTTCTATTGGGTTTAGTATTGGGGAGTATGGGGGAATAAATGGCCAATAAATTTGTTATGTTGAATGTCATTTATGCTTATAGCTGCAATGAGGAAAACATTTCTTCTCCGAAGATGGTAATTGAAACCGGATTCGTCAATGAATATTATTTTTCTCGTATTTCTGAAGCGTTTTGGGTAAAGTTCATTGCATATGGTATGCGTCGTTGAATTGTACCATCGCAATTTAAGCGATCTATGTTCATTGTCGAAGTTTTTCAGGTGATTCGTAAATACTTTAATGCAGTGTGTATACTCGTTGTAATTAACTCAACATTATGGAATTCCCGAAACTTTCTCCGATTGCTTTTTAATGTTACACATGGAGTTTTTTCGATGATCTCTTAAATTTTTTTCAATATTAAGGGAGTCAACTGTCAGTGACGTTTTCCACCATGGTTTTTCATAACAACGCACCCATCCTTCTTGTAGCGATTTATAATAGAAGTAGTTTTATTTATACCAGCTATTTTAGCTGATTCAATAATGGGTTGCCCTTCTTCATAAAACTTGATTAAAATATTTTTTTATATAAGCTTAGTTATATTTTTCACGTGTTCTGTGATGACGATATATCTGATATGTTTTGCTTTGAAGAACTATCTGGTCGAAGTTGAATCCGACTATAATTTCGTGCAGTCAAAACACCAGAACTAGTAGCGCGATTACTATCTGCGATAAGTGACAACATATTTTTTATTTATTGAGTATTATTAGAAGTAAAAAAAAAAGAATTTCATTAAACTTGGCCCAACTGTAATTTCACTCAATCTACCAAATAAATGATCTGTCACACTTGTGTTTGTATTTAATATTTACGATTACAAAATTTTTTTTAATACATTTAAACAAGGTGACCAGCTCAACCCTATTTTCTATTAAAGAAAACAAAAACAACATTCCTTTGCTTTGCATATTTTGAGGTCATTGTTCATTTCATCATATTTGGGGTCATTTTTCACTTCTTTAAATTGGAGTTATTTTGCATGATGAATAAAAGCCTCAATCTATTAAATGAAAATATGTCCAAACTAATTTTCAATTGGTTGCAGTCATTTTTCATTATATTTTTGGAGTTTTTTTCATTATGAAATTTTTTCTCTAAAAATTGGGCTTAAGTCTTGGGGGCTAATTTTCAATTGGTTGCAGTCATTTTTCATTATATTTTTGGACTTATTTTCATTATGAAATTTTTTCCCTAAAAAATGGGGCTTAATTACATTTTAAAATTGGGGTCAAATTTCTTGGGGTCATTTTGGACAACGCCGATTTTTCTATGTATTTTGCCGTTCAAGTAGAAGTGTTAGATGACAGAACGAAATTATTTTCTACCATTTTTCAAAATAGCAAATGTTGATTGTTAAAAATAACAGAATAACGTATTTTCCTAAAAAATTGCCAGTCTTCTTTTGCAACTTGACATTTTTCAAAAACCGACTTTGTTTTAAATTCTTAGCGCTTTTAATGCAATTTTGTAAAGACTTACTGACTTGCTCTTGTACTATTTTTGTGGAAAAATTGCTAGATTATTCTTTTAAAATAGTTCGTACCAGTAGCCGAAATTATTGTCAATCGAATGGTTGACTTGTGGTATCTGATTTTTTTCAGTTGTTGCAATTGCAAATCGGTTAAGGCAATAGTAATTTTGATTATGACAACAGAATAAGGATACGGCTGTCAATACTGAAAAAATGTTAAAAAAGTTACCACTACTATATAATGAGTTTGTTTTTTGGGTATGGCATTTTAAAAATATAAAAGCCGATTACTTCCAATGTTTAAGAACTTTTTGTGAAGAATAGTAAAATTAACTTTTTATATGATATATAAATATATGTATATGTATATTATTACACATATACTGATTGTGAGAATAAGAATTTATTGTAATGGAGTTTTAAAATGATACAAATAACTGAAGAATCAAATAAATGTAAATAAGTGTTCATTTGTTCTTATGGAAATTTTAAAAATATTAATTTTTAGTTATGTTTTGAAAATTTGTTGGTTTTATTTTTTTAATTTTGTAAAAAATATTTATAAATTATTTTCTTAATAATTACAACATTTTATTTTTATTTATTTTTTTGTTTTATTTTTGTTTTATTTTTATATTTACTGTATAAATATTTATAAATGTAAATGTCTAAATTGTAAATGTATAAATTATTATTTTTTTTGTTTGTATTTTTTATATTTAAATATATTTTTTTAGTTAATAATAGACAGCGTAGCATAGGAAGACGTCAATACCTGCATAAGACATTTTAGCCATATTTTTTATGTGTTAATTGTTTTTTAATGTTTGTTATTTCTTTAAAAAAATTAAATAAAATTAAAAATCATAAGATTTACTATGTATAAATATGAATCTTTTTACTCTTATTTAAATTTAACTGACAAAAAAAAATCATATAATGTAGACTTAATTTCATATGTATTATTAAAAATTTTATAATTTTGTGTCTATTTAAAATACGGTTGTTGTTTCTTTGTAATTCTTTTATTTTTTGTTCTTATAATTTTTATAAATGTTTAACAACCATATTACGTTTTCAATAATTTATTAAATTTTTTGTTTATGTAAAAAAGAAGTTAATTTTATTTTTTTTGTTGACATTATTTAGGAAAATATGTTTATTTTATCTTTTTTTCTTGCAGGCTTAATTTTAAATCTACTACTTAAAATTTAAGATTTTTTTTCAAACTTTTATTAAGAGTTATTTTGTTTAACATACATACGCACATATTACATACATCAATATATTTATTGAAGCATATGTTAAATTTCTTTTTAATAAGTATCGGTATGTGTTAAATATATACTTTTAAAATAGTTTCATTATTTATAGACATATAAAGCATTTGAAAATATATTATATATATATTTTTTTTTGCTAATTTTTATTTTAAACTTTTAGTGTTATCCCTTTTTCATTTCTCTATATGTTACTACTAATATTATTTTAAAAAAAGCTTAACTTTTATTAATTTTTACATTCATTGGTGATTCTCCAAATTTGTGCTAACTACATTTAGGATCATACTCTTTTATATACATCATTCTAAAATAACTATAAAAATCAATATCCGAAATTAAATAAATTTCTTAATTAAAAATTACATAAAAATATTTTCAAAATATAGTTATTTACTGTGTTTTAATTTACTTAAAAATTAATAAATTTTCATTTTTATAATTAAATGTTTATTATATTATAGAATTAAGTTGTAAAAATAAAAATGGTATTTATGTACATACACTGAAGTTAAATAACGCACATATGATAATATTAAAAATATTAATATTAAATATTAATAAAATTAAAAAAAAAATAATTTTTAAATTTATTTCAAATAAAAATATAAGTTAAATAACTTTCCATAATTTCATAGAAGCAATTTTTCTATTCCATTTGCAAGAAATCGGTAACATATTTTCTAATCAATATATAAATATAACTTAAATCCATTTCGTTCCCCATATTGTAATTCCACTTGTTCCCCGTTTTATTTTATATCATTCCGATTTTAAACAATGTTCCATTTTATGACATTAATAAACAAGTGAAAACACTATATTCGGTTTTACCAAATTATTTTTATAACATCCACAGTGATTTTATTACAAATAAAATTATTGGAATTAGAAAACCTAATCAAAGTGTTAAAAATAATTTTGACGTGAAAAACATTTCTAGACTTTAATCAATGTTTGGGGTTCACAAAATTTTTCTTTGGTAAAAAAAAAATATTGAGATGATTAAAATTTGAGCTGAAAAATTTTGTGGTCAGTGTAAAATATTATTTACCTGACGCTGGTTTATGGAAAATTATGGGTATCTTCATATTTCCACTTGTAACTTTTTAACTGTTGCACCGATTTTACTCAAACTCAATACCAAATTGCTCTTGAGGATTTCTATTAATCTGGTAGACAAGGAGCCTGGCATACGTTTTCATATGTTGATTGCAATTTCAAAAGACAAACTTGCAAGAGGACCTAATCAGATATGGTGAAGAACATAAGCACCGGTACTCATTTTCACAGAAGATGTTTGCCATAGTCCTGAATAATCCTTAACCCTGAATAATTTTAATACAAATATAGTTTTGATATCCACAAACTTTTTTCACATAAATTTGTCAATTTTTTTTGTACCTGTAACAAAAACACTGTGGAGGGTAAAAAATATTTCGGCAAAGCCACAATTAATGCTTTAATTGCTTTCGTTTCACTTCAACATTTTTTCACCACCAAAGCGTTGTTTTTCAATTATTCCTTATTAATAACAAAAACATTGCAGAGTTGTTTTCCTTCAAGAAAAATGTTATCGTTAGTTTTCTTTCTTACGTTCTAAAAAATTATGCAAAGTTATTTAAATAAAAAGAGCAAACAAAAAAAGAAGCTGAAAGTATTTAAGCACAGTTTTACTTTAGTTGAAAATCATTTTGTATTTTAAAATGCATATGATTAGTATTGAAATAAGAAATAGCACCTAATATAATACACATAATATTATTTTAGTTTATATATAAACAATATTTATGTCGACGGTCGTAGCTTCGCATCTTTTAAAAGAAAGTTTATTTTATATAGAAGATCATATGTTGGCAATTTGAATCTGACGGTATTATTAATTTTATAGTAAATCTTAAATAGATTGTAATTTATTTGTAAGTTCCTAGTTGTCAACTCATTACCATTAATATATCTTTATGGGAAAAAACTGTCATTATCATGGTATTAATAGAGTAAGCCACATATAATTTGATTCGTATATAAACAGATTTTTATATATATGAAGTAATATCGTTATACATAATTCAATTTTACATATTTTTAAATTTACAATGAAATTTTCTTCACATCCGACAAGTAAACTAAAGTTTTGCAAATAAAATATATTTTAAGAATAATTTCAAAACACTTCAGTTACAATTCTGAGCTATTCAATTTAAACTACGGCAAATTCTTTGTATCTACAATTAAAATAAAATTAAAATAATGTTCCACAATGTAACAGCAATAAGTGGCTCGAAATTTGTTATTTTAATGAATTTTTTAATAATATATTTTTTAATGTTTTTAACACTGATTGTTTTTATAAGCTTCTTGGTTTTAGGAGTTTACTTTTAATGTTTAATTTTAGGAGAAAATTATAACTAAAATATATAGGGGAGAAATTTTGAGGATTATTTTTTTTTGGACAGAAATCTACGCTATAATTATTATATTTTTGTTTAGTTTTCAATAAATTTTTACTAGGCTTTAAAAATTTTTTAGGTTCTTTTATGTATTCAAAACAAATTTCTTACATAAGAATCCTTCCCTTTAAATCCTTATCTTGTTATATATTTATGAATGTTCTTTTATATACACCTAAATTTTACAATTTTTATTATTTTCCTACGAATTATGTATTTTATATAACTCTGCTTCAGAACCTAAATTTGTTTTCCTATATAATCAGATTTTATTAAATTATACCATTATTTTTTGTAGGATAATCATGTAATTTGTTGAGTGGTGAACTAATTGTTGCTGAATCATTACGTTAGTGATTTTTTTCTCAAATCAAATATTAACAAAATACATATTTCTTAGGTACCTGTTAGCTTGATGTACATAAATATATCTTCACCCTCTAATGTATATTTTTTGTTGATTCTTTAATATATTTTTGCTCGTTAGTGTAATTTTTGCAACTTTGTTTTAATATTTTTTATATTAGCAATGTTTTAACACAAGTTGTTAGCAAAATTTTAAAATTTTTATATTTCAAATTAACTACATCGCAAAATTTAAAAAATGATGCTAAAATTAATTAATCTATAAAATTTAAATTTTTTGTAATCTAATATCAAAAATTTTATTTTATTGAAACAAGCATGTTAAACAAAACCGCTAATTTTGGTTTTGGGTTACACCATCAAATGTACAAGGTTCCACTAAAAATAATACGTCACAAAAAAAAATCGACCAAATCTGTTTCAAGTCGGTATGGCTTATTTGTAACAAATTTTAATTTATTTTTTTTTCTTTTTTTGAGTGTTAATTTTCAAAATTATACACTGAAATTATCAACTAAAATTACTAACTGTATTTACCAACTGAATATTGATTTTTACAACAAAATGCGGTAGATACCGTTAGTATTTCAAAATCGGTTAATTGATTAACCAAATCCTAGATTACTTGCCTATATTTCGGTTCATGTCGAAACAAATACTAAAAATTTAAGTATTTGTTATACGAATAACCATTTAAAATAGTTCCAAGTTTAACATATTAAGTTTTCTTTAAACTACCTAGTTTTCTTAGTTTTAAGTAAAAATGGCAAGTATAGATTAAAAAAAAACTCGGACTAATATACACAAATTTTTTAAAGATTTAGGATTTTTTTAAGCAACTCAAAACAATTGGTATACACTATTTAATTTTGATTTTAATTCCCTTAAAAGTAATATAAGTTATATGTTCATGCCTTCTATACAATGTTCCATTTTTTAAAATAATTATCATTTGATATACAACTGACATGTCATTTCTGTAAGATTTCTGCCTTTTTAAACAAGAGTTTATTTTTCCAAATCGGTTCTTAAACATATAATTTCTGCATAATATTCCACTATAACCAATTTCATGGAACCCGAATAATTTCAAACAAAACTCAAAGGAAAATAAGTTATTTTACAAGTCGTTCTTTGGAACAAAAAATTTAACTGTTAAATAATTCACTTTTAAAAACTGGAAGATTCTGAAACTATTTCAACCTTAGAATATGAGAACTTTTTGTGAATACATCCTGCTTATAGTTAAGGTTGATAGCTTTAGTTAGCTGGAAACACTTAAAGCAGATTTTTTGATGAAATTTAAGAAATGAACAAGAAATTTTGAAACTTATTTGACTGAAGTTTACTTCTCAAAGAAATTCATGAACAACTCTTTAATACATTTTCATCATTTGTCGAATAATACCTTAACCGCACCCAGAGAAAAGATTCGTTGCAATTCCATCAAAACCATTGACATTTATTTGTATAGATGTTAGTTTATTTGAAATAGCCAATAATGCATTAACAAATTAACATGTGGAATTAAAAAGTGAGAAAAGGAACTAAAAACAATTCTATTATCCATTTATAGATATTTCCAATCAACTTTATTAATGGAATTCGTTTAGAAATTGTGTTCAGTAAAATCGAAAATTTTTTTTTATTAAATGTACTAGAAAATTGATACAATCTGTAAAATTTGTTATATTCAAAAATGGTGATCGGTTTTGGGCATTTTATCCAAAGAAACTATACAATAATGTGGAATTAAAAAAAATATATATTGAAGGACTGTTCACTGCTATCATTAAATTTGGCAACCCTATTAAACTTTACTGAGATAAGTTATACTTATATAAAACAGACTTGCTCTAGTAATAAAAAGTATTTTAAATTGATTGTGAAGTAGATAGATATTAAATACCAATTCGACGATATCGAATTCCAAATGCAAAAATATTTTCATATACCAGCAACACTTACTTACACCTTTTGAAAATATTTTAAATGGCTTCAAAGCTGTTAAAAAATAAAATATCTGATTCCTTATAAAATTATTTGAATTTTATACTTTTAACAAAAAAAAAAAAATATAAGTACATTAGAGGGTTAAGAAAAACACACTGCAAGATTAAGGCGGAATGTTTAATATTTATTTCTTAAAACTTTACGCATCTACAAAAGCAAAACCAACCTTTAAAAATGTACATTTTTAATTTCAATATCTCGTTTAAGATTCCACAATTAATAGACAACACTTTAAAGAATGTCTTAACGTTCACATGCTGTTTTTTGTATTAAATTTTTATATTTAAGATTTTCCTATTTTCTTTCAACTTAATTTTTCCTATAAAAAATACAGCAAAATATCCTTAATATAGTATTACCTAAGTATTTGTGTATGTGTTCCTTTTAAGTTTTAGTAAGTTTGTGGTCGGCGGGTTTTTGTTTTCTATTGAGGATAGTAGTTCTTAACCCACCATCACTATTTTCCTTTTGGCTTAATAATTTTTATAACTATTCATAATGTGTTTATTTTATTTTTTGAACATATTTAGACATTTAAATATCTTAGCATTCGCCAAAATACAAAGCTGTACACAAATATATACAAACATAAATTATGTGGTTTTGTGATGACGTTCGAGTATGATGACCATGACGACGCTGATGATGGTGTAATTCCATTACCTAAGGCTGCATTACTAATACTGGGTGTTGTTGTTGATACTGTGGTTGTTTCGATACGTCCAACTTCAACTAAAAATAATAAAATATAAACACAAATATGTTAGAATTATTAACTATGGAAATATGCCATTTTTTACTATAACACCTTGGATTAAGAAATTGTGCGAATTTTGCAACGCAAATTTATACCAAAGACTTGTTAAAAAATAAATTTTTTAAATTTATTTATTATCTTGCAACGCCCTCCATCGGACATATTTGTACACAGAGAAAACAGATTCTATGTGACAACCAAGCTTTTTGCCAACTGAATAGTTTGGTTGCAGCAACCGATTCATTCAGTTGTCGCAACCAAATATATGGTTGATTTGAATAAAATGTATGGTTTCTACAGAAATTCCGTTGTATTAACCGAATTTCGTTCGCCGCAAATACATCTATCGGGGGTTCTAACCATACCAATCGGTTGACAAAAAATTCGGTTGTCACAATGAATCTGTTTTCTGTGTGTAACCAAATTCAAAACGAAGACTAACTAAAGTTCTTTAATGGATACAGCTTTTTCAACAAAAAAATTTTTTAATTTGTTTTGATTTTTTGAAAAAATTTTAAGGAATTTTGTTTTAATTTTTATTATGTCATTTTTATTTGTGGTTGTAGCCAAACTTTTATTATATCTTATGATTTTTACTACGCCGGAATTTTTGATATAAAATACAGAATAGATTTTTTTTTGAGACAAGTAGATTAACTATTTTTAATAATATTTTTCTAAAGCTTACTATAATTGTTCCTGTTAAAATAAAACAATTTTATGTTTTTTTAGACTTTTTATACAAAATATTAAAATATAAATATTTTGGAGATCACTAAACAGCTACTATATATTTCTGATAGTTATAACAGCATTTAAATAAATTTACAGTTGAAAGGCAATATTGTCTTTTATAACATTTTTAATAACATTCTAATAAATTTTTGTTGAAATTTACTGTATTTAAAGGAGGTAACTTGTTTCCTTCTATAAATTGTGCAAAAATAGACACAATGTGTAAAATTAAAATATATATAGACACATTGTGATTAAAAATAATGGATGGGATGTGTCTAAAAGTATCCCAGCAAAACTCTGGTAATGGATGCGATATTCTCATGCGTTACCTTGTAATGAGAGCTCGTTACCTTTTTCATTATTTGCAAGCATCAAGTAATAAGTTACTGATTATTGATTATGTACTACATAATTTATAAATGTAAAGTAATAAATGAATTATTATACATTCACATTACTTTGTTTTTTTTTTGTAAGCAAAAGGGTAATGTATGTTTGTTTTGACAACAGTAGCAAAAAAACGAAGCGCAACAATTAATTAAAGTTTAAAGCAATCAAATACTATATGCGTCGATATCTTAGTGGGTAGAGTTCTTGGCTGGCAACCAGAGTTCTCTGGTTCGATTCCCATCATGACCACATTTTTATTAATAACGTTTAAAATATTTGTAATAATTTTTTTTAATAAAAATTCCTCTTTTTTAATAATCTATTTTTAGACACATTACTTTTCCCATTCCCGCAACCTTATAAGCAACCCCTTACATTATCACCTCTAAAGTAATAGGTAGATACATTACTTTGAGGCTAATCGCCAGTAAAATTCATCAGTGAAGTCAGGTGTAAAGTACTTTACATATTATTTGGTATTGTGTAGTTTTGCTGGGATGTTTTTAATTGTATACAAAGGGTTAGCAACATTAGAATTTTGTTTAAATTCAAATTGTATATTGCTTAGAAATCTATTTTAAATGGATGAAGCAATATACATTCAAGATATCTAGTGACATGATAGTAATGTAAGTAAATGAATACAATAAAAAAATTTTTATCTTCCCTCCAAATAAAGAGAACCATAACAATCAACATTAAGAATAACGATTTCTCAAGATCTAGGAATATTTCTTAAGGAGAAAGTTTTAAGAATCTTACCAAAGTTATAGACGAAAAGTCATCTGAATCTAGGGGCTTTTCAAAAGAAAAATAATTTTTAGAGTCTAAGGATTTTCTAATAGGAGAAATTTATCAGAATGTGTATATTTATCTACAAACTAAATTACTCAGAATCTAGAAAAAAGTCCACAGAATCAGCTTAATGTAAGGGTTTTACAAAAGAAAAATCAGAATCTAAGAGCTTTTTTGATTGCAAACCCGCCCAAAATCTATAGAGTCTTACGAATTTTTTTGTGTGAAAATCAGAGTTTTTCTACAGGATTCCAAGTCATTTTCCAGTAGAAAAACTCTGATTTTCTTTCATAAAAAAATTCTCATAGTCTCACATTTTTCTTTTAGTCCTTTGAATATTAGAAAAAAAGTTTTCTATACGAAAAAATCTTCAAAATCTATGAGTTTTCTAAAGGAAAAAGCCTTCAGAATCTCTAAGGAAAAGAACTTCAGCAGCTAAGGTTTTTATAAAGCAAAAACTCGCCAGAATCTAAGAATATTGCCTCAGAAAATGAAAGATTTTCTTTAAAAATTGTATAACTTTCTGAATGAGGGTTTTTATATAGGATCATTTATCTGAATTCGAGGACTTATGTGCAAAAGAATTTTCAGAATTTGGCGAAAATACATCAAAAATCTTCATAATCGTCATCAGAAAATTTATCTGAATTTGAGGATTTATACAAAAAATGTTCAGAATTTGGCGTCTTTATGTAGGAAAAGACATCAAAAAGCTTCATAACCGTCATCAGAAATATTGCTCATAATCTTCGGATTTTTGTTTTATAGAAAAACCTTCTTAGAATTTTCCTCAATTACCATTATCCTCAAAAATATTTAAGGTATAGGTCTCTTATAAATCTTATTGCCTTTAAAACACCATGCAATACCAGTTTTTTTAAAAGGTCAAGGGGAACTTACTGTCAGAAGCTTATATGTCAGGAAGCGATATTTTTAATATTTAAAACAAATTATATGTTAATGCTGACTATTTTCCCTACATACGTATTGTGCATTTTTTAAGGTTGAGGTATAATCGGATCCGGAGTTCTAAATAAAAATGTTTTTTTTTTATTTAGAATTTTATTTTACATTAAGTATTTGAGTATATGTTTGCTTCAAAACAAATAAATAAAATCTAGTCATTTATTAACTTATTAGTTGTTTTTATAACAAACAAACATATTAAAGCGATATTAGCTATTACACACAACTAAAAGAAAATAAATGTTTGGTAAACTTAAATATTTCTTATTAGTATATGTTTTCAGTTGGTCATAAATATTGTATACAACAAACTCGGAGTCTTGAGTTCTTGAGTGTCCGGGTATAGTTCGTAATCTATTGAACCTACTTTGGCGTAATTGCTCTTCTTTGTAGTCTTCTTCTATATAAAAATGCAATTCACAAGATTTTCCCGGTTGGAATTCTCCAAAATTTGTGTGTTATAAAATAAATAAACTGCTTCGGAATTATATATAAGCCAGTCTGATAAAATAATAAAATTTTAAAGCTGTAGTTTTTCATCATAGTTATAATAAATCAATATTGTTTAAAGTATACCTTGGGTGTTACTCCAATGGAACCCTTGGACGGCATCTTAAACAAAAAAGGAGAGTTTTTTTGAAAATTCTCAAATTATTAGTTATTTATATTCTTCCAATAAACTTTTTTTCTCAGAAAGAAGTGCAGCCTAGAGATAAAAGATTGAGGGAGGAGTACTTGAAGTTTTTCGTATAACGAATGCAATAATCAGCGGTCTGTTTAATCATTGTTTCTAAACTATTTCTATCGAAACTAAGCCATTGCTTGTACGTTACATATTTATCGACATAATTATGTTCTAGCAAATCATTAAGCTTTTCCTAAATATTTTGTATTCCCGGATACATGATAATCTGGAGCTAAAAATTATATTCACCCTCTGTCAATATTTGTATATTCATTGTATAAATCATTACATTCATTATTTTTGAAGTTTTTTTCTACGAAAAATTGGTTATATTTCAACACTTTTAAATAATTACCAATGTGATTCAATAATAACATTATTAAAATGATTCTCACAACTAATAATTCTTTTTACGAAAATGTGATTTATTTTAACATTTTAAAGTAATTGCGGACGTACAATTAAAATATTATCAACTGAGTTTCCGCAAATTATGTAGAAAATTTGGCTTCAGATCCTTTTTCCTTAAAAGTTGGCTATTTATTTAGATTTTGATTAGTTAGGTAGCAAGTGTGTGTACCTTTTTTGGTTTGTTTTTATACAAAACAAAAAATAATATCGACATTTCTTACTTACTATATTAAATGTTTAATTTACTTTAATATCCCAGATGAAAATGTTCATATATGGTCATAAATCGCCACATATATGGAATCATATATTATTCTAAATTCAAAATATTTGAGCTTATAAATTTATATCAATGCATTTTGCTTTAAAGTTTTTTTGCATTCTTTTAATCAACTCCATTTAATATGACCAAAGAAACTTACATAATGTTCAAAAATGAAAAATTACATACCTTTAATGGAATAGGTTTTATAATCAGCAAACTGTTCTCCCGGTCCAACTGCTGATGGAATTGTTGCAAGACACGTTAGTTCCATGCGACCATTAGAACCCACATGTTCTTCTGTCAACTCTAAATTCAATTGACTCACCGAAAACATACCCTTCTCCTGTTGGGCTTCTGTTACAGCTGCTGCAGCAGCAGCCACACCACTACCACCACCAGGGTGTGATAAAGGTCTGCCATAATTGGCTGCAAATGCATTCATTGGACCGGCATTAGGTGGTAAACCTAATTCGCTATTCAAATTGGCTGTTTGGGGACCAAAACCGCCATTTTTTAAAGTTTTGCGTATGATACCGAAATTAACGTCACGATAATTACGACTTGAAGTATTTCTGAAAGTAAAAATTATTAAAAAAGTCCATTAAAATCTGTGCGTTTGCCAACAACTCATTAGTTATTTACGAATGCAATAAAAGAAGAGAATTAAAATTGTATACTTTATTTATGATTTCTGTATGTTTAACACCTTTTGCGATCTAAATGAACACAAAATGAAAGTGTGTCCTTTTTTTTATTATTAACATGTATGTTATAGTAGGTTGGCATCTTTATTCACGATTTTAGTTTTTGCCATAGAGTACAAATTTTTTTGTTCAAGGAAATAACTTTTAATGCAATCATTTTCTATTTCGTAAAGAGTTTAAAAATTTTAGAAATTTTTATTATCTTAAATTTCATTTAATGTGGCCCTAATATTTATATAAGCGAGTGCGTTTTTTATTGCAAGCATTTTATTTGTATTACCGTAACTGAATCACGTACCAATTCGTGCCAAAATGCTACCAACTACCGAAGTACATATGTACTTTGTATTTTTATAATATAGAGTAAGTGCGGGTAATATTTTTTATAGTTTTACTTAAAGTCTTTGGTATGATTTGTTGCAAAAACTGAAATGTTTTGTACGTAAATGAAGTTCAAAATATGCTAAAATTCTTATAAGAAAGACAAACGTTAGATATCGCGGTAATTCCCATTGTCCGCTTATGATGTGAATTGGAAAATACTAATAAAAAATATTAAAATGAAATATTTACCATAACAATCTTTTGGAAATCTTATTCCAAATAATTATTAGTAGGATTACTTTTGTATTTAAAATTAGATAAGATGTTGTCTTTTTAATAAACCAACCTGTGTCTGAAGTAAAGTTGAAGGCTATAACGAGTGAAAGCAAATATTAAGGTGTTCCTTGTGCATACATCTTCGCGTCCAATGTTAAAAAAAATAACAATTTGTTTATATCTTGTGATATGTTGTTTCTACATAGATTTGGAGAAATAGTTAACCGTTTAGTTGGAAAGAAATTCTGTTGTCACAATATTGTCGTAATATTGTCATATTTTACTACATTAAAAATTTTTGTTTTGTATTATGTGAGTCGGTACATGCTAACTACTGTTTAATTTGAGTTTAATTTTGTGCGTACACCTAAAGTAAAAGCTTTTTCATATCTATGAAATGTTTCATAGATTTTTGTCCAATGTAATTTTTCAAAAAATATATAAAACATTTCAAAAACCACAAAAAACGTCCTCACTACAACGTCCTTACCATATCCAGCAAATGACACTGACTTATATATTTCGCTTTTCATACCACAAAGTCCAATTTAAGTCAATAGAAATATTTTCACTTAACACAAAATATAATTTCTTTGGAATCCCCAAATTTAAAGAAATTGTTCACCCCGATTTTACATTTCGGAAAAACAAAAATCGGAATCAGATGCACAAAAAATGCAAATGAAATGAATTTTAGTTATATCTTGGTATGTGTTAACCAACTAATTTGTATACATTAGTTTTTAAGTTGCACTCTAAACATAACATATTTAAATATCAACCAAAGTAGGCATCGAAAAAAATTTGATAAAAAAAAACTTAAAATTAAATTTTTGTGTCGAACGAATTTTGTTGCAAAACAGCGATGACCATTTGAAAATGTATTGTCTATTAAATTGATGCTTCCTCCATCAAGGCGCAATTACACACAATTAGATATAAATTTGTTGAATAGCTTTTTTATTGCAAAAGATGGTCCCTGTACGTATTTTTAATATGTATGTATTTTGAATATTTTTTTAACAAAATAAACAGAAATAGTTTCAGTAACACTTTAAAAATTCGTAAAAAAATATGTATTTATTCAGCTCTTATTTTAAATATAGTTTTATTTGTTTTTCAACTCTATCAACTACTAAAATGTTATCCAAATCGGAATAAACTACACTACTAACCTTGTTTGCAAGTACTACAGACCTAAACGTACCGCACTTTAATACATCACGGGTGGGTAACTTATCTAAAAATAACAAGACCCAAACCATAATCTCAGATATTTCCATACAAAACTTTTATTATTTTAGGATAAGTTAGCAGGCCTCAATGAGTTCAATGAGAATAGAAAATATCGGTAAGTTTCCAACTGAAATACGTTTACTACGACTAAAATCGGTTGGTATTTAGTGCAATGTGGAAAAAGCAACAAATTTAAAAATTATGTTAATAGCCAAAAAACTAAAAAATAACGGTTAATTTCCAAAGTTTAACCTTTTTAATAGCGTTTAATATCCTTTGTATGAATTTTAAAAGTTAGTTTATAAATGTTCTTTGTGCCGGTTGGTCTACTAAGAACGTTTAGGGATAAATAATGTCGAACTTATAAATCTAAAATAATTGAGGATCTTAAAAAGAAAAGAAAGCATCCGTTAGTAAAAGGCGTATTTTAAACAGATCTATAGTTTGCAGATTGTTAAAAAGTATAAGACGTAAAAGAAGTATCCGTAAAGCAATTTGGGAGACATTCACGAAAAACTTTTTTCACCTAGGAAATTCTTCCTTTTAATTAATGTGTTGCTTTTTTGGGAGGGGGATAAAGAGAAAGGTGGCGAAAGGTGTACTTGCGCGAGATGATAAATCTTAGAACAGTTGTTGCTTGCTTTTTGATGGAGATTTGCCCAAATTGTTAAAGTTTTTTAGTTCAAAGTCCTGTTGTGTTATTTTACTTCGGTGAGGTTAAGTGCTAAGCGAACACCGAAGGAGGACGTTGCGATATGTATGAGGGATAGAAAACTTATACATATTATATTTCTAAATTGATATTATCGTTGCCGGGGGTCGAACCCGCTATCGTCTGTGTAACAGTCCGACGAGCTAATCATTACAATAAGTTCTAACATATTATCCAAAAATTCCGGTTGTAAAACCTTTAAATAAAACAATTAAATCTTTAATAGAAAACAATTTAAAAACACCTGAGCGCCCCGGTAGGCTAGTTGGTGCTAGCTTATCAGTGCGGGGGTCGTGGGTTCGATTCCAACCATAGGCTCTGGTCTGTTTTCGCTACAACGTGCCGAAAGCCTTCGTTGCTAAAGCTCGGTTAGGGTATTAAGATATAATTTGTAATTATATGTTTAATAAAATAAATAAATAAATAAATAAATAAATAAATAAATAAATAAATAATTAAATAAATAAATAAATAAATAAATAAATAAATAAATAAATAAATAAATAAATAAAATAAAAACACCTCACAAAATGATTTTATAATTTTTTGTTGTTTTATTTTTTATGGAACTGGACGGAACAGAAATGGAAAACTGTGTTATTAAGAATTGAATTAAAGTTCAACTTGATAAATTCGGATAGTATTTCTACAGTTCAGTACTTACCTGGTAAGTAACTTGCAAAATGAGTTTTACGTATGGAGGAGGCAACGTGATGATACGGACTTAATTTTCGTCAAATGGAGTTGGACCATTCTACAAAATCTATGCGAAAATGAAACGTTTCAGGCACAAAATAATGTTTGACACGAAAATGATTTTGCAGGCTAAGTGAAATATAATGACCCGAAACATACATTTAGGTTGGTCAAAGAGTGCATAGAAGAGAATGGAGTTTACGTGTTAAATTTTGATTTTTTATTCGGCTAAATATGACAGCAAAATTTCATTTTTTTCATAATTACAAAATAACCCTTTCCTAACGATTTTCCAGTTAATCATGATTCATGAACAAAAAAATAAATAAAATTACCGTATTCTTTTTATATTGTTTAAATGCAAAAAAATATGAACATTTTTAATAGTAAAGTATAGAGAATAAAATTGAAAAATTCCGATTAGAGCAGGGAGGATAGAATACAAGCTTATTCGGTTATCGCTACAGAAGTTAATGGTTGATGATTTTTTGTTTCATATTGAGTTAGATTAGCTCAACGAAATTTAATAATTTTAAAATTTATTTTATATTTTTACAGTTTTTGTTTTGAACTTTAATTCAAATTAGGCAATATTTTTGAATTATAACTTTTCACTGTATCCTTCTCTGAGCAGTATAAGATAAAAATTGCTTACCGAAAATTATAATTAGCAAATAAGTTGTTATAAGGGAGTCCTAAAATTCATGCAAGATTTGAATTTGACGCCATTTGGAGCATTATACGAAAGAATAACGCATTTCCATTGTTGAACAATATTTCGACAGTATTGAAATATATATTATTTAGGCTGGTCAAGCCGTGGCTGTTTATTCTGATCGATTTATTAACAGGTTTCTTTCTGCTAAAACTGGATGATATTGATGTGGATGACATGTGGTTTTAATAATTCAAATACCCCATGAGAGATTCCCAGGTCGTGTGCTCTCTCGTTTCGGTGATCGTAAAGGGTGCGTTTATGCCATTTGCCCTATGTCCTATTCTATACAAAAATCTATCCTGTTTACTTTATGATTCAATAAAAAAATAACAATGTAATGTTAAACATTGTGTTTTTTTTTTACTAAAATCTTGCCTAAATTTTGCAACACCCCTTATAATGAAACTAAAAACTGTTACACCTTTAATTCGACAAAAAATAACTAGTACTGACTAGTTACTTAAATAACTAGTACTGACTAGTTACTTTAAGTGTACGAAGTCTTTTTTAATATTATTATCATAATTATATATTCCTCTAACTCAAATTGGATGGCCCTCCTTTTTTAGATTGATAATAGGGCTGCTACCTTCGTGTCCAATCCCACGATGCAGTCACGCCTCAGCAAATATTCATGTAATTTACCTACTTGCCTGAGACGTTTAGATGTACTGTAGCCATTCAGGCTACCTGACTGGGCGCCTTCTCACTGTAGCTTCCAGAGGAATCTGAGAAATCATTGCCCGGGTAATACTTGATCTAGGACCGGACGTAGTGAGCTGCTTGGACAGTCAAACACAGGAATCGTTTCTAGTCACTCCCAAGAGAATGACGGTCAGAAATTTTCCGCACTACGTACACCTCTGCTGAGTCTCTTTTAATTACAGTCTCTTTTAATAGCAGTCGAAATTACATTAAAAAGTATATGAGTAAGCCTTATAATTTGTATACTTTTAGCCACTTATTTTTTAAATAAACAAAACTTCTTACAAAAAACCCATACAAAAAACTACTTATTTTTTATATTTTTTTAATGCTTCTAGTAAGCTGGTGCACTAATTTTGTATGTTTTCTCAGCATCGAATATGTCAAACAACTAATTAGAAAAACGAACTTGTCGAATAAAAATAATAATCTTAGTAATGGTCACCCTTTACTGAGGTTTTACCGGAGAATAATGGATATATCAAATTTTTTTTATTTATTAATTTATTAATCATACATATAATTACAAATTACACCTTATACCCCCTGCCTGCCGGCGAACTCATAAAATTTTATAAGTGTAAACTATTTGGTAAAGTATGGTAAACATACATACATCCAAACCAATAAGTCGAAAGTCAATTTTCAAACACTTGCAACCAAATAATGGCAAAATATTATCAAGACCACAGTCAATGTCGTCTCGATACCGGTAATTCAAATATATATATGTGCAAGTTTTGTCCTTAAGAGCAGAAAAGAGGATATAAAACATTTTGCCAATTCAAGTCAAATTGATGATTACCCTCACTGCTAAAGTATCACTTTTGACAGTTGCCAAATTTTTTAGACCCCGAGCAAAAAATAAAATCAGCCCATCCTATTAAACACCCTAGTCAATAGCCAACTTGTATGTAAAAACATATTTCACTCATTTTCGAACTATGTGTATATGCCCTATTTTCGGCCTATTCCGTATTATCCGCTTTTACCCTATATATAAGTATGATTCAGTCCCTTTCACTTATTCATATTGTTTATTCAATTGTTAATAATACGTAAAAATTGCCATTAAAATGATATAAAACCCAGAACATACACACACACCCATCCAAACACTCCTATAAAGTTTTACAAATATCACAGAAATTGGGGCCATTTTCTCGCACTTATCGTTGGTATAATAACAACAAGTGTGTGCAAATAAATAAAAAATCGTAAATATTTGCATTTTATGATTGATGGTCGGACGGAAGGAAGTTGTACCCACATATAACACTTTTTCACATACCCGTACTGGGGAAAAAAGCTCAATCTACATACATTGTCTGGTTGCAATATTCCAATTTCACATACAGTAGCAGATATATTTGTAAACCATTTTTCAACCACTTTTTTGAATATTCATAAAAGTTCAACTATATGAACAGAAGTTTTTTTCTGTTTACAGTTAATAAAAGAAAAATAAAACACATTGAATATTGTCAGGTGAAATGCTAAATAACGTGATTATCATATTCTTTTCTTTACAGAAGAACACAAAAATGTTTATAATACTTATAGATTAAAGAAAGGTATAAATTTGTGGGAAATAATGTTCAATGCAGTGCTTTATAATCAGGGAAGCCCATTTTAAATTTTTACAGTTCAACCAAAAACGCGGAATATTAAAAATATTTGATATTTCACCGATATAATATAAAATATTTTGTAGGCATGTAGTAAAATCATTACCATTAATATAACTTTATTTGAAAATTATGTATGTTTGTTTAGTTGTTTTGCGTTTCACCAGACGATATGTATAAGTGAAATGAAGTAGGGGAAAGTGGAGTACCATGAAACTTTTACAGTTCAAACGTTTATAATTCCGCGAAAAAGAAAGATATAAGTGTTTTGTAAAAGCTTAAATATATCTTGCTAAAGGAGCAAAAATGTGTTGTATTAAAACGATTACTAACAAGTTAACTTCACAATAGTGTAACCCCCAAATGTTAATGAATCAAATGGTATTTGTTATTTAATTTCAGATGTTGTTTATAATGTAAATGTTGACCTACCAATTACGTAAAAAATAACTGATTATGCATTTATATGAACTTGTTTCCTTTTTTTCCTTTGTTTTTGAATCTACAAAATGTAGAATGGCAAAATGTATGTATGTGTGTGTTTATGAAGTTCTTGTTATTTGAATTGAAATAAATTTGCATATAAACGAACAATTAAAAAAATAACAAATTTATAATTTTTTATTTTTTTTTAACAGACAGCAAACATAATTTAAAATTTTAATTACTGTAACACAAACAAATAAATGACGAATTTGATCTTTTGTTGGTAAATTTTGATTAAATTTCAAACAAATGAAAACAGTATATAAAACTAAAAAAATCGGTAAATGACAGTAAATCATTTTGAAAAAATGTAAAAAAGTTAAAATAAATATGTCTTTGAAAAATAAATTTATGTAACTTTATTTTTAACTGAACTAAAAATGGTATTATTAATCTACAAACAGAGTGTGCTAGAAAATCGTATACAACATATATTTACAAATTGGGTATCAAACGAAAGTATTTCATGAAAAAAAAAATAAATTTTGAAAACTTTAATTTTGGTGTATCAAGATACCCCACCCTCATTTTATTTCAGTCTATCTATCGTAAACATGTGCGCAAGCTAAATAAAACACTAGCTAGAATAATATTTTTTGTGGAAATTCCGAAAATATGCACAAAGTATCAAATTTTTCAAGGCACACCACTTTCCCCTACAAGCAGATATATGTATTTAAAAAAGTAAAAAAATTCTGTGAAATAAATTAAAATTTTATACTTTTATTTTTATTGCAAAAACTGGTAACAACATGTAAATATGTGTGATGGTAGAATGGTTATGTTACGGTATTAAATAAGTAAAAAGCATTCTCAGGTTATAAACTTAATGTGTCCGCCAAATGATTGATAGATGTCGGGGTTAATAATCAGTATTTTAAAACTTTGTGAAAAGCTAACGTGACAAATGACAATGATGATGTAAAATTGAGTCATTTGACAAAAAAATATGCTACAAAAAATATGGTAAATGGAAGTGTGGTATATACACATACGACTGCTCAAAAGTACGATAGAGTTGAAAATATATAATGTGAGAGGGTTTACCTCAAAATGTACAAGTTTGTCACTACGTTTTAAACACATTAAAATATTGGTCTAAGACATCATAAAATTTGCAAATCTTGAGCGTGTACCATAAATCTGTTCGCTCACTACACAGTACAACACAATAAATGCATCGAAAAAGCGACCCATAAACTCAGATAGATTTAAGGATGTAATGCGTGATTTTTAATAGCTTTCTCAATTGGGCCATTCTTTCTTGGCACCGTCTATTTTGGGCAAAAACAAGTTTGAAATCATCGTACAATAGCGCTCGTAATTCACAGTAACGTTCCCACCTTCGTCGTCCAATATTGCCACCGGCTTATAATCCACACCAAGCAGCGCATTTTCAGAGTGCATTGGCAGCTCTTGAATTGCTTCTGGGTGCTCTGAAGTACCCATTGAGCCAAAAATGAGCTTCGTCTTTGGTGACAGTTTTTCTATTTTTCATTTTTCTCACACAACACGGATTTTGACAATAAAATTCAATAATCTGCCAGTGTTGTTCGTTTGTAAGTCGATTTATGGTTATATTATAGACTGAACACGTTTGATTAAATCATTTATTTTTAAGGAATTGGTAGGCAAATTTTTAACATTTATTATAACTGATTAAACACTTGTTTCTTAAGAATGTGTGAGTTGTTTAACGACATATAAAAATAATATAAAAAATAACAAAAGCCATTTGATTTAAATGAAATGTAAGTAGATCGGTTTTTAAACGAAATACCATTTCTTGTAAATGATATTTATTTTAACTTTCAAAGGTTTGTAATTTTATTTTACTGATGGTGTTATTATAATCCCCGCAAAAACAGACATTACCAAGTAATGAAAGGAGTAAGTAGCACACAAGTTTCCAGGTTATTTACTCGTTTAATTAATTTTGTTCGCGATGTCCCAAAACTTATAGGTGGTCATTACCCTCTCGCTTACAAAAAAAGTGAGAATAATGTGTTACCAGCATGGTTACTAATAGTGAAGAAATAAGTTATTCCATACAACAGAAAAGTAAGAAGTTACTCTTAGTAAAATATTAGTGGACATTACTTAAGTAAAACTTTCTTCCTTAAAAAAATCGATCACAATAACTTTTATTTTAATTTATAAAAAAAAATATTTAAATATCTACTTTTTGCATTCAAAAACTTAAGTTTGTATAGATGCAATGCAATTAGAAACCCTAAATCTAAAATTTTTGCAAAAACAATTTTTACAGCAAACAATTTTCTATTTTGTTGCATACTTTGCAAAACAAATTAATCAATAAATATTAAAAACCAAAAATATGAATTCGGTACTTATTTTGCCTTTACATATAAATACTTCTGCCATCCGCTGTCAGTAGGTCATTATTTTCTATTTTAAAGTAATACATAGCAATCAACACTGTAATGACTTGTCACCACACAGTTGTTCACAAGTATGGCAGTAAATTTATAACTAAGTCATTATCAGTTTATGTCGTTTAGACTATATTTCGTAACAAACAACCCATAAATTTTAAGCAACTTAATAATAAAACTTAAAATTAAGTTATAAATCGAAACATATTTTTTTACACTTTAACTTATTTTTATTTATACTAACAAAGTTTTGAAAAATTTACCAATAAAGCATTAAAAAAACGCATCAAAAAACGCTGCTAGAAATGATACTGAAAAAGGAGATCTGTTTGTAGAACATTTAAGAAAAGTATTCACGCCAAATATAACAAGCTCTGTAACAGAGTTGCCACCGATTTAACCCCAGCACCGAGCAGCTACCCGATTGACGTTTGAGATGAGAGAGGTCGAAAAGGCTATTTTTGAACTAAACCCCAAAAAAGCTCCTGGTATCGATGGAATCGGTAACAAGATGCTCTTGGAGTTACCCCGTATAGCATTAAAGATAATTCTCTTTATTTTTAATGCTATTATACGCCTTGAATACTATCCCCCAGAATGGAAAGTTTCACTCGTTAGAATGATACCCAAGTCAGGCAAAGATCACACAAAAGTGGAATCGTATAGGCCTATTAGCCTATTATCCAATTTGTCAAAGCTGTTCGAGAAAATCCTAATGGAAAAGATAACTGTTTATGTGGAACAAAACAACTGTATTCCAGCACACGAATTTGGTTTCAGGAGAAAACACAGCACCATTGAGCAAGCCCACAGGCTAGTTACTGTTGTCAGAAAAACGTTCGAGGAGAAAAAATACTGATCTGCCCTTTTTATCGATGTTTCACAGGCTTTCGATAAGGTTTGGCATGAAGGTCTACTGTTTAAAATAAAACTTTTGTTGCCAACAAATACTCACAAGCTACTCGAAAGCTATATAACAAATCGAAAATTCACTCTTGCTGAAAAAAGTTTTGTCAGCTCTCCTCAAGATATACAAGCCGGAGTTCCACAAGGTAGCATTTTGGGTCCTCTGTTATATATCATTTATACTTCAGACATGCCATTAGATATTAATACCCACACATCGACTTTCGCTGACGATACTGCAATCTTAAGCGTCAACGATGACTCAAAAATAGCGTCTAGAATGTTACAGACTCACATTTCACAATTGGAAGCTTGGTTGGATAAGTGGAAAATTGAGGTGAATGAACAGAAATGTATCCACATTACTTTCACACTGAGAAAAGAGACGTGTCCACCCATTAAAATTAATAATCTGAATATACCCCAACACACATGTGTGAAATATCTCGGTATTCACCTTGACCGTCGACTCACGTGGAAAAATCATATAGATGCGAAAATAACTCAGGTGAGGCTAGAAACTGCTCAACTCGCTTGGCTTACTGGCAAAAACTCTAAACTAGGCCTGGACTGCAAATTACTCATTTACAATTCGATTATGAAACCCATATGGTGCTACGGAATTCAGCTCTGGGGTACTGCCTCTGCGTCCAATATAGGGAAAATTCAGAGAATGCAAAATAAATTCTTGAGGACGATCACGAACGCACCCTGGTATGTTAGGAATTACAACATACATAAAGATCTGAATGTACCCCTGGTCAAAGATGAAATTATTAGACACTGTCAACGCTATTTAACAAAACTGAAAACAAACCCCAACATACTAGCCCGTAACTTAACTAATAATCACGGCCACCAGCGTCTTAGAAGGAGGGACACTGCGGATCTGGTCCGCTAATAACATCACATAACATCAGTCTGGCACTGGCTGGACTTAATAATTAATATTTAGTTTTAAGATTTGGATAATTATTGTTAGTTCACAGTTTTTAAAAGTGAAGATCCAATAAATAATATGAAATATGGAAAAAAACGCTGTTAAGCATTTAAACTAAATTTAGTAAAATATTTAGTTAAAATTAACAAAAAAAAAGATATTGTAAAAATATTCGCAGATAAATTACCAAAAAATAGCAATAAAATACTTTACTGAAATCTCGATATAAACTTAAAATTGATTCTATAACATGTTATGTTAATTTTCTAACAGTTTTACTCATTTTGCTATTAATTTGTATGTATGAGTGAAGCAACATGGCGACGAAAGCTGCTACATATTGTTAGCATTATTTTTTTTTCCATTTTGCACCTCATGTTAAATTGTTATTTGTTCAACCTTTATGGTGAAAAGTCATTGTCTTTATACACGCACTACTTCCCTAAGTAGTTTGAATACAAATGGCAATAATAAAAACAGCGGTGTTTTAAACGTAAACGGTATTACAGGGGACATTATAAAAAACTGACATCCGTCTAGAGTACAAAAAAAGTGTTTCTGTGTAAAATTTTTAACATTGCGATTGTCACTGTCTTTTTGGGTTAGGTTTTACTGTATTACATATGACGACTCGAAAATTATGGTGATACTTATGCATAAAAGTTAATTAACAAGATTCTGAGTTACGTGAAAAAGTAGTACGTTTATGTTTAAAAGCCCCACTTTTGGTGTTGGAAACAAGGTGTCATCTTAATAAAAGTAAATTCTATATTTGTATAAATGCATATTCTTAGATTTACCTACATATTCAGTGAAATGTTAAGCATGTTATTTGTATTACATGGCAATTATGCCGGATGTAAGTTAAACTTTCTTTTTTATAAAGTTATATACATATACAGTTATTATCTTACACATACACATAAATATTTTACTGTTTAGCATTTTTTTCTTTTTAAATTCTTAGAATGTGTTGCACTTTATAGCACTACTACACATTTTGTTTAAACTATGTACTAAACAAAAACGGATATTACTTTTAGTTTAAAATAAGAACATAAGAAAATTTGTACTTATACACGTTATATATATATATACAAGAATCCAAAAAAATGCTAAGTGATGTAAAATATGATTATTTTTTATGTAGTTTTCATATTACTTCGTACTTTATGAATATTTCATATATTTTAGTAAATTATAATAAAATTTTATGTTCATCCTTCAATAGGATGTTTTCTTATCACGGTAATTTGGTTTTTTAATTCAATTTTAGTCAAATCGTATTAATTTATAACATCGCTTTATTTTCGGTAATCGTATTTTAGTTGAGAGTGATTTTACAGCAATTAAATTTAATAGCGTATGTTATTATGACATCTAATGAAATTTTATTAGCATCAGTTCAGTTATAATAATGCCAAAAAAAAATTCATTATAATTTAATGGCAATGCAATTTTCTGATATTAGCACTTGTCCTACTTATGCTAATAAAATCGTACTAATGCTTCAAAAACTATATAAGATTTATGAAAAAAGCATTTGTTTACAAAAAAATGGGATGTTGAAATCGCTTTTCATAGGCTTCTTTGAAAAAATGGATCCCTAGGAATCCCCTCAGACCTGGCCTATTTGTATTATCAGAGCATGTTAGTGCTTTAGTAAAACAAAATATTTGTCCGTTGTCGAAATGATAAATGATAAAATTTTTGCCAGATCGGCATTGTTTACATTACGTTGTTTCGGAAGGGATCCCGAAAAATATTTGTAAAACATTTGCAGGGTAGCTATTTGTTTTTTTTTTAGTCAATTTATATGATAATAAAAATTAACACACTTCTATAATTCAAACTTTGTTCCCCTTTCTATTCCATTTCGTTCGTAAAACATGGGTCACTCTGTGACTGTTTTATGAAAATGGATTCCTCGGGATCTCTCCTAGACCTGACCTATTTTATTGAAGTATATTGATACTCTGGTAGAGCTAAATATTTGTCAGTTGTGCCCTAACTTGTTTAGTTTTTTGGCATACTGGCCATTTTAAATCAAAATCTAATCGAGTTTGCGCAAAATGCACAAAATTTTTGCAAAACTTGCAAAGCGATCGATTTATATAAAACAGACTTATTTATTTTTGACCAATTTACGTGAAAAGTAAATTAACTGACACCGACAATGTTCCATTCCATTACGTTTCCAGTGCTTTGTGTTCCGTGTTATTCCATTTCGTTCTACTTTACCTGATTCCAAAATAGAAGGGAATTAATCAATATCAATACCTTTTAAAGAATTTTATCTCCATTTTAACTATTTTAAAAAGCCTATCTGTGAATTACAATTATTTTTTTTTAATTATAAATTGCAAGGGAATTTAAAAACATTATCATTATTGAATGAAATCAACCAATGAGAACAAAGAATTCAAAAACAAAATTTTCTGATTGGTCGACATTCAATAATTTTATAGGTTTGTTTTTTTTTTATAATTTTATATCTATATCTATAACTTTTTGTAAAGAAAACGACTAACACTACTTACCTAATTATTCTTCATATCTTGTAAACATATACAATGTGAGTCTTTGGGGCTGCCTTTGAACGAAAGTTGTTTTCGTATATGGACCTAGCCGGAACGCGAAATAGAGCAATTACATTGTGTGACTTGTTCTACCTTTACGAACACACAACTAATTTTTTTATGATCAATATTTTTGTTTACATTTGAAAGAGAAAAATACAAATTTTTTAAACTAGGTAGCATTTTTATAAATTCTTAAGTTTTAAGCAGCTATTGTGGCGATTGTTTCTGAAGGTTTTTGGTCATTACTCTTATTTTGCGGTTGGAAATTTGTGTGATGCTGCTGATTGCGTAGCCGGGTTCGAAAAGCACCTAAGCAATTCTTTAGATGGCTACATTAAAGCAGAGGAAATAATTTTCTGGACCTACTATAGTTGCTTCGGATAAAAACTTTACTTAGCTAAACCGGCTTTATACCACATATTAAAATGTCCTTAGCCTAGCTGTTTACCGGCCACACATTTCGCCTGTGATTATTACAAAAAATGACTTGTAATGTCCATACATCGAAGTTTTGTTATTTGGCTGTTTAATTATTCTGCACTCTAACATACTACTCGTACATCTAGTTTTTACTCTCATATATATTTAGTATCGACCTAACATGTTTGTAAAGTAACAACAATATGAAATAAAACAATAATTCTTTCTTCTTCTATTATTTTTTTTTTTGCAATTTTCAACGTTAATGTCTGTAATGTTACTTTTAATGGATTTCAATTTTAGTACTAACTGATAATTCCAGTAATAGTACTACGTACATATCAAAGCATTCATGTGTAGGTTTGTGAATACTTTATTCAAAAAGTATACAAAACTTTAAATGGAATGCAACTGTATATTTTAAACGAATTTTATACATATCATACATGCGCATAAAATACAAACATATTCAATTGCAAATTAAATTACAGCAACATTTTAAAGTCTATTCTTGATTTACATCTGAATTACAATTGACTTATAATTATTTAAATTTAAATCTAAATTATAAATTATTATAAACCATTATTATTATAAATTGTAAATCATTAGTCAATCCTTGACTTAAAAATGACACAAATATTTTACTTGATTTTACTTTAATTAGGCATGAATGTAAATCATGTTTACTGAGTTTGACTAATATCAAAGAATTTTGCTGTAAAGATCTGGAAGAAAAGATGGCAGAAACGGATGATTTTTTTGATATTTTGACTAAAATTAAGGAAATTGCTAGTTCATATTATAATTTATATCTTTGGAAAGTTTCACTACGATGATGTATATTTTAATTTATATAATGAAAAAGTTTTTAATATAATAAATATTATTAAACTTTTTTAGCTGTTTAGATACAAATATTAAAATATATGTATATGTGCAATACTTTTGGAACATAACGATAATATATGTATGCAAAGTTTAACGATGTTTCTCTTTAATAAACATTCAATTGTTGTTGCAACAATTTACATTTTATGTTGCAAGCAATGAAGAAACAAACGTATAATGTTGTTTTTATTTGTTGTAAATTTCATTTAGGCAATCATTGATAACATCAATAGTAACAATAAAAGAAAACAGAGAAATTGAAAGCGTTAGTGTAAGTTCATGTGCAATTGTTTACAGTTAAATGTTTCAAAAGTGTAGTTAAGTTTTAAAAAGAATAATAGCTCTTTGAAAATAAAAGGTTGTGTTGAACAACAATGGCAGTGTATTAAAAACATAGCAGCATTGGTGTTAAAAATATATTTTTATTGCTACATATTAAATCGGTAATTAGAAAAAAGTATGTAGAAGTGTATGAAGTCAAGTTAATATAAGATTTTAAATTTATGAATGTTATAAAAACTTTAAAATAAACATTTATAGTTGCTTATTGGAAAACTTTTTTAAATGTAGTATTTATACTATTTTGTTAAATATCCGAGCTTGCCCTGACACAACGTGACTGACATGGGATTTAAATTGGATTTTTTTAATGGAATTTTAAATTCGACTTTCTTTTAAATAAAGCTTGATGAATCAAGAAAAATGCAGTGAATAAGCAACGCTAAAAATTAAAATTACCTTTTATGTTTATTTTTATGTTTTATTTCCCAAATGTGATAGACATTTTGGTAAAAATTTAGATTCTTTGTCGAATTTTTAAGATCACTAAAAATAAAGGAAAATTTATGCATTTTACCATGTTTTACCAAGGACCCTTGAAATCAGGATGAACAAACTACCAAATGTTTAGCCACCCATGATGCCATGATGCCACGAAGACATGATGTCATGATGCCAAATGATGCGACTACAAAAATTCTTAGCCGATACCACAACATTCTTAGCCGATTTTCAGAAAAACTTAGCCGCTAGCAAGGGTTTTAACAATTCAAACATGTATGTATCACAATCACTGAACTTGCGCTACAACCCTTGCTAGAGGCTAAGTTTTTCTGAAAATCGGCTAAGAATGTTGTGGTCTCGGCTAAGAATTTTTGTAGTCGCATCATTTGGCATCATGGCATCATGCGTGGCTAAAAATTTTGTAGTTTGTTCATCCTGGTTTCAAGGGTCCTTGGTTTTACCTTTAAAAAAAATAACGTGAACATCTTCCATCCCATTGCTCTGGACTAGAAATTTTGTTACGGAGCAACAAGAAGAAAAGTCTCACCCTTGATGGGCTGAACAAGCCTCTATATCCCGAAACTTTAATTTTAAAGTATGTGTTCCCTGGGATAATATGGACTAATTGAATGATATGTGCTGTCCAAATGGGATATGTGCTGTCCAAAACAGTTTTGGCTAAAAATTTAATGAACGTGTGGAATTATAACACTAGAAATGGGAAACTTAATGGAATGGAAAGGTAAACGAAAGAAACACTAAACAAGGATAACGAATTAAAGGAGGAATGAGTGGAACTAAAACACAGGAAAAGGGAACGAAATAAAATGAAACGTTGAACGAGCGGAATCCAAATACTAAGCAAGGTAGCGAAGTGCATTGCAAATGAAATGGAATGAAGCGAACCTATAATTTAGTGATACTTATTGATTTTAACATACGTGTATTGGGGATTCTCCAGATTTTTATGTGGTAACGGTATTTTTTATAAATGAAAATTCTCGAGGTCTAGTTTTATTATTAAAATCAATATATTCACCCAGAGGAAAGATTGGTTGCAATTAGATCAAAACCATTAACATTTTTTTTGTAAGAATTTTATTTTATTTGGAATAACCATTAATAAAACAAAAATATTGTATTGGGAATAAAAAAAAAGAGAAAATAGACTAAAATCAATCCTATTATTAAATTTTAGGTATTTCCAATCAACTTTAAAAATAAAATTTGTTTAGTATTTGTGTGCAGTGGAATCAATCATTAGTTTAGTAAATATATTAGAAAATTGGTACAATATATAAAATTTATTAAAAAATTGTCGATATTCAAAAGTGATAAATACAAATACGGTTATTCTGATCAAAAATATCATTTAACTACGGTTTTAGTTGAATCAACCGAATTATGGATTGTATTTATAATAGACGTCACTAATGATTGGTATTGATAAAAAAATGTATACTATATTTGTTTTCCTATCAAAATATTTAAATTCAAAATAAGCCATCAGCATTAGTAAGTGTTTGTGGTGTAGTAGATAAGATAACCTAGTACTCCGAATTTCCGAGTTCAAATCCCGGCAAACATTTAAAAAATATTTTTTAATTAAAATAAAACATTCAAATGTTTAAATGGCAAATATATCAAAGAAAATTTAAATTAATTGTGATGCAGTAAGCAAGAGTGTGAACTATGAGTCTGAATGCCCAGGTTCGATACCGGAAAAATCTAAAAATAAAATTTTTCTTAAAATAAAATTTTGTGGAATGTAATAATATTTGTGTAGAATATAATTATCAAATTGTACAACTGAATATTGTCTTTTACAACTAAAAATATAATTTAATATGAAGACAGTTGTCGTAACTGTCATAATTCGATTAGCAACAAATTCAGTGGCCACAACTAATACTGTTTTCTTGGTGTTAGCCGATATTCCTCGAGTTTCATCATCCGGGAAATCTATAACAATATTAATAAAATTATTAGAAACACATAGGTAGGGCTAACAATATTTTTAAAGCAGGGCAAGTATAAGCAGAAATAAGGTTTGTTTTTTTTTCGAATTTTATATCAATATCTATAACTACTTGTAAAGAAAACGACTTACTTACATGTCTTTTCTTTAAAACAAATATAATTTGAACATTTGGGGCCGCCTTTGTACGAATGCTGTTTTCGTATAAGAACTTCGCCGGCACGAGAAATAGAGCAGTTATACTGTTTGCTAACATTTGTTAGCTTTTGTTGTTTTTAATATTTTATCAAATTAAAAATACAATAACTTCAAATATTCTTATGACAAATATTTTTTTTTACATTTAAAAGAGAAAAGCCCATAATTTCTTAGGCTTGGCAAAATTTTTATAAACTTTTAATTTTTAAGTAGCTACACCCAGAAAACAGCATCAGTTGTGTCCACCGAATTTGTTGCCAATCGAATTCTGGCGGTAACGACAACTGTCTTCATATTAAATTATATGTTTAGCTGTGAAATCCAATATTCAGTTACACAAATTAATATTTATATTCCACAGAATTATTATTACGTTCCACAAAATTTTATTTAAAAAAAGTTATTTTTAATTTTTTCCGGTATCGATCCTGGGTAATCAGATTCATAGTTCACACTCTTGCTTACTGCACCACAACTAATTTAAATTTTCTTTAATATATTTGCCATTTAAACATTTGAATGTTTTGTTTTAATTAAAGCAAATATTTTTTTAATGTTTGCCTTTTTCGGGATTTGAACTCGGATATTGTGAGTACTGAGCTACCTGTCTATCTACTACGCCACAAACACTAATGAATTTTTATGGCTAATTTTGAATTAAAACAATTTGTTAGGAAAATAAATGTTAGTATAACAATCATTAGTGACGTCTATTATTAATACAATCCACAATTCGGTTGCTTCTACTGATACCCTAATAAAATGATATATTTGATCAGAATAACCGTAGTTGTAGCTACCACTTTTGAATATCATCAATTTTTTAATGAATTTGATAGATTGAAACCGCACACAAATACTAAACGAATTTTATGTCTAAAGATGATTGGAAATACCAATAATTGGCTCTTTTCCCTTTTTTTAATTCACAATATAACATTTTTGCTTTATTAATGAGTTTTAGGTTATTCCAAATAAAATTAAACCATCACAAATGAATGTTAACGGTTTTGATCGAAGTGCAACCAATATTTATATAGAATTTTAAAAACAAACCTATAAAAACATAATAAAAATACAGTGCTTACAAATGTACACGCAAATTTGCATTGGACGTTTACATTATAATAGAAAATTTAAATATATTGTTGTTTATTAATTGTCATCTATTAATATATTAATAACTAATTACAGCTTTAAACCCCTTATTGTGTTCATCAAATGATGGTTGCTTTGAGCGCATCCCTTCACATCAGATTTACAATTCATTATCTTCATTGTTGGTACTTTTATAATGTGGAACATTTCTAGCATGTTGCGTCATTTGTAATTATTTACGCTAACACTATTATAACCTGGTGTATGCTATTCTGTTAACGTTTACTGTGTTTAGGCCTATCATGTTTTAAGAATTATGTTCACATTACTGCGTTTATACTAATTATATGTTTCTAATCGTGTTTTTAACATTTAATAATAAATAATTTCGTTACAGATGATATGAACGCAACGGTAAAGTTATCACTATAAAATTAAACAACTCAATTTTTAAAATCCACCAAGACTTGATTTTTTGAATCTTTGTACGGGTTTGATAAAAAGAAAATACATTCTGCCTTAGCCTTCTCTTCAAATCTCTCAAACTAACCATCGGAATTTCAAAATAAATGCTTCCTGGCATATGGGGTAATTGATACATAAAGAAGCTTTTGTAATCTTTGCATGGAGTATGTTTAAACTGGGGTTCAAAAGGAAGCAAAGAACACCCTTAGTGGTCCAGTTTTGGCTTGATATTCCCTGATGTACGGGGAATTTTCGACAGAAACGTGCTAAAAATAGTGCTTGAGAAGGGAAAATCCAACCCTTTAACGTGCTGCGCAAACCGGTTTGAGAAGAAATATGAAATTCAAAGTACAAGTTACCTGGGATTCGGGTTAATTTTCTGATGGGGTTCTTTCTCGAATTTTTGGTTCCCAAGAGGAAATCTTTCCCTTAACATTCTGCCCAAACTGCTTTGGATCTTAGAAATAAATGTGAGTTGTTTGAGGTATATTTAATTTACTATTGATATACTCCATGGAATTTTATACGGCGACATCTGATATATCTGGGGTATATGCTTATTTACTGAGGATGTACTTTTTGGAATTTTCTGTTAAAGTTTGGTAAAGATGAGGCTAAAATGCGAATGTTGCCACTTTAAAGATCTGTGAAAACTCTTTAAGTCAAATTATAAAACCTGCAACTGAAACAACTACCAGTATAAAATTATAAATAAATTAATTTACTGAAGCAGGATGTAGAAACTGATATGAACTAATTTTTATGAGATTTCGATAAAATATTCTAGGTCAGTTTTAGAATAGTTTATTGATCGTGCGGTCGTTTCAAATTGTATACAACTTCTGATATTTTAGCCAAGCTATGTTTTTAACCTGTCTTTTTATAAAACAAATTGTGTATGTATATGTACTTTATTTTAATGATTAATAATGAGAAATTAAAGTTTTCTTTCATCTATTACTTTTTGATGTTTTCCATTTTCTTCTTTAATTTAAGGCTAATGTATGTTGTAAATAAGCGTATGTAAATTAGCTTTTAAATGATGTACATATGCATAAAAATGTGTTTTGCACATGTTTTCTTTTAATTTGTAAATACATTATAAAAATTTACATATGAAATCCCAGCAAAAATTTAAATACAATAATTAAATTAATTAAAGAGGCAGTTGAACTAGTTTGTATGCATACACTGATATTTGAGTTTGCTATTGAAATGTTTAATATAATCATATGAATATTTTTATTAATTTATTGGGCAATATTATTACCAATATAATAAAGTAATACACAGTGAATGATTCAGTTAGAAAACTATCAAAACCACCGAGATTATTTTCATGACACCAAATATTATTTCCTATAATCTATTACAATATTTACGGTACAATGAATGTTTTGAGTTAAAAAAAAATTCGTCATTGGCAAATTATAAAATTGTTCTGCAAAATTTAAATTGGTGTTCATAAATAGTATTGTAGGATTTTAGATCATATAATCATATTCTTTTTATAAATTATTTTATTGCAAAGAAACATGAAAATTTTTATTAGCAAATTATAACGAATAAAAATTAAGAAATTCTATAGAGCCAGCAGGATAGAATACTTAGTATTTTCGGTTGATGCTACCCAACCTTATCAATATCCATAAAATTCAAAAATATCGTCTAAGCATTAACTATCAACATAGATTACGTTGTAGATTTAATATGCATTAGGACAAACATTTGAAATTAATGGCTTCATATAAGCCTTGTTGTTGGATACTTTAAGAATTAAAGTTCATAACAAGCAACTGTAAAATATAGAGGATAAATATAAAATTGTTAAATTTCGTTGATGTTAGTCTAATTGTGTGTTGTTTTCGAGTTTGTTAATTTGTTTCCAAACACTCAATATCATCAAGCAATGACCAAAGATGAGAAAGAAGAGCATGGATATTGATAAGGTTGGGTAGCGACAACCGAAAATACTATGTATTCTATCCTGCTGGTTCTGTGGCATTTTTCAATTTTTATTCTCTATAATTTACTAATAAAATTTTTCATGTTTCTTTGCAATAAAATAATTTATAAAAAGAATATAATTATATGATCTAAAATCCTACAATACTATTCATTTACAAAATAACAGATCAACAATTCATAAAAAAACTTCATTACTTTAAAAAAAATATACTTTACATAAAACAATTTCATAAATACCATCACATTAAAAGTTATACACTATTTCAAATTTAATGGTGAAAGCTGAATGTTTCGAAAAATTTCTGCATTATTAACCAAAAGTTAGTTGGATATAAAAGTCATTATAAAAATATCAAAATAAAAAACAGGGAACTAGCAGTTATAACTATTATTCAAAAAATGTTTTTTTTTGACGAATATCTTGTTTAAATATGGCATGCGTTTTGGAGGACTTTTTCCTTTAGAAACACTTTTAGGTCCTGGGGACATCTTCCTAAAGAAAAAGTCTTCGTTCCTGAAAAATTCTTTATAAAAAAATCCCTCGAATTCTAAGGAAATTTTCCTGAAAACCTTTCAAATTTAAAGGACTTTTTCCTACAATCACACTATAAGATTTTGGCTAACTCTTCTACAAAAAAACTTCTGGATTAAAGCATTAATGTTCTTGGATTTTCTTTAGAATCCTTTTTATAAATATAGTCCTCAATCTGAATCTGATGGCCTTAAAATTTTAAGAATTTATTTACATACAGTGTGTAGTTTTACTACCCTTAAACCCTTAAAATTTCAGATTATTTTGAAGGAAATATGTTCTCAGAATATAAAGGGGTTTTCCCGAATAAAAGATCCTAACCATACCTGGGCGATCTTATTTACAATTGGCAATTTTTCACGCGTGTTATTTGTTCGTATAAATAATTCTATCAGCTCACGTTTGTGGGATTAAACTTTTCCTTGGGAAATTTCAAGGTTTTTTAATACAAAAAATGGGGAACAGAAATTATTTCTGTGTACTTATTACAGGGCAATTACTCAATTACACCCATTATTTGAAATTGAAGAAATTGCATTTAATTGCATGCTATTAAAGAACACAAAAATATAAAATATTCCCCATGTATGGTTTTAAAAAGCTTCTATGTGGAAAATACCTAGCAATTTGAGGAAAATCCTAAAAGTTTTTCTTTAGAAAAATGTACACAGACAAACGAATATCTTTCCAACCGTATGGTTTGGTTGCAACAACTGAATTATTTTGTTGTCGCAACTAAATTCATTCCTGGATTAATTGAAAAATTATATTCCAATGGAAATTCTGTTAAATTAACCGAATTTCTGTCGCATTAAACAAAAATATCGATGGTCACAAACGAACCATGCGGTTGGCAAAAAATTCGGTTATCACAATGAATCCGTGTTCCTTTCTAAAGGATTATGTCCTTATAATATGGGAGCTGTTCTGTAGAAAAAAATTCATAGATCCTGAGGGTTTTTTTTTCGCCAGATGCTTGGCGGTTTTCAATAGAGAACGTTCTTTGAATGTGAGAATTTTTCTTAAGAAAAATGTCTTTGAAATATTAGGATTTGTTAGTAAGAAAAAAATCTCTAAAATTTCAGAATTGGGGCATGTTCTTATTATTTATTTTTTATTAAATTAATTTGAAAATAAATAATAAGTTAATATGGTCGGATCTGCAGAATTCCAAATGACTTCGCTTGGGCCAACGCTTTTATATTCAAAAATATAGTGCATAGATATAATTGAAAATGTCATATGTAACTAACAACAACCAAAATTCGGTTGGCAACAAATTCAACAACAAATCTATTCTCTGTGTGAACAAATAATTTAGAAGAATTTTTAAAGCAAAATAATTCTTGTTGTTGCAACTCTTTAATTTATAATGGAAAGATTGACACATGTTGCTTTTTTGTGTGCAACAATTTCGGCTTTAAGGATTTACATTATTTTTTGCTGGGTATCATCTGTACATATATGCAATATATGTGCATATATGTCAGTCTTCTTATACCTCCCCGCCTTTTTGCACTACACATTAAACAATTTTATGTTATGCAACAGAAAGGAAAAATTAACAAGGGCATAAGCAGCAGCAACACCCGGTGCAACAACAGGAGAATGAAAGAATCAACAACAAAAACAAGAACTACATAAAAAAATACATAAATATTTTAAGGGCTTATGTAAATTTTCTTTTAAAGACAACAAACAACAACAAGAAATAGTTTAAATATTTGTTATAAGCAACAACTATATAAAAGTAAGGAAAACAAAGAAAATAAGTTTTATTATTACATACAGTGTGTATACGAATATATGTATGCAAAGATGCATGCAAAATCATTTTTATGTTTAAAAATTGTACAAATAGTATACAGATAATACGAAGACGAGCACACAAATGCATGCATGCAAGGAATGTTCAACATTTAAGTACACTATATGTACGCATGAGTGTATACATGTGTGTTTTGCCTTTACTTAGAGTTTGCATCCTTGTACTGACAATGAGTTTTTTTTATTATAAGCAATAGTTACGGCAACTTTGTTTATTTTTTAAGTCTTGCAAAATATATTTATTTATATTTTTTTACAGACATCTTTGTGTTTCAAAATTTAATAAAAAATAGCATAACTTTTTAAAAGGGACTTAAGAAATTTGAATTAACATAATCAACAAAATAATATTGTACTTATTTTTTTAAATATTCAAATATAAACATGCAAAAGAGATACAACTTATGACGAATTTAATGAACCCGTTGAAATTAATTGTTGGATGATGTATTCCGATTTTAAATTGGTTTATACAGACTTAAAAATTGTTTAACAAACCCCAAATATAACAGGTTTTGGCAATTGAATTACTGCCTAGCTTCATTGTGCAGTTATAGCCACCAATAAATATATTTGTCCGTGATGACTGGAATGCGGCTTAAACATAATGAGTTTATCACAAGTGCTTAAGGATTTAGATGCTTTTTGTATTTCTATAAGGTTTCCTTATAAAAGGAATGCATTTCTAGTACACAATTTAGTTTTTTTTTTGGTATATTAATTCACGTGTTGTACAAAAATTTAACTTCATGTGTCATCTGCTGCCATATGCGTTTGTTGACAAAACTCCCATTTCCATGTCTTTTTACATTTTTTTTTGTTCATATGTGTCTAATTATCTATATACTGGAAGTATATAATTTAGCAAATAAATTTAATTTTTCTCCAACGCAAAAATTCAGATTTATATAATTTTACAAAGCGTGTATAAATGTATAAAAATTGAACATAGTGAAATAATTTCCTACCAATATTCGGTTACTTCGACTATAAGCGGTTGCTAAACATTGATTATGACAACTAAATTCGATTAATATAAATAAATTTTATTTGCGTTACTTAAAATTTTCAGAAATCACATGTAGCACCTAAAATAGACTTTAAAAATCGGCTGTATGTGCTTGGAAATATGCAAAACTTTAAAGTAATTAAAACAAGTTAAAAAGGCTAAATTCGGCTGTGCTGAATTTTTGAATACCCTCCACCAATATCCTAAAAAGATGTTCTCTACTGTTTTTGATACAAATAATATAAATAAAATTTTGAAGTAAAATTATGTAGGTGAAAAAATTTTTTGAGGTGAAAAACTTTTTTAAAAGAACTTTTTTAGTGGAAAAAAAAAAAAAAAATTTAGAGGTGAAAAAATTTTTTGAGGTGAAAAAATTTTTTGTGGTAAAAAAAAATTTTAGTAGTTAAAAAATATTTGAGGTGAATACAAAATACTTACTGCTAAGCGACTGGTGAAAAAAATATGAGAAAATATATTATGTACCAATCGCTACTATGAAATTGTTCTAAATTTGTATGGGCAATTTAGAGGCACCTTTACATTTTCACTAGTTTTTTTAAAATAGTTTTAAGCATAGTTTTTGGCAAATACTCAATTTTGCTACTGCCTAATAGAGAGAATGCACTTTCTGATGCGCTATGTATTGATAAATAGTTGCAACGAATGTTCTTTCTTAAAAAAATTTAAGTGTTTTGTTTGGACAATATGCCTAATGGAGAGAATACAGCAAATAAATTAATTTGTTAAAGAAAGAACATGAGTTGTAACTATTTAAGTTGCATTCTCTCCATTTTGCTGCAGAGCTAGTCTTCATTAGCCATATTGTGTTCCCATATGCAGTAGAGTATTATTGATTTTCTATTTTCCTCGTAACATAAATGAATATTTGCCAAAAACTATGAAAAATATATGTTTTATGTTCATTTATACCTTAATTTTCTAAATCAATATTCATCATTTTTATATGAAAGAAAAAATTAACATAAATATACATTTACCGATTCGTAAATTCTCAAAAATTATACAAATCCAATAAAAAAATACTATTGTCCTCTATGAAAATATCTTTTTTTACATAAAAATGTGAAACAAATGCTTTTTTTACGTCAAACATTTGAAAAATTGACTAAGTCTACTAGTAACATTTTCCTCTTTGTATTGTTTTTGTTAATTCAGCGCTACCTATTCAAAAGTAGCGGCACTAAAGCAATTATGCATTTTTCTCTTTCTTTATATATAAATCTCTGGTTACATAAACAAAAAATATATTTTATGGAATGAAACAAAAAACCAACAAAGCTTAACAGAAAAAAAAAATTGCACAAAGTTGTATCTAAAATTTAGAGGTACCTTCACATTTTCACTCATAACTTTTGAACCGCTGGACCGATTTTGCTCATTTTCAATACTAAACTGCCTGGGAGGCACCCCCGCTTGCGTCTTCGCGTCGTGATCGCCATTTTAACAGACAGACAGTTGGACATACGGACATCGCTAAATCGACTTAAAATTACATAAGGATCATGAATATATATACTTTATGTGGTCTAAAACCTATATTTCGACATGTTACAAACGGAATGACAAACTGATTTATACCCTCACCATATATGGTGGAGGGTATAAAAACTAAAGTGACCGAAATGTCAGTAATTTTTTATCAGGAATAATTTTTATTATATTTTTTTTTAATTTTATTTGTATTAATCATATAATTACAAATTATATCCTAACCTAAAGGCTTCTTGTAGCGAAAACAGACCAGAGACTCTGGTGGGAATCGAACCCACGTCCCCCGCACTGATAAGCTAGCACGCTATCTACTACAGGATATATGTTATTTAAAATATATTCTTAACTTATTGGAATATAAAAGTAATTTTTATATTAAACTTTTTTTAGGACACCATATCGTATGAGTGATTTATAATATTTCATATAACTCATACGCACAGTTGTCGCAAAGAAATTCATAATCAGGGAAAACAAAAATATGCAGTAACACGTTTTTTCCTAAACCCAGAAAACAGATTCGTGCTGACAACCGAATTTGTTGCTAATCGAATGATTCTGTTACAGCAACCGAATTTTTCGATTGTGACTACTGAATTACACAACCGAAATACAATTGTCACAATCAAATTACTCAAGTCTCAACTGGTTTTCTGTTGTCACAATCGAAAAATTTGTGGTAACCGAACCATTCGATTGGCTACAAATTCGGTTGTTAACACGAATCTGTTTTCTGTGTGTGCGCATTGTATTGATAAATGGATAAGGTATTTATCCATTTCAGCAGATTTAAAGAAATCTGGCATCAATTTGTTAGAGCATACATATTTTAGCCTTATGAGTATATTTTTGCATATTTTAGATTTAAGAGCATGTTGTAGCAGAAGAGCATATTTTTAGAGCAATTCTTAATTTTTTTTTTTGGAATAAAACTTTTTTTAAGTGTTTTATCTTTTTTGTGGGTATTTTTTGGAATGTTTGTTTTTGTTTTGTTTTCTTGTAAGTTTGAAATGTCTAGTAACTCTGCTTAGAACATCAAATTCTTAAAAAGGGGAAGTATATATTAAAAATCTCTTTACTTTCACGAGATTGTTTTTATTTTGTTAAGGCCGAAACAAACAAATGTGTAATAATTCAAGTGATAATATTTCTTCTGTTGACCTCTTAATAAAAAAACAGATTGTAAGTGTACCTTTTAAAATACAAACAATTTTATAATTTGGATAACAAATTTTATATTTTAAGAAAATGCCAAACCTAAGATATCACAATTTAGAAACATCGTTAATACAATAACAGCAGATATGGTGTTTTTTAGTAAAGCAACAGAAAGAAATTTCTCGTATATTTCTTGCTGAATCTATAGAAGTTTCAAAGGATTCCCAATATCCTTTGTTTAACGTTCGAAATGAAAATTTACGAACATTACTTGAAGAATTTTCGCAACTTAAATTTCCATCAGAATCAACACTTCCGACTAAATAACATATGTTAATAATCTGTACAATAACTACATTAAAATAATAACTTAAATAAGTATCTGTGCATTTCAATTGATGCAACTTCTGATGAAACAAACGTAATCATCGGGATTCTATTGTTCTTCTGCAAAAACTACGTCTTTAAGATACAGTACAGACGAAATATTTGCGTTTAAATTTGCTCCTATCACATCTTTAGAGGCGGAAAAAAGTTTTTCGATGTACAAAAATATACTTAGAAATAATAGACAAAGATTTTTATTTTAAAACCTAAGCCATTACATCAACTAATGGAATTTTAAATTCCACAAAAGAAAAAGCGTTAAAAAAACTAAATTTTATAACAATTAAATTTTATTTAATTCGAATTGCTTCTGCTGATCTTCATTTCAAATATTTTTCATTAGAGGTAATCAGAGTCTTACTGTCCTGGCAATATGGCAAAAGAGTACTTTTTCAAAAAATACATGTATTTTTAAAGTTTTTTTTTGTAAGTACTCTTTTGCCACAAGTACCACCATGGCTGGCAATTTGGACCATTGCATTTCAAACTTTATTAAATTAACAACTTCTTCTAGTATATTTCATAAACTATACATTTGTATATCAAAAATTATCAATTCCATTTTGAAAACAAAAAATTTTTTGATTTTGTAGTTTGTATTTTTAATAATACAACTTTTATTTTTGAAACGCACTTGAATATTTTTGAATTAAATCGATTATTTCCGGAATTAAATCGCTATTTTCGAAACAAAATTTGAAATTTCTGAGCCACAATTTACATCTTTTAATTTGAAATCAATTCTGTAATTGCAATGATGAAGTAAACACTCTTAATGTAAACAAATTAATATGAAGTAAAGATAATATTATGAAGCAAACATTTTATTATTATTATTATTATTATTATTATTATTATTATTATTATTATTATTATTATTATTATTATTATTATTATTATTATTATTATTATTATTATTATTATTATTATTATTATTATTATTATTATTATTATTATTTTATAATTAAAAATGATAAAATTAAAAATAATTTTTAATACAAAATAACTTTAAAAGAAATTATTAATTTTTTCTACTGAATTTTTAATTTTCAATTTATTATCTTTTGTATTTAAACTTTATTTTTAAGTTTATACCATTTTTAATTTATATTTTGTTTTTGTATTATAAAATGTGTATGATTTTTTAAAAGTATTAAGCTTATTAGAGCACATTTTCCGGGCTTAAGCTTATTAGAGCACATTTTAAGGGCATAAAACGTGTTTTTTAGAGCCGATATTTAGTTGTACAATTTAATATTTATATTGTATTGTACATCATTTTTATCACGCTACACCCAGAAAACAGTATAAGTTGTGGCCACCGAATTTGTTGCCAATCGAATTCTGGCAGTTACGACAACTATCTTCATATTAAACTATATTTTTAGTTGTGAATGCCAGTATTCAGTTGTCTAATTTAATATTTATGTTCCACATAAATACTATTACGTGCCACAAAATATTATTAAAAAAAAATATTTTTAGATTTTTCCGGTATCGAACCTGGGCATTTAGATTTATAGTTCAGACCCTTGCTTACTGCACCACAATTTAACTTAATTTTCTTTGATATATTTGTTATTTAAACATTTGAATACTTTTTTAAATGTTTGCCTTTACCGGGATTTGAACTCGGAAATTAGGAGTATCATCTACCCACTACACACTAGCCCGCAAACACTTTTAAATTTGAATGACTTATTTTAAATTTAAGTAATTTTTTAGGAAAATAAATATAGAAGAAAATCCGTTTACAAATATCAATTTTTAGTGGCTTCTATAACCATTACAATCCACAATTCAGTTGGTTCAACTGAAACCCTAATTAAATTATATATTTGATCAGGATAACCGTATTTGTAGTTACCACTTTCGAATATTGAAAATTTTTAATAAAGTTGATAGATTGTACTAATTTTCTTGTACATTCACTAAATAAATGGTTGCTTCTTCTGTACGAAATTTCTAAACGAATTTTATTCGTAAAGTTGATTGGAAATACCAATAATTGGATAATAGCATCCTTTTTTTGGTTCCATGTTTTTAATGCACAATGCCATAGATTAATCCAAATAAAATAAATCCTTACAAATAAATGTTAGTAGTTTTGATCGAATTGCAACCAATCTTTTCTCTGGGTGTATAGTTATAAATACCTAAATGTATATATTTGCAAATAAGCCAAATTTCGCACCCAGTAGAAGTAGGAGGAACCTACATGTCGATTTTAAAGTCGCCATGAGCGGTCAAGCCAAACACATTTGGCTAGAAATTTAAAATATATGTTCTTTGCCAACTTCCTGCATAAAGTTTTTAAAAACAAAGTTATAAAAATTGGGCTAATGAGAGAAAAGTGTCCCCTTAATTGCCGTTGCCTTGTTTGTCCCATTTTTCCCACTATATTTTTGGAAATTTCAGAAAGTAAATAAACTCATACACAAAGGAACACATATTTTAAATTTCAGATTCGTGTAGACCGTAAAAGGCTATCCTTTTAACCTCATGAACTATAATATTGAACACATTCCTGTCAAAAATCAATAAAATTACCTTATTGTTGCCTAAGCCAAACCCTGGTAACATATGTTCAAATTTTCAGGTTTCTCTCTATAGAGGCTTAGGCAGTCTGATAATAGGGAGTCCATTCCATGATAAAAACTCCCGTTTTTACCACATTCCTGGCTTAAATTCCAAAAAGTGCCTTATCGGAGACTTCTAGTGAAATTAAGACATATTTTTAGGGTGAAACTTTCCCATTTTGAGTCACCATTTTTACCACGTTCCTGCTGAAAATTGCAATAACTCCTTTACCAGTGAATAAGCTCATACACGAAGAAACACATATTTTAAGTTTTAGGAGTCGACCCAAAATAGTTTGTGCAAAAATTATGATACTCTACAAGGGTATATTCAAAATTTCGGATTTTTAGCGAAATTGTTTTGGTTAGTATATACAATAGCAGAAAATTGAAATAAAATTTTATTTATGACCATTTTTTAAAATCATGTTAATTATTAAAGGATTTCTCTTTATTGTTTAATGTCAATCCTTTAAAATTTCTCTACCAATTGGACATCAAATTTGGCCCAAAAATCATCTTTTCTGACGAAGCGTATTTTCATTTCGTCAGCTATGTCAACAAACAAAATTGCTCATCTGGGTATCGGAAAACCACTACGGCATTTTTGGTTCATATTTTTTGGAAAATGCTGCTGGAAAAGCCATTTCATTCAACAGCGAGCGCTACCGAGCCATGGTTACGGACTTTTTATTGCTGAAATGGATATGATCTGGTATAATCTTTTGTTTCAGAAGGGTGGCACAATATATCATACAGCTCATTAAATAATCGATCTTTTGTGGTATCAACCGTCTTGACGATGTCAATTGGCCGCCGCGGAAATACAATTTGAATCATGGGATATAACCAGAACTCGTCTTGAAAATCTTGATAAGTTGGTTTGACAGGATGAGCCACTGCGAGGGTAAACGCGGCAGCCAAATGAATGGAAATTATCCCTTAATAAATATGAATATTTTTTTTTTTCTAATAAAGTCAAAAGAAATTAGGTTCAGTTCATTTTTATTAATTTTTGTTAGATACTTGTTTTTGGTTTGAATAACACTTTGCACTTATCGACATATGTCTTTCACAAAGTTCATAATACAATTTGAAAAACTATTTTGTAGGCTTGCAACAGTCAATTAATTTCAATAAACATGAGGAGAAAATATGAAAATTAAAGTGAAATTTCGTGAACAATGTATCAATGTTATTTTAGTTTAGTCAATATAAGCTTGAAAGAAAAACTAGAAAAACGTACTATTTTTTGACAGTTTTGGAGACTATTTGCCTTTAAATTATATAAGAAAATTTTAACCATATCCAATTGTGAGAATATTGTCAAATCGAAATTTTGTTGAGCTTTCTTCGATCCTATTAATTTATGTTTGTTTAAAATGAGCTTAAGATATTTTTTTTAAAAAATAACTTATATCAATATTTCGTCACCACATTGGGTGACTTCTTCAGGGAAAATTTTTAATATACACTCAGAAAAAAAAGTTAGTTGAAAAATTTGTAAACGGTGTTAAATCCCACTTTACTATCTTTGTACTGATTTTTAGTAAAAAAATTATTATTTAGCAAATCATTTTGCTATTTACATTTTACAAATTACAGAGTTTTTACAGAATATTTACAAATTTTTGTTGCTAATTTCAGAAATCATTTTACAAATTTTTGAAACCCGATTTACTAAAATTAGCAGAAAAAATTACTAATTTTAAAAAAGTGGATATTGAAGGAAATGTTATTTCTAATAAATAAAACTTATACATACAAACTTAAATTGCCCTAAAATGTTACATAGGTTTAAAAAACGGATCGGAAGTGAAGATACCGACTCATGTCTAAAAAGAGGACATCCACGTAAAATAGCACTAAAAAGTTTTTTTAGTTCTAAAAATCAGCCCTAAAAACAATTAAAATTTAACCTTAAAAGTAAAAAAAAAATTGAATTAAATATTTTTCAAAACAGAAACTACCAAATTAAAACAAAATAATAAATTCGTTAAAAATTTAAAACTTTGTACTAAGATTAATAATATTTAGTATTTTTTTTTTGCTGATTTTAGCAAACAGATTTTAAATTCCACTTTACAAAAAGTCTACTAAAATTTAGTAGCGGCTACTAATTTTTCTACTAATTTCATTGTACCACACGTCAGCAGACATGTGTTGTTAAGATTAGCAAAAAATACCGCTGGGCTCAAATTAGCAGAATTTCCCGTAATAACAGCAAAATTTTCAGTTGTCATTACAGACTTTTTTTTGGTGAGTGTAATTTGAATAATAAACATTACTAAATGAAAAATTATATATTACAATTGTTTAAAAAAGCAGGAAAAAATTTAAAAATTGTTATATATGAGTTTGCATTAATTAATTTTTATTATTCAAAGTATATAAAAATTTTCCCTGAAGAAGTCACTCAAAGTGGTGATTAAATATTGGTATAAATAAATAACTATAATTTAAAAAATAAATAAAGAAGGTAATAGAAGAAAATATTCTAAACATTTTATAAGTCGCGTGTAATAACACTTTTTAAACCTAAACCTGTAATTTAAAACAAATATTTGCTGCTAGAATAATACATAATATCACATTTGCTATAAATCCTTAAATTACAAAAGAAAATGCGTTCGTTCAATAACAAATAAATCTCAATGAGAATTGCCTGCAGCTAGAAATGAACAATATTCTTATGCATACAACATACAGAATAAAATTGTATAGAGTACATGGAAAAATCAAAAAACATAAAAAATGTTACTAAAACAAAATACATCAGTACATACTAACCCATGAGCATTTTTTTTGAATCGGTTCTATATATATTCTTCTTATATTCTCAATCTGATTGTAATAGAAAAGATTACATGTAAGTGATTTCAGAAAGCTTCTTCAAAATGAGAATATAAATCATAACTGACGGGAAACAAGTTATAAAAATAGTTATAAAACTCGTTCTCGAATAAAGGATATTTTTTATTATCATTTCTTAAATCTTTTAATCTATAATTGAGTGTACTAGAAAACGTTCCACTGAATATATAAACCATAACACACTGAGATCTAGTTCTAAACTAGAACTAGAATTTGTTTTAAGATAAACAGTTATATTTTACAAAATTTGCTTTTGGGACAACTTTATATTATAATCTTCCTTGATACAACCGATATTACCATATTGGGTTATGAAGCAAAAAAAAATTCACTTCGACCGATTCATTAGAAAATATAAATTTGCTGCGTACATTGGTGCAAAAATCTTGTTTATTTAAGAACAATTTTAAAGAAATATTCTTAGTAAAATTAAATTGAAAGTAGAGTATGTCTAAAAGCTTTTGCGTCCGCTTCTTTCGAACAGAAAATTTTGCTGGGACCATACTATTTTTGTATAACACAATACCAAAGTCATGCACATTCTTGTATTCCTATCCATTTATAAAACATACAAGAACTAAAAACAATACGCGGGATTATGAATTCAAAACAGCTGGGATTTAACAATAATGAATACAAAATATGTGTTGTATTGTACAAATGTGAATAGATTTTTGTATAAGAGTATACGTAGTAGAACTAACTAACTTGTGCATTAAGGGGTTCCTTAAAATACAAAGTGTCCAACATCTAAATTGCTTAAATGTCATCATTTAAAAACCAGTATTTGCAATACAAAAGAGACGTTTTTGGTAATTCTGTATTGCACTAAAGTTATTCCATCAAAACGCTTTTAAAAAGCTATTAATGGTTGGCAACTTGTCATATTTGTTTGTGATTTTGTCAATAATCGACTGTTTAAGTGCAATTACTTAAACCAATTCGTGAGGAAATTCTTTTTGCAGGACACCCTAATATTCATTAATATATTCCTGGGACTCATGAAAATACATTCATACGTATTTGAGCAGGAAGGAATTCTACATGAATACGTATTTATTTGTTTGTGTATTAGTCAAGTTGTATGAAAACTTGGAAAATTGTGTTACCATTTAACTTGTTGTTTGTTGATTAAACTGAATCTGAACTAAAAGGGACAATAACGACTACAACACGACCAGCTATAAAAAGGTTGTGATTATTAAACTCAAATGCTAATATATGTAAATATATTTATTTTTGGGTACAATTTGTGTGTATTATTGGGATTTGTATGTGAAGGAGTTTATAACAGTGATGTTAACATTTTTAAAATAAGCGATTTTTAAGAAATATTTAAGTTTTTGAAAAAATTATTATCGGCCCTACTATATAATATGCTTTAATATGTATTTATAATTTGGGTACTATTTCGGGAAGCGCTTCATGTTCCAGGAAGAGTTTTAATTTTAATGAACTGGCGAAAAAAAAGAGATAAATGAGAACGAAATTACCGAAAAAGTTTATTTATATCAAAAGTTTATTTTATTGGGACTATGTCCAAATATGGTCGGATCTTTAAATTGGAAGGCACACTTTGGGTCCCGTATAATAGTCATAACACAAATTTCAAACAGATATCCAGGGATTTGTGTGCCCAAATCACAATATATTTTCTATAACCGTCCAGCAAAAACATGGTAATGACATATCATTACTTTATACATTACTTTGTAATGAGTACTTCTTCCATTCAGCATTATTTCGAAAATAAAAATAATGTATTACCTAAAATATGTTACTTATGCGCGCCCCGGTAGGCTAGTTGGTAGCGTGCTAGCTTATCAGTGCGGGAGTCGTGGGTTCAATTCCCACCAGAGGCTCTGGTCTATTTTCGCTACAACGAGCCGAAGGCCTTTGTTGCTAGTGCTCGGTTAGGGTATTAACATATAACTTGTAACTATATGATTAATAAATAAAATAAATAAATAGGTTACTTATTTTATTATTTTGAATTAAATAATAATAAGTTACCTGTAATGGCTTACCTTTTCTAATATTTTAATATAAATAATAATGAGTCATTGTTAACAGTTTAAATAACTTTATTTATTAATTTGTATTAATTTATGAATTAAATTAATAAAATACAATTTTTCAAATTTGAAAAAAGATAGAAAATTTTGGAGACCAAATTTGGAATCAGGGGAAAAATCTATAAAAATACAATCAAATAAAAATTACTTGAATTTCAATGCGAATACAAAATGTTTAAAACTAAACAAGAACTTCCTCTTTTTGAACTTTATTGATCCAAGGGATACTTTTGCTCCAAATTGTATCAGTATCCTGTAAGAAATGGAGTAAACCAATTCCAAATATCTTGAAGTTTCTAAAAATTAAAGGAGTGGACTATGACTTAGCAAAATTTTGATCTGTGTTTTCAAATAGGACACAAGAAAATATGTAACAAAAATATATATTTATTTATGAATTTGTGGTGATCCTACAAAAATAAGTAAGTATTGTATGAAAGCAACAACTATACCCTCTCAATACAGGCCATATTTAAAAAAAATGGGACTTTTTTTGTATAAAAATAATAATGATTATATATTTTTCAATATTTCGTCTCCACATTGCGTGACTTCTTCAGGGAAATAATTTAATTTAATTTTATTTTTGTTTTTTTTTTAATTCCCTGATGAAGTCAACCAATGTGGAGACGAAATATTGGAAAATAAATAATCATTATTATTTTTATACAAACAAGATCTTAAGCTCAATTTAAAAGAATAATATAATATAACATTCAAGATTAAATAAAAGAAAATATAGTTAAAAACTTACTCTATTTAGTTTCACCATAGTAAACTCATACAAAACGAATTTATAAGAAAAATGTTATTAATGCCCAAATTTTGTAAATCTCAGTACGTCATTGCGTTGGACTTTTACGTTATCACTTTAATTGTCAAATTAAAATATTTTCAAATATTAGCACTTTGTGTTTGATTTGTTACATTTATCCGTACTTTTTTGTTATTGGCAACACAGCTAATTGAAAATCATTTTTATCTTATATAAATATTCAGGCCGCCTGAAACCTAAACCCGCAAAAAAAATTATGGAGCAATTTTTTAAATTTTTTTAATTTTTATGATTTTTTTCATAGGCATTTTTACTATTTCCACGACATATCGACCCAAGAACAAAAAAAAACTCAAAAACTGCTTAATGAAAATCAAATTTATAACAAATTTATTACAAATTGTGTTTTTTTAAATAGTTTGAAAAAAATTTTAAACCAACGCTCAAACAATTCAAGTGATGATTTTGACATCTCAAGTGATTAATTTTTCAAAGCAGTGATTTATAAAATTCTAATTTGTATGTACATATAAAATTTCAATATACGAAACGAACAGCTGTTTCAACGCGAGCAATCACCTACTTTATTCAAATGATTTACAATATAGATTTTTTTTTAATAAATGATGTGAAGTAAGGCCTTGCGTTTTACAAAATAAGGGCACGTATTTTAAATTGAATTTTCTGAAAATTATGATGTAAGAGCTGTGATCTGAAATGGTTTTAAAAGCTCAGAGTCCATACCTCAAAACATTATTAAAAATTATAAGTAATTTTTTAATGTAAATTTAGGGCAGATAGATACATCCTGCCCACAACATTTTGGTAGTTCAAACCGAAGACAGTTTTACTCTAACTCTTATGTGCCAAGACTCCTTGGGCAATCATTTGTGTCTGTGGTTATCAAGGGGTGGAAATTGTCATATGAAAACTCTGCTATAATAAAGTATTATTATTGTTTTATAGAAAAACTTACAATATTTGTAATAACATAAAAACAAAATATAACATAATTTCTGAAAATTTCGATATTTAAATATTGAAGTTTTTTTTACCCCATGGTTAAGATATTTTAAATGACACACTACAACAAAATTTGATGCATTGTGGTTACAACCTATTATTTCTTATAGAATTTGGGAAACAGATCACAAATACGGATTTACCCAGCCTATTATTAGAAATATTTGTATCAGGTTTTATATACTTAAGTGGTAATGACATCTGTCTGACAGCTTCTAGAAATGTCCACATTTCTATAAAAATGTATTTTTCATGTAAGCGGATTAGCAAATAAGCAATGACATGTCGCTAAGCCGTCATTCTAACATTTAGAACTGGGTAGATAATAGCAAAATAGTTTTTGTTGTGGAATTAGTGCTAATTGAAATAACTAACGCTATGTATTTTGCAACATTCAAATATGATGAAGCATGACCTTTAATTTTATATATTAGAGGTTTAGACAGGTGCTATAATATTGTCCATAAATATGTAAGGGTGTCCCAAAATTTTAAAATCAAATGTAATAGCGCTAAACGATGGGTGTAATCGAACTGTATCTGTGAAAGATCAAAACCCAAATGTTTCGGGGGTACTCGTATTAATGGTAAGTACATACGTTTGAAGTTGGACTTCTTAGTTAAAATATTAAAATAAAACTTAGGCAAATTTTGGTCCAAGCATAAATAATTTTCCGATTTGACTTCTCCCTTTGTTAATACTGCTTTCTACGAATAAAATTTTTAGTTCCAACGCCGAAATAGAATCTGTAAAAAATTTGGTTTCATTAGATAACCACTTATTTGGAAATGAAACTTTTCGCAGAGTAGTTATGTTCTTTTTTTGTTTGTACACTCAGAATATTATGTAGTTAACTGTTTGTAGTTTAATAAAAAAGTTTTCCGTTCCATTTAAAAATAAAGGAACATACATTTATTTTTCAAAGAAATATCTAATTTAACTTTTTTATACATTTATTCGAAATAATTTACTATCATTAACCATTTTTTTCAGTTTCATTTATTTTTTTCATTTGTTTGAAATTTAATAATAATTTACCCACAAAACGGAAACTTGTGGTTTATTTGTGTCCGTAACAGTTATTACAAACTTAAATTTTGTTTGCTGTCTGTTTCAAAAAAAAATATTCAAAAAATTTAAATTTGTTTTTTTATTTAATTTGGTTGTATATATACAAAATTTTTCAATACAAATTACAAGAACTTCAAAAACACACATACATAAACAAATACATTCATACAAAAAGTATTTATAGCTTCATATGCATACATACATTTTGTATTGTACGAGTATATTAAAAAAAAAACAAAAAATACAAAAACGGAAATAATTTCAAATAAATGAAAAAAACATTTATTTTTTAAGGATTGGTGGGTAAAATTTTGACATTCATTTTAACTGGTTATAACATTTGTTTCTTACGGATGTGTCAGTTGATTAATCAACATTTAAAAATAAATAACAAATGACATTTAATTTAAATGAAAATTAAGTAGACCGGTTTTTAAATGAAATATCATTTCTTTTAAATGATATTTTCAGTTATTTTAACTTACAAACTTTTTTAAGTGTATTTAAAACAATTTGTGTTTTCACTACATCGAGAAGCTCAATTTAAAGTGCCTAAAGCCAAAAATTGGCATCACTATTACTTTACAAGAGCAGGCATGAAATCTGTTTAATATTTGTTTGACTTCAGTGTAGTATTTGCTTGTAGTAGATTTTATTAAGCCTTATGCAATTGTAATCACGCCAAATAAGCATAAAATAAATTTATGACAAAAACAGTAGCTGTTTTATACTACCATTCCCCTTTCACAGTGGTGAAACATTTTTTCCTTTTTTATAGAAAGGTAATTTTGTTGTCAAAAATTCGGGAATCTTTAAAAAAGAATTTTAAAATTATCCTTTATTAGTTTCTTTTTAGAAAAATTGAAGAGCACAAAAAATAATAATAGGCATCTCACGAAAATGGGGAAATTAATGTTTATAAAACATTCAAACTGTCAGGAATTCCTACGTATCACTTACGTTGTCAAACTAAATGACTATTTTTTCATATAGTCATACATTTATGTAAATGTTATGTAACTAAATAAAAATTCACTCTAAATAATTTTTTTGGAACATAACATCAAGGGGGAATATATTATATTCTGAGAAGTTGTATACTGTAAGAAATCCCAATTTTTGAAAATAAATGAACTTATTAAGAAAATTTAACAACTGCTAATGGTAGATTAATTTTTAATGCACTGGCACTTGTTACCAACAAGTGTGAAAAGTTCTGACGTTAGGCTAAAATATAAGAAGTGCTTATTTGTGGCGCATCTGTTGATATATAAAAATATTTAGAAAATTCCTTGACAAAATCTCGCATTGTTTACTTAGGTGAACAATGCATTATCCCAATATCACCTCATGCAGTTGCAAACGGCCACTAACTTCAAACTAATTCGAAATTACCAACGAATATCTGATCACTTACTGGTTTTTCGACTACACTAGTTAAAAAAATTTGTGCGACAAGCGTGCGACTATTTTTCTGGAGTAGTTTTTGAAAAATTTTTAATTTTTTGTTTTTATATATTTAAATTTTTGAGTAACTTTACTATTTTGACTATATCTCTAACCAGAACCAAGATATTTTGATCAATCAAATTGCATTGGATTTTAAATTGGTTCAGTAGTTTTGGATCTATATGTCAAAACTTTGCAGAAAATTCTCTTTTTTTTGGGCAAAAACTGAAATGTGAAAATTAAAAAAAAAATAAAAATGGTATTAATCTTGAAAGGAAAAATATAAAATAATTTTTTTTCTAAAATGTAGTACTTCTATATAAAAAATTGGTCATCTTCAAAGAACATCTATTAATAAGTACAAAAGCTATGACCTTTTATATAAAAGTACCTAATTTGAGATTTTCTCTTTTTTTTGTTTTATATTATTATGAAAGCATGCCCAATAATATTGTATAGTTAAGACCAACAGTATTAAAAAAAATAAAATTAACTTCTTATTTAATATTATTTATTGATTTTCTTTAAATTTATTTGTATTTTAGTATTAATAATAGTTGTTGGACCTTCTTTTACGTTTGTTTTCGTTGGGATCCGTTTCTCTTAAGAGAAACCGAATGTAATCTCCCATCATTCTCTCATCCCAATATCCCTGATATCGCCTGTCGATGGATTTTATTCCTTAAGGGGAACCTTTCTCCGTCATCTTACTTACATCACTGAGATTCTCTGGGAAAAAGCTCGAGTGAGAATGTAAAAAATGAATCCTAAGTAATAAATTAACACCTGTTGCAAAAGTAAAAAATAAAGAATAATAAGGAAATAATATTTGTTAAATTAGAAAAAAGTATTATGTATGCATTTTTAATAATTCTTAATCAAATCTTGATCAATAGTCTTGTACTCCGAGTTTTTGTTGTTTCCCAGGAAATCAGAAACAACCAATTTAAATGATTTCCAAGCTGCAGTCTCATGTGGGGCAAATATTTCTCGAATTTTGTATCTTTTACAAATTGTTTTTATTTGTGGACCATTAAAAATTCCTTCCTTGATTTTTGCAAAAGGAATACATTTAAAATTTTACTCAAATAGGCGAATGCTTGGCCTTCCTAATAAGAGGCACATACTTTATGTTCTCTTGGTCCACTGGAATAGCTAATATTTCCGGCCAATGTTTTCTCTTATTATAAGAAACACGAACTCGACTTTCCCAGAGGCAAATAAAACAGCAATATTTTGTGTATCCACGTTGCATTCCACATAGCATGCCCACTACATTTAAATTGGAACAAACTTTCTAATTGTGATCTTCATAGTTATTAAATTTTATAAATTTAACCATTGTTTCGTACGATTCTTTAGTGTTTACAACATGTGCGATGGGTATAGATGGTTTCTTGTTTCCGTTATGTAAAAGAACTGCTTTGAAACTTTTTTTACTACCCAGCAAAACTTTGGTAATGGGTGCGATATTCTCATGCGTTACCTTGTAATGATAGCTCGTTACCTTTTTCATTATTTGCAAGCATAAAGTAACAGTCGCCATTCAATTGCATTGTAAGGCTCTCCAAGCTCCTCGAACAAACCGGGAATGTCCCTGCAGAAACATATCTCATCTTGATGTGAATAGGTACTCACTCAGAATATTATGTAGTTAACTGTTTGTAGTTAAATAAAAAAAATTTCCGTTCCATTTAAAAATAAAGGAACATACATATATTTCTCAAAGAAATATCTATATTAACTTTTTATACATTTATTCAAAATAATTTACTATCATTTACCATATTTTTTCAGTTTCATTTATTTGAAATTTAATAAAAATTTACCCACAAAACGAAAACTTGTGGTTTATTTGTGTCCGTAACAGTTATTACAAATTTAAATTTTGTTTGCTGTCTGTTTCAAAAATAAATATTCAAAAAATTTCAATTTGTTTTTTTATTTAAATTGGTTGTATATATACAAAATTTTTCAATACAAATTGCAAGAACTTCATAAACACACAAACATATGTATACAAACATTTTCATACAAAGTTTTTATAGCTTCATATGCATACATTCATTTTGTATTGTACGAGTATGTCAAAAAAAAAAAATAAAAAACGGAAATAATTTCAAATAAATAAAAAAAACATTTATTTTTTAAGGATTGGTAGGTAAAATTTTGACATTTATAACTATATATCATTTGTTTCTTACGGAAGTGTCAGTTGATTAATCAACATTTAAAAATATATAACAAATGGCATTTAATTTAAATGAAAATTAAGTAGACCGGTTTTTAAATGAAATATCATTTCTTTTAAATGATATTTTCAGTTATTTTAACTTACAAACTTTTTTAAGTGCTCGCGTAAGGAGAATCGCGGTTTCTGTATTATGTTACTTTTACATTTTAATTCAAAAATTTTATTGTTGTAAACGAGATGCAAGTACTTCTGCTTTTTCTTTTGTGAGCTCCAAGTCTTTGACCAAATCATTTAATTGAGCCTGAATAAGTAAGCGGCTCTCTTCACTTGTGTTATAATTGTCTTCAGATGAGTTTTGATTTACAAATGATGAGTCGGAACTTACGATGGTGTTAGTTGATTTTGGATATTTAGGAATGGGCAATACTTTCAAATGAGGAACTGGAAAGCTGACAGAGTCTATATTAGCATAAAACTACATTTTTTGGGCTTCAAATCCAGAACTCTTGCATTGACAAAAATAGCAATCGTCGATATGATTAGATGGTTTTCTCCAAATCATTGGTACTCCGAATTTCATGCATCGGCTAATAAAAACAAATTTTAACACATGAGATATTTATATTAAATAAATCATTAAAAAAATACTTCAATTTCATGCCAGAAGCCCAACTTGTAAGATTTCAGTGATAAATATATTTGAGTAAATTGCATACCACCAACACATTCTCATTTTTTTTTTTTTGTAATATAACTAATACATTTTAATTTTAGGACTTCTCTTTTTGACATTTTTGTCATTTATATTTATGAGGGCACTTGCTTTCTTGTCTACATAATAACCCTACAAATAACCCCCTGTTGTCACATGCAAGTAATTACTTGCAAGTAGTGTACAATACAATACAAATTTTGAGTGGCTATACTGTACAGTGCAAGTTAATTTGTAAAATGTCGTCAACAGGGGAAGTGCTATCCAAAATGACTGTCTTAAATGAATTACAGTATTGCCAAGTACTTAATACTCTGCGGTACCTAGGGATATTAGAGCGACTCAAGTTGTATGGAAGCGAAATTCCTGCAATGTGTACCCCCCTCAAAATTAACATTGGTATTTTTTATGATGGCATCTAAAATATTTCGGCTCTAGCTTTGACTTCTCGTGAACTGGACCATTTTGAAAAAGGGTCCATTTTTGCATGTTTTGTTAATTTAAGAATCAGTTTCCTTACCAACAAATACAATACAATTATCATAAAATTGGTTCTTTTAAGGCGCGTCCTACTGTGTATACAATTTGTAAAAGGACGATCATCCATGTCCTTTTTTTAAGGATATTCTGTAAAAAAAACGGTTTATAAATTTTTTGTTCAGGGTTGTTTGTAATAAAAATGCCAAATTAACATATTTTAATCTTTAGTCGATTTAATTAAATACTGGTCTCAGCTTTTTTTGAAATTCGTGCTAGTTCGCGTTTTGACAAAAATGCAATGGGTGGTAACCCTTCGTTTTAAATAGGGCAATATTTTTTCTTTTGACAAGTACATCATCTTTGTATGTGCATTATGTGCACAATAAATTAACTGCTATTGTAACAAATAAATAAATTAATATAAAACTCATTACTCGGCAAATTTTTTTTCGTTCTGTCATTATACTTGCATCAAATGTCATGGTAGAAAAAAGTATAAGTGTATTGAGTTTTTGATGCTTGCACTTTCATGTGGCAACGGGGAGTAAAATAAAAAACAGGTTCTCAGTACCTGCTAAGAAGTGCAACAATTTCACAATTTTTCCTCCCAAAATAGATTTTTTTACTGTCCAAGTTGAGGTTTCTTTAAAAAAAATTATTTATCTGCAGTATTTCTGTAAAAAATAGTAATAAAAAACTAATATCTAATTTATTAAGCTAAAGATCTTTTTTTTATAAAAATTCTTGTTTTGTTTTTGATATTTCGCTAACAATTTGTTAGCATCAAAATTTTGTTTTCCTGAAGATGCTAACAAATAGTTAGCGAAATACCAAAAATAAAATAAGAATTTTTATAAAAAAAAGTTATATAATTAGTAAAGTTATATAATTAGTAATACAAAACAAAACAAAAAGCAAAAAAATTTAAAATTTGGGTACCTTTACATAAAGGATCATAACTTTGGTATTTAATAGTAATAAAAACTAATATCTAATTTATTAAGCTAAAGATCTTTTTTTATAAAAATTCTTGTTTTGTTTTTGATATTTCGCTAACAATTTGTTAGCATCAAAATTTTGTTTTCCTGAAGATGCTAACAAATAGTTAGCGAAATACCAAAAATAAAATAAGAATTTTTATAAAAAAAAGTTATATAATTAGTAAAGTTATATAATTAGTAATACAAAACAAAACAAAAAGCAAAAAAATTTAAAATTTGGGTACCTTTACATAAAGGATCATAACTTTGGTATTTATAGATATCCTTTTCTTTCTAAAAGTATAACATTTAAGAAAAAAATTATTTCATATTTTACCATGTAAGACGAATATCTTTATTATTTTTTTTTAAATTTCAAAATTTGTGTTTTTATCAAAAAAAAAAAAAAAAAACTATTTTACCGATTTAAAAACCATATTTACAAAACATGTTGTACCTTAACTTGTTTTTCGTTTGCAATTTGAATGACAAAAAAATTTTGAGTCACACTCGAGGTAAAGTCAAAATGGTGAATTCACTAATAAATTAAAATAAAAAAATTAAAAAATTTCAAAAACTATCCCAGAAAAAAAAATTTAATGCGATTTTCGACTTTAGGAGGCCCTAATACATAAAAATAATAGTCACATGCTTGTCGCATTTCGGTTGTAAACTAGTGCTATCAACGGAACATCGCCAGTAATTTTTGAAAAACCATCCAACAAGAAAAAAGCTACCACTGTAATATTAAAAATTTGAGGATACAAACAATAAAGGTTAAATTAACATACACTTAAAATAGTTTGTAAGTTAAAATAACAGAAAATGTCATTTAAAAGATATAATATTTCATTTCAAACCCGGTCTACTTAATTTTCCTTTAAATTAAATGCCTTTTGTTATTTAGTTTTAAATGTTAATTAATCAACTGACACATCCGTTAGAAACAAATGATATAATCAGTAAAAATATATGTCAATATTTACCTACCAATTCCTTAAAAAATAAATGTTTTTTTTTCATTTATTTGAAACAGACAGCAAACAAAATTTAAATTTGTAATAACTGTTATGGACACAAATAAACCACATGTTTCCGTTTTGTGGGTAAATTTTTATTGAATTTCAAAGAAATTAAAAAAAAAAAATTAAACTGAAAAAAATGGTAAATGATAGTAAATTATTTCGAATAAATGTATAAAAAGTTAATATAGATATTTCTTTGGAAAATAAAAATATGTTTCTTTATTTTTAAATGAAACGGAATACTTTTTTATTAAACTACAAACAGTTAACTACTTTATATTTTGAGTGTACAATTAAATTTAACACAAACTTTAAAAATAAGTTAAACTCTAACCCCATTTTGAATTCTAACCAAATAATGAATTACCAAAAAAAATTATTTTTTTATTTGGAAAATACATACTTGTATTCTGCAAAGCACCCCTAACCTAACCCTCTCCCCTTAAACTGTCGCCTGACTCGGCATTAGGGGAAACGAAAAAAACTTGTCAAAATACCAAATTCAAATAAATCCTTTTTGGTTTTTTTTTTATCAAAACTGTTTCTTTATTGTCAATATTCATACTCACAGAAAATAAAAATACATGTATCTGTGTGTGTTGTGTTTTGTAATTGCATAAAAATAAAAAACTTCTAACGTTTTGTCTGTTAAAAATTGATGGTTATTTTAAACAACTTTCGATTGTTTTTACTACTTTTGTCGATTATTAATCACTGGTTGAAAATAAACAACAAAAATATAATGAAAAATCAGTAATCCTATTTTTGATTGAGTAGATTCTTTTTAACGAAATAATATAATAGTGTACAAACCTACAATTATAACTTCTCCATTTTGACAAGAATCGTAGTCCAGGAGTGACCAATCAGTATCCTCACCAGAATTCTTCTGGTTAAGGATAATATAACCCCCGTTACCAAAGCACATCAGATCTACCCATTACAGTAGAGTCTACGTTTCGTTTCAAAAACTGGAGTGACACTCGAATGTCTGTTGGCCTTTCACCTGGTAATTGGACCCGTGCTCCGCCAGCTCATTCGCTGTCTCTTACCCACAATTCCCCGGTGTCCACAAACCCAGTTGACGTGCACTCTCCTGATGGTACAAAGTCTATCTAAAAAGTTCTTGCACTCTTGGAAAGTCGATGAATATGTCAAATTGGCGGAGATCGCCCCAATAGGCGTTGGACTATCAATATAAAAATAAAAGTATGAATTATTTGCAAATGTAAAAATTATTTTTTTACGGAAGACATTCTCTAAAATAATACACAAAAATTATTGGTATATTTATCTGTGGCCGATCAAAAATGTTTCTAAATTATATCAAATTTCCCTACATGTACAGTATATACATTTATATCATACCCTTTAGGAAGCCTGGGGTCAAGTGTCTACAAGTCACCACTTTTGTCGACTATTTTGGGTGACTTTTTGGTGACATGTCCACAAAGCGTCTATACTTTTTACATTCCTTTTTTTGCAGTTGCAAAGTTGTGCTTGTCCTTGAATATTTTATTGTTTTATATTGTTGAAAATACATGTGCATAGCTGCATTAAAAATTCTAGTTTTTTATAAAAATATAAAGAAAATTATTCAGTTCAATTTCTTCGACCTTTTTAATACAAATTCCAGGTAATAAGTATTCAAGCTTAAGGTCTATTTTATACAAAATTATTTATTTGTTATCCAATATTTCGCTATCTGAAACAAAAAATCCCTGAAGAAGCTATCCATTGAGATAGCGAAATATTGGATAACAAATAAATAATTTTGTATAAAATAGACCTTAAGCTTGAATACTTATTACCTGGAATATAAAGAAAAATTAATTTATAAGGTAAATTTACAAATTTAAACAAAATATATAATGAGCAAAAGAAATTACAAAAAACTTGTAAAAAAACAATCAATTTTGTATAAAAACAATCAATTTTATATAAAAAGAAAGAGGCAACAATTTTTAGTGAAAATTGCAACTCTAGAGATTTTGTGGAGCCTGTGGATGATTTTGTGCAGTCTTTTGAAGATTTGTCTACTCCAAAATTAAATTTGCACGAATTTTTTTTTTTACTTTAATAAATTTATAAAAAAAGTTTAATTAATAAAATATCTAATTTAAAAAAATAAATGCACCTGTTTAATCTTATTTCCTTCCTAGTGTGGAAATCCAAAAGTGTAGACTAGAATTAACACCTAGTCAATAGTTGTGTAGATTCGCAATGACACGCACATGTTAAATGTCTACAGCAGAAAGCGTTGGCTGGGGAATAATTAGTTGGTAGTACTGGTGACAAAGTCAATAGTGAATCAGTACAGTTTCACTATCGACATTTTCTACAGGGTATATATAAATATTTTCGTTTAACACTCTTTTTTAAGTGTGGTGACTACTACAAAGTAACAAAAAAGAGTACTATAATGCACAGCTTCAGGAAAACTATCAAAAATGTCTTAATTTTCTTTTTTACTTTCTGGTTTTATTTTCGAATGTTTGTCATGTACCAAAAATTTAAAAACACACAAAAATTATTATGTCGGGGAATATATATTTATTCACCTAGAAAAAGCTAATGCAAAGACTGAACAAAAAAACGTGAGTTTGGCATCTATATTTAAAAGCTTTTACTAATTGACAAGGGAGTTGTTAAAGTTTTTCTTAACTTAAATTTTTACAAAATTGAGCTGAATATAGAAAAAAATTAATGTTTTTTTCTATTGTTTGTTGAAGTTGTGTTAAAACTATTTACAGTTAGAACATTTACAATTTTCGAAACCTTTTAGAACTCACATTCAAAGTTTCTAACACAGATACTTGCATTTCGTATGTGTTTTCCTGAATTATTCATGAGTCTTGAGAATTTAACACTAAAATAAATTAAGAAAAATATGTGAGAAAAAAATTCGAAACGTTGAACATTCAGGTGAATATCCAAACAACCACAATAACAAGTATTCATGTGCGTAACTAATGTTCCGTTCAGTATAAAAGAATTAGATTAAAAAAATTATTATTTTTTCGCCTTATTTTTGTTTTTGAACAATAATTATTTACTGTTAACATAATTTTTATTATAAAATAAATACTAGCAAGATCCAATTTGTTTACAAATATTTACATTTATGCCATTTGTATAATTACACTGTAAGTAAAATTTCTACTTTTGAAATGACACACGAAAACCCCGAGACACGTAAATTTTATTTTGGGTCGTAGAAATCAGTGGCGAATCCCGTTTTGAAGAGTCAGGTCATTTATATATTTTAGTTATTAAAGATTTTAAGTTTGTATTGACTCAAACAATTTTTTGATTAAATTTTACTAAAAGGCCTTCGGAAACTCTTTACAATGACTTTATTTATTGATTTTTTACTTATTTAATATTTATTAATATTAGGTTTATTTTTTTCGAATTTTACATTTTAGTATCTACATTGTGCGCGTTAGGAAAACATCTAAGAAGACAGAAATGTAGCAAAATATTCGTTTTTAATAGGTTTTTTGTTCAGGCTCTGCCTTCTTTTAGGGGCTCTAGCTTGTATAAAATGCTGGGTTCTGAAGAGATCGTTAATTTGCTTTGTTTTTGTAAATATACGGTGGTTGAAAGCTCACTATAAACTAGAAATAATAAACGAAACACCTCGAAGTATATAAAAACTACATAAAATAAACTAATAATTATTACTTGAGCCCGAGTATTCCAAAATATATATATGTATGTATGTGTAAATATAACATTTTTGATCATTTTTAATTTTAGTATCTACATTGTGCCCGTTGGGAAAACAACCTAACCACATGTGTTGATTGCTAAGAAGACAGAAATGTAGCAAAATAATCGATGTTAATAGGTTTTTTTGTTCAGGTTCTGCCTTCTTTTAGAGGCTCAAGCTTGTCTAAACCTTTGGTTTCTTAAGAAATCTTTTGCCGTATCGAAATACATGTATCAACCTAGCTAAAAATCGTTAATTTGGTTTGTTTTGGAGGTTGAAAGCTCACTATAAACTAGAAGAAAAAAAATTAAATTAAATTGTGGTGCATGAGTGTGAATTATGAATCTGGATGCCTAGGTTCGATGCCGGGAAAATCTAAAAATAACATTTTTTTAAATAAAATTTTGTGGAACGTAATAATATTTATGTGGAATATAAATATTAAATGAGACAACAGAATATTAGCTTTCACAGCTAAATATATAATTTAATATGAAGGTAGTTGTCGTAACCGCCAGAAATCGATTCGTAACAAATTTGGTGGCCACATGATACTATTTTCTGGGTGTACTATATATATATGCATTGCCCATACCTTGAAGACATCTGTATATACAGCCAAAAAAGTCCCTATAAAATGCGCTGTGTCCAGTAAAATGTCTTCATAGTAACTTGTGGAACGAAAATACGTCCCCGCAACATGTGCTGTGCACACACATATATATATATATATATATATATATATATATATATATATATATATATATATATATATATATAAGGTTGGTTGAAAAGTTCCTGCTCTCTAAATGAAAGAATACTGTTTTTGTTACGAAATATATTTTTTTTATTCAATATAATCTCCTAGAAGTTCCATACACTTGTTCCAATGATCTTCCAATAATTATATCCCATCCTTATAATGGTTTTTCGGAAGCTCTGCAAAATAACCGTCTACGGCTGCTATGGTCTCTTCATTCGACGAAAAATGCTTTCCACGAAGGAATTGTTTGAGATTTCTAAAGAGATAGTAGTCACTGGGAGCCAAATCTGGTGAATACGGTGGATGTTCAAGCAATTCGTACTTTAATTCTTTGAATTTAGCCATCGTCAAATCACTTTTGTGAGCAGGTGCATTGTCTTGATGAAAAATGATTTTTTTTTCTTCTTTAAACCAGGTCTTTTCTCACGAATTTTTTCATCCAGCTGATCCAAAAGGCTGCAATAATATTCAGAGTTGATTGTTTTACCATTCTGAAGATAATCAATCAACAAAATTTCTTTTGCATCCCAAAAAACTGATGCCATAACCTTCTTTGCTGATCGTTGTGACTTCACCTGCTTTGAAACTGAACAACCAGCTTCAGTCCACTGTAAAAATTCTTGTTTCAATTTAGGATCATGGTGGTAGATCCAAGTCTCATCCATAGTTATAAAAAGACGCAAGAAGTCGGTTTTATTCGGCTTAAAACGCTCCAAATTCCGCTGAGAAATTTGTTTTCGATCCAGTTTTTGTTGAATTGTTCATGTGTGCGGCACTAACTTTCCAAACAGTTTTTTCATACGTAATTCTTCATGTAAAATATGGAGTACTCGTTCGTCTGAGATACCTATGGCATTAGAAATTTCACGCTTAATCAAACTTGGATCTTCACTAACCATATTATGCACCTGCTCAATGATTTCTGCTGTGGTTGCAGTTTTTGGTCGTCCTTTGCGTGGATCGTCTTCAAGGCTGGTACGACCACGTTTAAATTCACCAGCCCAAAATTATCGCTGCGTTTTGAAGGCGAGGACTCCTTTTACACTTTTAACAATTGTTCATAAATTTCCTTTGCTTTTAAACCCTTCAAAACAAAGAATCTAATGACTGCACGATATTCAATTTTTTTCCATATTAAAAAAATCAATGGCACGTCAACTTCAAATGGCTTGTAAACAAAGAAAGAATTGACAGAATAACTTTCAACTTTGCATGTGTTCTCAGGAAAGTTATACCAACTTGAGAAAAAAAAAGATTGGAGCTAGCAGTGCCATATCTTGGTGAGCGCAGGAACTTTTCAACCAACCGTATGCTCTTCTCTTAGCAGAAGAACGGACTGTTTATCAATACACAAAATCGGCACACAAAATCGGTTTTGTATTTTACATAGAATCACAAACCATGCCTCCAAAAATCTGATCATATTTGGACCTGGTACCCATATACAAAAGTTGTAAAAAATGTAAAATTTAAAAAAAATCATTCTAAAACCTGACTATAACACCAGCTCTAAATAAATATCGGTAAATATTTCTTGTTACAGATTTGTGTTGCGTTGTAAAGTTAATTACTTTTGAAGCACTTGAGTGCTTGTTTTAAAAAAATTTAAGCCATTAAAGCCAATTTACTTTAAGGAGGGTATATACCCTAGATTTTTTATTTTGGTTTGATTGAACATTTCTTTCCCTTTAATAGTTTCAATAAAAAAATAATAAAAATAAAATAGTTGTATTTTATTGTCAAAAAAAATATTAACCTTAAGCGAGTTTTTCTCACAATCATGAGTTCAAAATAGGCTCTCACTGTACATTCAAGACCGGTTAATCATAACGATTGAAGTTGAAGAAGCTTATAATTGGTATTACTTTTTGAAATAAGATGTCTTTAAAAAAATACTTTAAATTTTATATTTAAAAGACAAAGATTATTTTTCGGATTTTCTGTATTTATTTAGAATATTGTTCCATGTCATTTTATATTTGAGCATTTTCAGGATAGACAAAAATGGTCAGGGCTTATGGGCCACAAATAAATTCTAATACGACAATATCATTCAAATACGATATTCGTTCAAATATTCCCTAAATAATGCCGCTCATGCAGTATAAACCCCCTACCCAGCAAAAATAAATGGAAGTGATTCTTAAGGAATTAATTTTTCATTGATTCCAAAGTATCGTTTAGTTCTGATTTTCCTCTTCTAAGGCAGTTCTTTTTCACAACTTTGAAAATGTAATTTTTTTAATGAAATTTAACACTTTTCGAATCTATGACGGATAACTTTTTTTTAAAAACAAACAAAGTTAAACATTAATTACGGATATTTCTATATAAATTTGACATTTATAACTATGGTTTAAGTTTAAGTGATTTGTTTCAATCTTTAACTTACAATTTACCAGATTTTAAATTCTTAAAATCGTAGTTATTTTTGTTAGAAAAAGTAAAAAATTGATTGTAGTTAATTTTGCAAGAATTTCGAATAAAGTAATTTAATAAATAAGGCCCGATTACTGAATGTCCTGTTATAATTTAACCAACAATAAAACTGAAACTTTATATGGGAAACAACGATAAATCTATCAGTTAAATTCCTAGGTAGAAGCTAACGGGAGATTGTGAAAATTAGGCTTAAGCCCAATTACTGATGCCCTGTTAAAATCCAAATTACAAATTTTATTTTATTTGGGAACATCAAACGATTCAATTTTTCACTAAACCATAAGAAGGGCTTTAGATGCAATGAAAAAGGATCATAAAAGAAAACTTCCACCCTATGACACCCCTATGTAAAAATCATTGGTTCCGATCCAAATTTTCACAACACCGGAATCAAAATTACTGCTTCTTTTTCTCTTCTTTTGCTACTTTTTTTTTGCTGGGCTAATAAAGTGTTTATTAAAAGCAATTTCATCGTAATATTTTTTTCTGTTTTTACTAATTAACTTAATGGATTTCATTGATTATGATAGAAGTCGTATTACAACATCAAAAGTCAGATATTAGATAGAATTGATTCATTGACATATTAAATATTTATATTGAACACGGATTTTATTTTAGAATGTTCTACATCTGGCTTTTAGGGAAAATTTTTTAACGCCTTCACTACACCTATAAACATTGTGAGGCCGTTTTCAAGATTTCAGTCACTTAAACATCTGGATAATTTTACTTTGTGAATTGAAATGAAAAGAAGAGGAAAATATTTGAATAACATAACAACCGGGAAAATTCTGTTTGAAAATTTTCAAAAGTTTTCATGAGAATTGAAGTTTGACTTTCATTGTGAAAATATCGAAAATTTAAATATTAAAAAAATAATAAAATTTTTTTGAGAGGATAGAACATTTTGTGAATTAGTATTATTAAAATTCATCATAATAATAATTGGGAATAATAATTGTTTGCTATTTTCCAATCATTTGAGGACCCGCCACTTGGAGTTAAATATATTTGCCAGCAGCATAGTGTTGCGAACAACATCCTGGAAGGCAACAGTCAGAGGACACTGAATTACACAATGGCTTTAAGTTGCGATGGAGTTCTTTACTATTAATCATAATCAGTTAACATATATTTATCATTGAGATTCGATTAATACTGCAGCAACACCCGGTAGCTAATACAGAAATTAAATATTTAAAAAACATCTTAAATTTAAACACCAAGCTACGTATGTAATTGGCATAATATCCATTTGTATCTCAACAATCAATAATGACTTCATCAATTCTGTAAAAGATATTGAATCCTATCACAACAGTACTCAATATCATACATATCCAATTTAGTTTTGGAAAAGGAATTTTATCAATTGATCAAATAACATCAAAATTTGATAGAAATTTTTTTTATAATCCGAAATTACGTTTAGTTTATCGATTTTTTTTTCTGTTGACATTTAAATTTTGAATTAATATATTCGATTTTCTTTTGTTTTGTTAAATTTCACTTAATCGGTTTTCAAAAATTTAGTGTCACATTCCAAACCAAAAACAATAATATTATAGACAATTTTGAGTGTATATTGAATTTTAATCTTCGTCCTTAAGGCGCCGACAATCGACATCGGGCCTGGAGTTGTCGTTGGACTTTAAAGGTAAGTTTATATTTTATATTTCATATCACCCAACCCTTAAAAAAAAGTAAATTAAATATTCATCTTTCTATAACGTTCAATCAGACAATTTTAAGTTTGATTTTGTTTTCGCGTTAAAATTAAGAATGTTTTTGTTTATGGTAAACTTGTGATTTTAAATATTAAGTTTTAATTTCATACCATTTCATTTCATATTCTTCATACCATTCAATTTCAAATTCTTTATACCATTTCATTTCATATTATTTTATTTCCTTGTTTAAATATAATTTTCAATTGGTGTTATAAACTTGTTCTAACAGTAAATTAATGTTAATATTTTTATTTTGAATTTTACTTTTATTCAAGTTACAAGAATTGATTTTATACACTCAAAGTAATTTTTAGTAATTTAATTAATAGTTTTTTTTTGTTTGCGAGAAATTTATAATAATGTAGTTAATATGTTCAAATTAAATATGTTAAGGTTGCCGTTTTTGTTTAATAAAATGTTTAATTTTAACATGGAATTTTAAACCTTTTCTTTTAATGCCACGAAAAGTTTAGACGAAACAGATTATTTGGTACATGGATTATCTAAGTACTAGTTTTGTGGATAACAAGTAGGGAGGGTAAAGAATATGAAGAGACCAATCCATCTAGCACCTCTTCGAAATTATGTTTTTGTTTTTTTAGTTTCTTTCTCTATTCTCATTATTATTTTTATGTTGCTTGTTTTTTTTTCTTTCTTTACGTCGATATTAGGTTATTAGCTACCTATAATTTAGTTTTATTGTTACAGGCAGAAAACTACTTTGAAGGAGACAAGGTTTCACCCCATTAGCATGAGCACGGCCGGATTGATAGGTAGCATGGTCACCTGATAGGTGACGAAATAGCAATGAGCCGTTACAACATCTTTAATAATACGTGCTTCGACACTAGCAAAAAGTGTTTGTAATAACTCTGTAGGAAATGTCGATGTACTGATTCACTATTGACTTTGTCACCAGTACTATTGACTAATTATGCCCCAGCCAACGCTTTCTGCTGCAGACATTTAACACATGCGTGTCATTGTGAATGTACACAACTATTGATTAGGTGTTGACATTGGAACCAGAGATTCACTAGTACATTTTAGTAATTCTAGTCTACACTTTTTACTAGATTTCCAAACTAGGAAGGAAATAAGATTAAACAGGTGCATTTATTTTGTTAAATTAGATATTTTATTAATATTTTTTTTTATAAATTTCATTAAAGTAAAAAAAATTTTCGTGAAAATTTAATGGAGTAGACAAATCTTCAAAAGACTGCACATGTATTTTCAACAAAATAAAACAATAAAAAACAAGAACAAGCACAGCTTTGCAGCTGCAAAGAAGGAATGTAAAAAGTATAGACATGTTACCAAAAAGTCACCCAAAATAGTCGACAAAAGTGGTGACTTGTAGACACTTGACCCCAGGCTTCCTGCAGGGAATAAATATGGGATATATGTATGCGCTGAACTCGTTAAATATATACGCTTTTTTTGCCTAGAATTAAAACTTGGAAAATATTTTTAGATACTGGAATTTTTTAACAAATAAAATTAGATAAATAAATAACTCCTTCATAGCAGTGATTAAAACACACACATTAAGGGTGTTAAATGGCAAAAATTTAAACCGTGTTGGGTAAAGAATGGTATTGTGAATGTGTTTAAATACATATCGTATTACAAAGTTAAACACTAACCTCAGTTGTACTTATTTTTAAATATATATTAACATATAACAAGCATAAGAAATTTTAGAATAATTTTTCGTAATTTAACCAATTGAATTATATTACAAAAATATGCATGTATGTCGTGTTTATTCAATGGCCTTTACGGTGACCAAGATTTTATCAATTGGTCAGAAATTGGTTTTGCTACATGAAGTATAAGTTCTTTAATTATTTTCTAACAGCCAGTATTCCTCTCAATACTGTTAGGATGAATATATTGGTATATGAATAACATTAGATTTAAGTATTTTATTTTAACCAAATGTGTGAGATATCGAACTTATGAAAAAAGGAAAACACTTGGGACTTAACGTCAGCTTTTAATTTAGATGTTAAAATTGCATATGAGATAGTAGAAATATAAAGGCTCTTAAAATATAATTCAAGAACAATATTCCACGTAAATAAAGGACCCTGGAAAAAAAGACTTTATCAAATAACAAGTTTTAGAACGAGCAGTAATTGGTTGAAGTTTGCCTGATAAGCTCATCATTGGAAGTAGCTAGTTCCCTTCAAGCTTACTACCTAAAATAACAAGTTAATGGTAAGGTTAACCCTTTGCCCTAAACCAAAGTGTGGGAGACGTGTGCCTAAAATGAGAGTCTCGTATCAGGTACGAAATCTCATTTCATTTCATTGACAATGCTAGATTAGTTGACAATAAGCCATGGAGCGATACGCAACTAGGGAAACGCTGCTAATTTCACATATTTCTGCTCAATTCTAGCCAAATCGCCAAATCTGACGGTAAATATCGCTTTTACCCCAACCAACAACAAGCCTTGCAAATCTTGAAAGCCAACATTAAAGAAGAAGAAATCACCAATTTAAAGACAGATTTTGCGAGCAACAATTCAAAAACCGTAAAACGAGCACAAATGTGCATCAGCTCAGAAGCGTGTCATTTGACTGATATCATTTTTACACTTAATATCATAAATTTTACACCTTTGAAAAGACTTTCCGTGAAAACAGATAACAATCTTTTTTCATTTCCAACAAAGTGACATCCAATTATTACAATTACATTATGACATTACTTTTGAGCCACTCTGTATGTTATACTATGTAAAAAATAAAGACAAATTGTTTGAAATATTTTATAATTTTGTAAAAAAAAATAAAATAAAATTTGTGCAAGCAACAAACAAATCAATGGAACGTATTCAAAACTGCAATTGGTACGCATCTGCTATTAACGTATGCGCAATGAAATATAAACTGACTCATTAGCAGTAATAAAGGGTTGTCTATCCGTGAGCTCAAATTATGTCATACTTTTTCCAGCATTTCGGCCGGTATCTCACCAATGGCAGCTGTAATTTTGTCTTTCAGGGCTGGAATTGTGGTTTGCTTGCTCCTGTAAACCGTGTAAACGAGAGACTACACATAAAATAGTCTAGTAGGATTAAACCACATGATCATGGCGACTAATGGACTGCTCTAAAATTTAAGATTACTTGATCACAAAACTCGCCTCTCAATAGGTTCATTGTATAGCGTGCCGTCCGGTATTTGTTACCGTCGTGTGGAAACCTCATGTCAACCATTTTCACTTCTTCCATTTTGGGAAAAAAAGCGATATTCATCGCAAGGTACATTGCTCCATTAACTTAGCGTAGCGATTTTCATCGTTCTTAAAGAAGTCTTGAAGCGGTCCAAAAATATTTCCGGCCCACAACCCACACTAAACAGTGCATCTTTCAGGGTGCATTGGCAGCTCTTGAATTGCTTTGGCTGCTTTTCACACAAAATTCGGCAATTCTGTTTTTGTTGACGTACCCATTGAGCTAAAAATCAGTTTCGTCGCTGAAAACAATTTTTCGATTAAAATAGATTTCTCACACAGCACGATAATAAAATTCAATTATTTGCAAGCGTTGTTCGTCTATTCATGGTGAAACGGCAAACCTTACTGAGCATTTTTGGGAATGTCCATGTTTTTTACACTGAATCTTTTTTACGCTAAAAAATTTACAAATAAAAACCAAATAGCAAAAAATCAGCCTTTTAAAAATTTTACAGAGCTATTAAAGACTTGCTGTCATATTTATAGACATTTTTTTATAGCACACTTATAAATGTAAAACAACAACAAATTTTCGCTATAAGACTGTTATAAGAATCAACTTAATGTCTATACATATGGGGGTTTGATTATATAATGCTAAAAATACATAAAAAAATAAGTTTACAAACAAAATCCTAACCATTTCAATGGGTCTTCTCTATTTTTTGAGGCACCTTACCTTGCCTCCGCGATCCCTTTTGCATTCATTTTCGCCAACTAACTTTTAATTTTATTTATAAGGCAGTCACCATTTTTTTAACCTTTTTAAGCACATTTATTTTCAAAGATGCCCAAAAAATGGTATTTTTATGTCAATCCATTACCCTTCACATCATCCATGGTGCAAATATATGGTGAGCCTGCAGAAAACAATTTTTGTGTTAGATGTTCAATAACAAGCAGCTTAAGAGACTGATGAAAAAGTAGTTTTGCACCCGTGATTACTTCTATATCTGAAATATATAATTTTTATATTTTTTGCGTCGGCATTATATTTCTTCGCCTACGCACGTAAGATTTTTTCGTACGTCCGACAATTTCTGCAGTAAATTTTTTTCGAATTCGCCTACATTGCAAAACAGATTATTTGCTGGAACCGCATCTTCTTTTAAATGATTTTCTGTTTAAAATAAAAGTTTTTCTCAAATGCACAGACCGGAGCATCTGGTGGGAATCGAACCCACGACCCCCGCACTGATAAGCTAGCACGCTACCAACTAGCCTACCGGGGCGCTCAACTTTTCATTTAAATCAGTAGAACGTATGATTTATTATAAAATGATAAAAAATTAACTTCAATATGTGTGGGAAAAAATCAGTTGGTCAATGAATTATGCAAGCAGATATTCTTTTTCAGATTTAAATATCACCTTTTTATCTTCAACTTTGTTTGATTTACCTGCTAAATTATTGATTTATAATAATATAGCGATATCGCCCATCTATTTTCCAGAAGTTTTGCTTTAGTGTGGCTATAAATCGGAGTATATACTCCAATTTCGAAACATTTTCGTATTTCAATGTTTGCAGGAATAATACATGTGTGTTAGAGTGGGCGAAAATTTCAAAAATTTCAAATCTCAAAATGTTTGAGTGTGGAAAAGTTTTTCATGGGCAAGAAAAATAAAAAAAAAAAATTATATTTTCTGTTCACGTTTAAAAAATTCGAAACCCTCTCATGTTTTGCATTTTCGAAAAATCGCATAGGGGTTGGACAAACTTGTTTTTACTTTTTACAATTTGTCTCGCCATCCACAACTTTTCCGCAATGCATCATTATGGTCCACCCTATTCATAAATCTTTAGTTTAACTTTTTAACCTTTTCTCAGTTTTTTATAGCACTATTTTCGTAATCAAACTAACTGGCATGCAATGGCTTATAACACCGTGCGACACAAGTTTGCAGCCATGAGAAAATCTAATATATTTTAAAAGAAGGTAAAATATTCGCGTCTTACACTTTTTCTAGATCAAATTTTTAAACCGTTTAAATACAAAATTAATATTTTGTTAGTATAATTGTATCGACTTTTGTCTTTGTTTAAAAAATTGAAAATTATGTTTGCTTAATATGATATCCATATTGTATATGCTTTGTAAATAAATTTTCCGTTATACGAATTTTTAGAAATTATTTATGCACATCGGTGAGGCACTCCTAAAAATATGAAGTTGTAAATGTACACATCTTATTAAGGAAACAAAGTGCTTCGAAAAAACCCGAAAAATCTGGATCCAAACAATAGAGATTGTAGATGATATTTTTGAGTGTACTACAAAGCAGTGCGAAAATATTTTTCAGTTTTGAAAATTAAGAGAGATTCTACAAGATATATTTACTACAACATATATATTAAACATTCATTTGCAGTTTAAACGGTTGGACGAACTGATCTAGTGGAAAACACGGTTATTTTATTTTTAGCCCTTTTATAAGAATGTGTTGGATTTTTTTTTATGGGTACAACTTTGTCGGAATGTGTAATAAAACCAAACAAAACTTTTTTAAGACTATTTTGTGAATATCCTATAAGAAAAAAATACCAAATGCCCTGTACTCTAATCAGATGTTATCAACAAAAAATAGTTTTAACTTCTTTATATCATGCAACAGCCAATAAAACAAAAAACAAAAAACGACAAACACCCAGACATAAAACGCCCTTTCATGTTCTCGTTGACTACAAAAAAATCAAATCAACTAAAAAGTATCCAGTTAATAAAAGGTTAAAGTAGTCTTTATAATATACAAAACTGTTGATTTGACTTTAACCATTATGTTGCCATTGAAAGATTATTTTATAAGAAAAAATGGACAGATTTGTATTAGGTAGAAAAAATTAATAGCCAATTTGCAAAGCAAAAAATTTTTTATGCTTTAGATTAGTTTAAGATCGAAAAGTCGGTATTGTAGTGAAAATTTAACACTTCGTTGAATTTTTTCCTAGAGTTAATGTGTTTTGAGCATTACTGACTATTGCGAGGCTCATCTTAAGACCATAAAGCTTAAAACTACTAGTTTAAAAATTTCACCTGATTGGCCAAAATAGTATTCTTAAGTTAAAAAAAAGTAGGTGTTCACTATAAAGCTAACGCTAAATTAAAAAGCCCTGCTTATGATATGCCAGTTCTATGACATGTATTATGACTTCTTCTGAACAGTATTATTAACTTCATTAACCTGTCTTTGGTTAGTTCTATGACATGGTCTAAATTTTCCTCCCCTTATCAATTACGACCCAGCAAAAATATTTCTATCAAAAAGCCCTTCAAATTAGCATTTTGATCGATAAATTTAACATAGGCTTGTCATAGGGAGGAAGCATTCGTTTATAATTCTTTGGATATTGTTTTTTTAACAACATAATTTAGGTAAAAAATTCATGGAATATAATTTTAAAGCATATTATAATATAATATAATGATTCAAAATGAGTTTTAAGAAATATTATATTGTTAAATTCATCGATGGAAATGCTCAATGGGAAGAGGTTTTTGCTATAAATACTTTTGCTGGGGATAATTACAATTTAAAGGGAATGAAAATAATTCGTTTGCTGGGTTATTTACTGTTTTTTTAAGTAATTTTGTTAGGTTTCTTTTGGGTTATTAGTATTTTAAGTTATTTCGTTAGTGCTGTTTTAAGGCTAACGATTTTCCTTTTTCTGATCATAAAAATATCACAGCACATGTTTGCCAACTTTATGGACCGTCATGTTGCGTCACTGTGTTAACCCTTATATACATATGTGTGTGATATTTAATAGAAAAAAATACTTAAATTTTTACTTAATGTGCATTTAAAATTTGTCAGGTCTTGAACCTGAAAAATTAAAAATGAGAGTGTAAACTTACTGAATGAACAGTTACCCGCTGTTTTTATACGGCAAGGGGAATAATTTAATTTAAAAAAGTTATAGAAATAAAACATTTTGGCTTCTGATGAGATCTTATGCCAGATGCAAATGCATATTTTAAAGATAAAGGTTTTAAAGAGCTTTATTTATCTGATGTTAAGGCTAACGGTATTTTAAGTAATTTCGTTAGGATATTTTAAGGTTAAGGTAGCCATTTAAATCGTTATTTATATTTTGTGGTTAGTCCTTGCCAGTCATGATTAAAATATATATTTAACAATCGATTTATTTTAAGGTGTATTCTAAATAACTTGCTAACAATGTTATAACCTTCATAGTTTTTGGTTTATGAGGTTTTGTGTAGGTATTAATTTGGCGCCATTTGCGTAAAATTTTTGCCAGTTGCACTTTGATGTCAATAAGCAATAACATAAGCAAAAATAAATCCTTGGAAAAGGGAAAGGTTTTAATATATTTTTAATTTAAAAACATCACATGCATATTTCTAATTTCCTTTTTAACTACGACCATGTTATAAGTTAAAGGATTTCACTGTTATTTGTTTTGTGGTGCCATTAAAGTCAACCACTTTAAGGGATTTTCTTTTTGTTTAAGTAGTTTTTCAGTTTTATGAAATTTTTGAATTTTTTATTATACCGTAGTGGTTTTATTTATACCATTTTATATTTTTATAAGTTGTAAATATGTCACGTAAAAGGTGTGACCTTCTATTGACTAAACCAAGCAGACCATTTAAATACGTTCTTGAGTATATATGATATACAATATAACACAGTTGGGCAGATAGTCTTACATGGAATTGTCGTCAAGGATGTGTCGTCTATAAATTACTGTTAAGAACAAGTTTAGCAAAATGATCGCCTATTTTGTCGTGTTTGAATCCTTATTAACGACTAGTTGAGTGGCAAATTGTTAAAGTTGTCGTTAATAAATCTTCACTTCGGACAAAGCGAGCGACCATTTCATGTATTTTGTGGTGTTTCAAGTAAAATTGACGACTAGATAAGCGACAATGTATTTAACTCGTGAAGAATAAAACTTTATTGAGGAAGAAATGGGTGGGATTTGTATGTATTTTGTCGTGTTTCCTACCACATTAACGTCTAGATGATAAACAGTGTCTTTAACTGTCATCAATCGCATTCTGTTTAAGACCATCAGAGCGACAATTATTTTTATTGTCGTGAGCCAAGGGCTATGTAACAATAGTATGTGCAGAGTTAAAAACGAAATTTGAATCATAAAAGCACCAAACCACCGAGCCAAGTTTATATAAGATCAGGCAAGTTGGCTTTTCGGCTTTATGATTGGCTTTTGGTTTTTGACTCTGCACATCCTACAACGGTTGTTGCTGTGAGAGAAAACGCGTCCAAATTAACGACGTACGACGGTAATTGCACAATTTCTTTTTATTTTTATATTTTACTTTTGTAAAAGTAATAAAATAAATAAAGGCTTAAAAAAAATTAGCAAAGAACATACTGTTGGTTTATAGTACATACATACCTTGTTCATTCGCATTTACACAAGGAAAACATACACCCAAAGAAAACATTGATTGCAATTCGATCAAAACCCAAAGAAAAGATTGGTTGCATTTCGATCAAAACCGTTAACATTTATTTGTGAGTATTTAATTTTAAAAGGGAAAAGAAACCAAAAATCAATCCTATAATTCAATTATTGGTATTTCTAATCATTTTTATAAATAAAATTCGTTTAGTATTTGTGTGCGGTGGAAGCAACCATTTATTTAGTGAATATATTAGAAATTTGGTACAATCTATCAAATTTATTGAAAAATTGTCGATATTCAAAAGTGGTAACTACAAGTACGGTTATTCTGATCAAATATATCATTTAATAGACGTCACTAATGATTGGTATTGATAAACAACTTTTATACTAATATTCCTTTTCCTAACAAATTGTTTAAATTCAAATTAGCCATAAAAATTCATAAGTGTTTGTGATGTAGTAGGTAAAGAGGTAGCTCAGTATTTAGAATTTCCGACTTCAAATCCCGAAAATGGGAAACTTTTAAAAATATTTTTTTTAATTAAAATAAAATATTCAAATGTTTAAATGGCAAATATATCAAAGAAAATTTATATTAGTTGCACCACAACTAAGCAACAATGTGAACTATGAATCTGATTGCCCAGGTTCGATACCGGAAAAATCTAAAAATAATTTTTTTTTAAATAAAATTTTGTGGATCGTAGTAATATTTCTGTGGAATATAAATAATAAATTGTACAATTGAATATTGACTTTCACAACTAAAAATATAATTTAATATGAAGACAGTTGTCGTAACCGCCAGGATTCGATTGGCAACAAATTCGGTGGATACAACTGATTCTGTTTTCTGGGTGTTTTTTGTTTACAAAAAATTTTAAAATGCGGGAGCTCTGTTAAGAGAATTAAAAAAAGAAAAAAACAAGAGAATAAGAAAAACGTTTTGAGAACAAATAATACTCAATTTGTATGGAAAAACAGGGCAAGTTGTTGTTTTGGGCAGTCACATATACATTTTATTTTACAGATAAATTTAAAAATGTGCGAAATTTTTTGATCTCGTGTTAGACATCGATGATATCTTGGGTGCTATGAGAATTATATTGTCGTTAATATTTATATTTATCGACGGCAAAAGGAAGCACGTTGTCGCACATATGATCGTCAACGACATTATAATCGATAATGTCACCCAGGTCGTCGTCTACGATTTCACGGACAATAATGTGAAAGACGTCGTCGAAGAGAAGGCAAACAGGAAGAGAAGGCAAACAGGAAAATTATTCTTGCTTTATAATACAAATTTTAAAACGAAAACACTTATTTTGCGCTCGGAGAGCGAATTATTCAATATCAATATATAGTTTCAGTGATCAGAAATTGATGTAAAATTTATTTAACTACCCACTAAAATCCAAAGAACAGGTTGCGGAATACATTATCCTGCATAAGCATAGGTTACAATTTATGTTCCACTACCCAGCAAAAAAAAGTAGCAAAAGAAAAGAAAAAGAAGACGTGATTTTGATTCCGGTGTTGTGAAAATTTGCATTGGAACCAATGATTTTTACATAGGGATGTCATAGGGTGGAAGTTTTCTTTTATAAACTTTTTAATTGCATCTAAAGCAGTTGTTAGGGTATAGTGCAAAATGAGATCTTTTGATGTTCCCAAATAGATTTTGGATATAAATTTTAGCAGGACATCAGTAATGGGGCCTCGTTTTCACAGTGTCCCGAGAGCTTCTAGCTGGGAATTTTTCTGACAAATTTGTTCTTGCTGTTGTTTGCGTTTGACTGTTGGTTAAATAATAACGGCATTCAGTAATCGGGTCTCTTTGGTAATTTGTTGTCTATGAAATTCTTGCAATTTTTACTATAATAATTTTTTTACTTTTTGTATTGATATCTACGATTTTAAGAATTTAAAATCTGGTAAATTGTAAGTTAAAAATTGATACAAATCACTCAAACCTGATTGCTTGTTTCAAAATAACTAAAGATAATTACTTAACTATAGGAATAAATGTCAAATTAATATGTAAATATATGTGGTTAATATTTAATCTTGCTTGGTTTTAAAATAAGTAGCGCGTCATAGGTTTGAAAAGTGTTTATTTTATTTAAAATCACGTTTTTGAAGTTGTTAAACAGAACTGCTTTGAAAGAGTTCTGGAGATTGATCCATTAGCAATAGGTTCGTTTCATTTAAACTTGTACAGGTTGCATCAGAACCTTACACATGTGACTCTCAGGAAGTAGTTCTAGAACCTGTTGCATGTAACCGGTGGTCAAGGAACCTGTTCTAGAATATGTTCAAAGGAAAGCTGTTCTAAAAAATTTTGCCATTAAATAGAGAAATTTTTCTTTGTAATGAATTTTAAACCATATTTTTTTTCTGGGAACCAATTGGACCATGTAACCTCTGATTGGGCTTGTAAACTGGACGAGAAATACGGCAAATGAGTAGTTTAGATATATAAATTAAGCTACATATCAATAGTTTATAATCGCATCCTCGTAAGTATATTTTTTAATATTTTGTTAATTAAAGGGAAAAGTAATCAGTAAATACAGCCGCATAATTCTGCAAAGTTATGCATAAAATTATGTATTATTTTTTGTTCTATTTAACAATATGCAAACTTATACATATGGAACCTCGTATATTAAAATAAAAAATGGCGCACAGTGATGGCAACCCAAAATTTCTCATCGAGGTAGACATGATTTTAAAATTGGCAGTTCATATGAATCTTACTTTGAAAATTAGACACCACTTAATTAATTTTACGTTATTTTAAATTTTATACTTCACTCAGTTCAGTTGCTATTTCAAATGATTAAATATTGGTTAAATAAAACATTTTTTGTTGCAAAAAATAATATTTCGTTAAGTAACAAATACATATATCGTATAATTCAGGTTTTTTTTCAATCAACATTTTATTGTAGGCATATTTTTCCAAGTATGTCGTCAGAAGAGAACAAAAATAAAACAAAAATAGAAAGACCAAGAATTGTGTGCAGTTTGTGACTTTGTAAATCATTGAAGAATATAAACAGAAAAAACAACTCAAAGTAACTGGATTACAGTTTTTTCAAAAATTATTCAGATTTGAAGTTTTCAAAAATTTATCCTGGAAATAAATCAGGATCTCCTACTGTCTTATAGCTAACATAAATGGTTTGAAATACTGCAAATATAAAAAAGTTTAAATTATCTCTTGATAATGCAACATACTGTGGGGATTTCGCGGAAAAAAAGTAAAATTGTCAGCGCACTGTTATTGCAATATGCAATGTTATTTTTAAATTTCGGAATAGCTGTTACAATCAAATCAAAAAAATTACTTTGACGTGACTACTAGTTTTTTCTAGCCATTTCAAACTCATTACTTGTATGATTTGTTGAACTGTCTGAAATTAAACCTAAGAATTTTAATGTGAAATAGGACATTTCAATATGATAAGGTTGACAAAATAAATACTGCAGATACTTTTATTTTCTGTTCAAAAATATTGTTAAAAATATTTGTAGAATGGAAAACCAACAAAAAATTGTTCTTTGAGCAAATAACTAGAAAAAATAATTAGTACGTATTTGGAATAAATTAAAAAATAACTAAATAAAATCTCTTGACAAGTACTTAAAGCAACGAGCATAAATACAAAAGATAATGTACAGTACTCAGTATGAGAACTGGAACCTAAAAATCTGTTCACTGTGCTTTTTTAATTCTTATATTTCACTATTTTAGTGTATTATTAATGAAGATAATATAATAAACCGCACACATGAGACGTACAATTTAATTGAAGCAATTTAAAAATATAAAGAATAAATAATTAAAAGTGCACTGTAAATATATTTTTAACTATTAAAAAATACTTAAAATCACATTTCAGTTTTTTTCAGTTGCTTAAAGAAAACACAAAATTAGTGCTAGTTTCAGTATAACCCTAATGCTTTGTCTTTAGATATCGATACTATTTTTACTAAAGTTTGCATTTCGGTTTTATCCGTAACTGTAGCCGCATAAACAATCATGCGGTTATTGTTAAAATTGAATTCTTTAAAACCAAGGTTTTGTAAGAATTCGATATAAAAATGGTCAAAAAATTAAAATATTTTCTATTTTTATTTAATGAAATGTGCAATGCAATAAATGAAAAATTCTATGATATATACGAGAATTCTAAAAGCATTACCCAGAAAAGGAAAAATCGCACACCAAGCCCGTGGATGAACGAAAGTCTAATTAAAAATTGGAAAACAAGGGATAAACATTATAAAAAATGGCGTCTAAATCGAACAAATAAAATAAAAAGCTAAATTATGCTTAAAATTGCTATTATAAAAGCAAATTTTTTGAAAATAGAAATAATATTCGCGAAACGTGGAAAATTATAAATTAATTAATCGGAAAAAACACTAATAATATAGATGAAGTTATATTGAAAAATTTTAATAAAATTACTTTAAATGAATTATGTAATAATTTCGCGTAAAACTCAAACCAATTCGGATTCCAAAAAGGAAAAAACATCAACAAACCATTCGACCAACTTAAACAACAGCATAACAAAAGATCTATACATTTTAAACGTTAAAAGTATATACATTGAGTTTTATAATGATATCAGCATTCTAAAGAGAATAGACCACAACTACCAAACTAAAAGAAATGTCGAAGGAAGATATCAAGTTCCAAAATTTATCAATGAATATGGAAAAAGAACCCTATCAGTAATGCTGCCAAATATTTTTAACGAAATACCTACTGATGTCCCTGAAATATCCCTCAACAAAAATATACGAAACAAGACTTTAAAAAACTTTTTTTTTATCTCAGCAATGAATACATTTCTAGTATAAACATTAGTTACAAAAAATCATTCCTCTCTTTATCACTATTTAAATTATAAATTTAATTTTCAAAAGTTTAAAATAATTACTTTTAATTTACTCTTAATGGTTTTCGCGAGGTGTCATTATAAATGACTTGTAAATTTTTGAAATTTTTTTTTATTAAATAAATTTAAAAAAAAAAAATCACAATTTCTATGAACATTAAAATTTTGTATGTGTTGTTGATCTGTTATTTTGGTAAATGAATGATATTAAGTATAATTTTAGATAAATTGTTTAAATGCAAGGAAACATGGAAATTTTATTAAAAAATTATAGAGGATACAAATTGAAAAATTAAACTTGATTAGAAAAAACATTAGAAATTAACGGCTTCATAAGCTTTTTTGATTGAATAATTTACGAATTAAAGTTCAAAACAAAAACTGTAAAAAATATAGAATATATAATATAAAATTGTTTAATTTCGTTGATGTTAGATTGTGTGTTCTTTTCAGGTTTGTTAATTTGTTTCCAAACACTCAATATGAAATACACAATCATCTAATCCTACTTAATATCATTCATTTAATTTTAATTTTTATAAGTTTTTACGCTGATTTTCAGAGTGAGTTATGTAATTATTAGCTAACAAAATACTCGTTTTATACCTGAAGGAAATGTCGATAGTGAAACTGGACTGATTCACTTTTGACTTTGTCACCATTACTACTGACTAATTTTGCCCCAGACAACAGCCTCTGCTGTAGACATTAAACATGTGCGTGTCATTGCGAATCTACACAACTATTGACTAGGTGTAACATTGGAACCAGAGATTTACCACTACATTTTGGTGATTCCAGTCTAAACTTTTGGAACTTTTTACAAGATTTCCACACTAGAAAAAAAAAATAAGTTTAATCAGGTGCATTTATTTCGGAAAATTAAATATTTTATTAATAAAAATTATAAATTTATTGTTTTTTTTTTCACAAGTCTTTTGTAATTGCTTTTGCTCATTATATATTTTATTCAAATTATATCTATAATTACGTTTGAAATTCACTTTTCTTTATATTTTTTAATTAAAAACTAATTTTGCACATGTATTTTCAACAAAATGAAACAATAAAAAAATCGAAAAGAAGCACAGTTTAGCAGTTGCAAAGAAGGGAATGTAAAAAGTGGAGTAGACACTTCGTTGACAACCTCACCAAAAAAAGTGAATGTAAAAAGTGTAGACGCTTTGTTGACTATGGCACCAAAAAGGCTCCCAAAATAGTCGACAAAAGTGGTGACATGGAGACACCTGATCCCAGGCTTCCCATAGGGGTATGCAACTTTTTGGCATTTTCTTTTAACCGATAGTTGACTGGAGTTTCAAATTTTCAGATTGAAATAAGAATTATTTTTTACAAATTCTTAAATTTTAATTCGTAATGATTTAATTTTTTTTTCCAAAGTAAAATTGTGTTGTTTAAAAAAGAAGTAATAAATTTGCAAATTGCAAATTTGCAATATTAGGAGCAAACAAATTACGTAATTTTAACCGAACCCTGTGAACTAATTTGTGCAAATTTACTAATTCGATCAGACTGGTCTTAAATTAAACAGATTTACAATCATATCATAGAAATCTACACCTTGCCCTTTTTAACGAAAAAATTTTAAATTTTTTATTGATTTTATGAAAACAATTAAGACGCGTTCACAATTCTACGCCAATTAAAAATCATAACTTTGTAAACATAAATCGCCAAGTGAAAAAACTGTCAAATTTTAAAAAGAGAAATTGTAGAAATAAAAAAAAAACACCCTTTCTCTGCAATGAAGAGTAACAATTTTTTTAAATTCTAGCGTTTTTTCTATATTATCAGTATTTATTTTGCTGATTCTTACTATCACTATATTGTGCAAGTCAATTCTGTAGTCTATCTGCCCTATAAGGCAATTAAAAATGGAATGACATTCCTAAATTACTTAAGCTAATGAACAATAAATCGATTGAATTCCTAACGATTGAATTCAGCGAATGAACAAATCGAATGCTGAAACACGGATGAAGTTTTAAAAATTAAATCGATTGGGCCAACTAATGATTCATTTCAATCTTAAAATTGTAGTTGAGAACTCAATCATTCCATGGGTAGCAGAATTGAAAATCGAATGAAGAAATGAATTCTATAGAAACTATGTAGCATGGTTGTTATTATATTGAAAGTTTTTATTTTATGTAATTGGTAATTTTTGTAGTTAAATATTACTGAAAAAAGTAATTATTTCTTAATAGTTTTGTAATTACTTAATTGAAGCATATTTTTTCAAATTACATATACATAATTGTAATTTTTTCAATTACAATCACATGTTATTGTAGTTAGTTGCATTTTTTCAATTACATGCACTTGTAATTGAAAAAATTCTAATTACAATTACAAGTAATTGAATTTAATTTGTTATAAATAAATTTAAAAAAATCCAATTACAACTACAAGTAGTTGTGTAATTACATGTGTAATTTATTACAAAATGTAATTGAGAAATAAATAGTTTGTAAAATATCTTTTCCGTAATGATTTTCTTCACGCCTATTTATCCCACCTTTGGGAATAATTAAAAAAGTTTTTCATGTTTTAACGTTTGGTGAATGAAATCCGAACCACTGTTAGACTCTTGTTAATAAAAAACACATGATATTTACAACAAAACTATTAACGGTAAATGTAACTGTACTATCTAATTATTCCATAAAAAAACAAGAACAAGTGGATCAGTTATTAATTAGTTTTAAAAAACTATCGCAAGTTAATTTGCAAAAAATCCCAAAAAAACAAAAAGTCAAATTTTTTAGTGAAATGATCAGGATAACCGTATTTGTAGTTGCAGCTTTTGAATATCGACAACTTTTTAATAAATTTGATAGATTGTACCAAATTTCTAATATATTCACTAAATAAATGGTTCTTTCCACCGCACATAAATACTAAACGAATTTTATTTTTGAAGGTGAATGAATAATAGGGTTGATTTGTAGTTTCTTTTCCCTTTTTTAGTTCCCAACACAACATTTTTACTTTATTAATGAATTTTAGGTTATTTCTAATAAAGTTAAATCCTTACAAATAAATGTTAAAGGTTTTGATCGAGTTGAACCAATCTTTTCTCTATGTGTGGGTAAAAATATAAATGTGACAAAAATACTGTTAAAAAAATATTTAGAATCCATAGGAATCCAAAAAATAAAAAAACAGCATTTTTGCTGTTTTATTATTAAATCGAGATAACGGGAACTTTCCAAAAATTACTTATCTTCCTCATCAGACTACAAATTCGTAATGGATGATGAGTCATATTTTATTGTAGAAGGCAACGAATGGCAGTCAAGACATTATTTTGAGCATCCGAAAAATTAAAAATTTTTTCGTAAGACAATAAGTGAACGTTCAATCAGCGACTCGATGTTTTTTAAAGGAGTGTCAATGCCAAAGTTTATAATGAAAAATTTATACCATCACTTAAAAAAATTATCAAAAAATATCATCCACATTATAAAGCAATTTTTCGTCCTGATTTGGCATACACACTACGCCAAAGTTATAATACAGAATTTAAATAACAAAAAAAAAAAACTGAATTTGTCCCAAAACAAATGAACACACCAAATGTTCCACTACTGAGACCAATTAAAACCTAATTTGAAGAGAAAGATATACGAAAATGGATATAGAGCCAAAAATGTCGATTGCCTACTTCTAAAAATAAAAAGGGAGATGAAAACTATAAATACAGAGGACATTCAGAGGTCAATGAGGGAACTACCACAAAAAATTAGGAAAGCAAACCGCTGCGGAGCCAATTTCTTTTTGTAAATTCTTTTTAACGTAATTAAATATAAAATCAATAAAACTTAAAACAAAATAATTTATATTTTTTTTACTTTTACGGTTGTTCGGATTTCATTCACCAAACGTTACACGTATCATATAGGAATATCAACAAACATTGGCATATTTTTTTTAAGCAGATTCACTGCAACTGAATCATTTGAATACAGCCATAGAATAATATGTTTATTCTTATCAAATTTTTTTCAGGAACAATTTCAGTTTGAAGAATTTCAAACTGTTCCTATTGGTTTTTAACCAAAAAAGCTTGTTTAAATACTATATTATTTTAATAAGAATTACAAGAAAATTTTCACACACATTGGAAATAAAAATATGAACATATGCGTATGTTCTGTTTTGCAATTACACATACAAATAAAAAAACGTTCAAATATGAAAAACAAACTACAAAAAAAGTTTTTGTTAGTTAAATATTTGTCAATTATTAAACAATGATAAAAAACAACAATAAAAATTAATAGTCCTCTTTTTAATTGTATATTCATTTAATTTAGTATGTTAGATTTGTTTTTAACGAAATAATATTGCGAGCGTATCTTTTTTATATATAGAACACAATTTAGCACAAATTAATTTTGATATTATAAATATTTTGTTCAACTATTAAACACAAAACTTTTTTAAGCTTAAAATTTATAGCTTAATTAAGCTAACGTATAACTTAAGTCTCTGTAAAATCCATACAATATCACAGAAATTGTTTTAAATTGCATTTATTGTTTTTGTTCTAGTTTTCAACATCATATACACTGCCAGGCTAATAACACAACTTGGGTTTCGTGTAACACATTGATTTAATATGTTGGCTAAAAGGAAATTGCGTGCTATTTTATTTTGCTAAACAATAACTACTACAGGCAGGGACGTAGGTGGATAAAAGTAATAAAAGGATCTAGTAAGTATACTGTGAAAAAGCTTAAACAAAATTGACTACTATACATCGGATACATTTAAATGATACTTTTATAGGGTTAATAAAATAATAACTAGCATTTGGAAGTTCATGTATATACATTAGGGTGATAAGTCTTTGCAGATTTTACGATAGCCAAATTTGAGCACGGTTGGAAAATGTTAATCCGTGCTGCTGGGGGCTCAGAGTTTCAGAAAACGAGTTTTTCGAGTTTAGTAGCCAGTAGCCACGTTTAGGGGTCGTATCTGGTGATATTTCCAATATTTTCTCATAATGTCTCGAGCGAAAGGCATTATTATTGTGACTAATTTATATTCTGTATATAATTATTGTCACTTTTAGCCGAATCAAGCACTTCATCATTATATCATGATGATACAAGTATTGATTATATTTGAATATTTCGAGGATGTGCTGCGAATGGACTTTTGCTCTTCGCAAGAAACCGAGGAACATGCCGGACCATCTTATAGCAAAACGATGAAACTATCTCTGTTGTTCGATCGGTGTAAGGTATCTGACAGAAATGCCACACTAATAGGTACCATAGAAGCACTTGGGGAGAATCCTGACGAGTTTAAAGTGTCAAAAACCACCATCCATGAAAAGCGAAAAGTATTTAGAGAAAAATACACTGAGAAGATATTGAACCGAATTAATATACAGATGAGGTTCATTGGGACAGACAACTTTTGCCCGACCTTCTAAAGACAGAGCAGAGAGAACGAATCGCTATTTTAATTTCTTATGGTGAAAATGAATAACTGCTCCTAAAGTAGAGAGAAGCACTGGTGAAGAACAATCCCTGGCTGTATATGAGTGTCTCGAGGAATGGAGTGTCTTACTGCATCAAACACTGGAAGGTTAAAAGGAGCATTTGTTGGGTAGAGAGCTGCTTTACCTAGCTTGCCGCCACCATATTCTTGAAGTTATGTTGAGAGGTGTTTTTGAATGTAAGTTCGGATCAACAACTGGGCCTCAACCCGATATATTCAAGAGATTCCAAAATGCATGGGCGAAGCTCGACAAGAAACAATATGACACGTGTATAAGCAACGAAACTGTGAAAAAACATGGACCTCCTGAATTCATTGCGAACATATCTGCGGATTTCAAAGTTAAACTCATGGAATCACAGCCCAGTGACGATTACAACGAGCTTCTACAATTGGTATTGGTGTTTGTAGAAGCACTGATTGGAACGGAAGTGGGATTTAAATCTGTAGGTGCCATCAGTCATGCCAGGTAGATGGTCAAGGCCATCTATTGTCTGAAGATTCCTATTCCGCGGACAATTCAAACTGAGTGATGAAAAACACAGTGCCTTAGAAGCTGTCTGTATTTTTCTTGTTGAGGAGTATTGCAAGCTTGGTTCAAAGCTCCCAAGCAAGACTTTGACCTCTTGCGATGTTTGTTGGACTATCATGAGATTGACAAGGGTATTTCTGAGAGAGCTCAGGAGAAGTCTCCAACCGTTTGCTGTATTTCAATGCAGAATTGGTAGCTCTCGTGTTCTTTGATACCTCAATTTCAGGCGGAGAGAAAATGGAAATGGCGAACAAGGTCCTAACTATGAGTGAAACCGAGACAGAAGCATAAAGAATTGTAAGCCCCAAATTTTGAAGACATCAGTTGGAAGAACTGGTTAATGCAGGGTTATCTCATTTAATTACCAAGGCCACCATGAATTTCTTTGGGCGTTTCCATATTAATGCAGATTTTCTCAGAGAACCCCCCAGTAGCTGCCCTGAAAATATACTTTTTCAGGAAGGATTGCGGATTGAAAAGTCACTAAAGGTCGTTAATGTGGCAGAACGATGTGACAAATTAATTACAGACTTTAATAACGAGGAGAAGAAACAAAATATTTTACAAGTAGTACACAAATGCCGAAAGCTGTATCCTGGTGTTTCTAAAAACACTTTGAGCAAACATTTAGAATAAAGTATTAACTTTTGTATCCTTCTTAAAGATGTCAACGATACAATGTCACTCTCTTTTATAAAAAAAATACATTTAAATATGTTATAAAAAGCATTGTCATTTTATTCCATTGTAATTAATTTTAAACTCTGAAAAATATTAAAAAATTTTTTATAAAAAAAGCTGTTGTAGCTCTGTTCTAGGATAGTAACAACAAATATGTAAAACACATATTACAAAGAATAATATTGCCTATGATTTTACTCAAAAATCATGAGAAAATAATGAGAAGTTTCTCCAGGCAGTCGAAAATCGATTTTTTTTTAAACTTTGAGCCCCCAGCGGCACGGGTTAACATACACCAATCGTACTCAAACTATGGCTATCGTAAAAATCTCCCGTTGACAAAATTCTAGAATTTTTTTCCGCCATATCACTGCGGACACCCTAATATACATACTTGTTGTCGTTAACTGGAGAACAACATTGAACAAATTTCGTTCCGAATCAACAATTTTTGTTTTCGTTAACTGGAGAACAACGTTGAATAAATTTAGTTGCGAATCAACAATTTTTGGAATAAAATAGCTTCGATTTGTTAGTGCGCATTTTTACATAAAATATTTTTCTATAAATACATATTTTTACACGCATATTTTTTATTTTAACCCTGCACCTATTGTGGTCTTCATAGAAGCAGTAGGCATGGCATCTCCCTAAGAACATTATATTTAAAATTTATTTATTTTTGCTTCTGTAAAAACATACGAACCGCAAAAATATTTTTAAACACTTACCTATTTTTCGTTATTTTTTTGCATTTCATTCAAAGGAACTATAGAAAACCTTTGTATATTTCGAAATTGGGTTTTAATGCAACTTGTTTGAACAACTTTGTAATGCTGTACACAAACATAGACATCATTCATATCAAACTTCCTCTTTAATGAACAAAATCATGTCCTGTAGTTTTTATTTCAAATTTCTTAAGCTTTCGACATGTTCCAGCATAAAAAAGTACCAAAAAATACTGACGTTCTTCCCCTAATCACTCCTTAAGTTGCCCAAAAATCGATGCAAGTTGATCATAGATTTCGCTTTTCTATCACAGTTTAGTATTTTCAAAAACCTTTTCAATTTAAATATGGTTAAGCCGGCAAAAATATAATTATTAATTAATTCATAAAATTATTAATTAATTCATTCTATTGGATAACATACGACACAGATCCAGAAAAAGAAAAATTTGAAATCAGGAGTCCAAAATTATTTGGGTTCTACTATTTTTATTATCCGGAGGATGTGCCAAAGTGTAATTGAAATTAAAAAGTAAATATTAAAGGCCAGTTCACAATACTGAAATAATCTGCGATGCAGAGTGAATTTTGTTTCCTTCTTCTATGTATTAACACATTTTTTTGTATTATTTTATCTATATTCTTGTATATTCCCCTCTAGAGTACTGTCTTTTCTGATGGACTTTTAAAATGTTCTTTCCAAAACACAAGTGAATCCGCTATGAACAATCTAAAAAAATTAAAAGTTGTAAATTTAGTAAAAATAGTACTGCAAAAGTATTATTTTGGATAGTTCTGGCAAAACACACAAAAAAAATTGTTCTTTGCCAATTTTTTTTTAACCGTTGGCAACTTCTGACTGCGAAGTGTCTTTATAACGTCTCTGGCTATTATAATATATTAAAACAGCAAAACAATTTTGGAAATTATGGTTTAACATATACCTAAAAAAAATTGTAACAGCAATTCCTTTTACTCCTTCACCCAAATTTAGCTAATTGGTTAAATTTGTCGGTTTGTTATTCATTCACTGATCGTTTATATTCATGTTGAGCCTTGAAATCATTTATGTATACTATGTATGTATAAGGAAAACAATATTTTTAATTATATATTTACAAAGCTTAAATCATGTTATTTTCTTAAGAAAAATGTTATTGTAGAAATACTATATAATTAATAGTGATTAGAGAAAAAAAACATTATTTACTGCGGTATATTCTTTAAAATTGTGTACTTTTTATAATGTATGTGTATGTTATTTTAAGTTGCGTTTCATTTTCAGCACGATTTGAGGTTGAACGTATGAGAATATCAAATTAAAACTTATGCTGTTTTCGCTACTGGAAAAAATATTGCGTTGTAAAAGGTTAACATTAAAAATGATACTTAACCTTCATTTTTGCATTTCTACAATCAGAATAAAACACAATAAATTAAATATTGAAATATCGTTTACGCAGAGTTTTATTCTTGTATTTAATTCAAAATTTTTATTAAATTTTTGTTTATTGTAATATTTTTTGTTAAAAGTGTTGAAAATTTTCTTTTATTAGATAACGTTCGATAACATCGAAAAACGACTGGCACAATTCAGCGTACTCAAATTGGCTTCACCAGTAGGGTGCCCAGCTTGTTAAAATTTCCGACTTGCACAGTATAATTCTTTACAAAATAATATTGTAATTTTATAGTTCCAGATAAAACAAGTAAAAATAGCTTAAACCCACACCCAGAAAATAAGTTGATTGGAATTCTATCCGAACTGCCAAAATTGTATCAATTAAATTAAAATTTTTAATTTTAATTTAAACTTTTTATTGTAAGTACTTAAAATTTCTTCATCAAAATAGTTTAAGTACACAGAGAAAACAAATTAATTGCGACAACCGAATTTCTTTTTGTGGCGACCGAAATTCAATTAATACAACAGAATTTAGGTTGAAACCATATATTCCCATCGAATCAGGAATATACGAATAATTCGGTTGATTCAACCAAACTTTTTAGTCGGCAAGAATTTCAGTTGTTACAATAAATCTGTGTTCTCTGTTTATAAACAGCAAATATACCAAATTACCCGAAACAATGTAACATCATCGAAAATATTGGTTTTTCTGATCTATATTGAAAAAAAAAAAAAATCCTGCATTACCTTTAATACCAACAACCAACAATTTACCGATGATTTTGTAATTTGAACAGAATATTTGCAGCAAAACTTTAATATTTTTTTTGTTCCAATAAAAAGTATTGCACCATCTATAATATTACTTTTACCAATCAATTTTAATATCAAATTATTCATTAACATTAACAAAATTATTAAATGTATTATACTTTTGCTTTTAATCCATATTCATATTTACGAGTATATTCAAAATAAGACAACACAGACAAGTGTCCGTAGTGCAGCAGGTAAAAACACATCCTGCTAATCTAAGGTTGAATGTATTATATGTATTATATTATTTTAATCCATATTCATATTTACGAGTATATTCAAAATAAGACAACACAGACAAATGTCCGTGGTGCAGCAGGTAAAAACACATCCTGCTAATCTAAGGGTTCTGAGTTCAAACGCAGAAACATTTTTTAATTTTTTTAAATAAATTATTTCAATTGATTAAATTTCAAAGACTCAATTTATTATCTGTAGCGGATGGAATGTTATTTTAAAACAAAAATATTCAAATTTTAAACTTCAAAAATATTTAAGTTTGAAATTTGACTAAAAGAAATTTAATACAATTTGGCCTAGATGAAAAGCAATGGCCTGTCAAACAGAAGGTCGCAGGATCTAGCCCAGTTTACGGCATAAACAATTTTTATTTTTAAAATAAATAATGGCCAAAAACCAATGATTTTCAAAATCACAGATAATACATTACACATGTCAGAAAAACGTTTGAAAATTGAATCAATATTTTGGATCAAATTTAACATAACATATTTGCTTTTTATTCATTTTTGTTGAATATTGGAAGCACTTTTACCCACAATGTTTTAAAACAAAAGGATTTGGACATGTTGGTTGTCTCCACTCATATTTACCTTGCATACTATGCGAGCGATTCTAAAATATGGTATAGGGTTTCAATAAAGACAAAAAATCGGAAAATATAAATTAACCCATTAAAATTTTTAAATCAAAAATTATAACATAGATCATGCTTTACATATTTCAACGAAATATTTTGAAATTTAATCAATATTTTTGGTAAAATTTTATTGTAAAATATGGTACCATTTTTATATAAAAAAGAAGGCACATATTTCTATAGCTTCCCCTGTAGTGTGTGAAAGTACTGAAGATAGAATTGTCGAAATTATACACTTATTGTAGGTTATCATATAATTGGCATTTAATTTTAATACCATTTTTTGTTGTTTTTGTTTAAAATGTAACTTTTTAAACTTTTTTACATGGTTGGCAAGCAATACCTTTTCATTATAACGGTAGCTGTCTATCACGCTCTATATCGATAAGAAAATTTTAAAACTGCGGTTGCAATAGTGACATGTGTCTTCAAATATAAAGAGGTTTATTTCATAATATTACCTGTTAAATTTTGTTATATTTGCAAAATACCGTTATAAATCGGTGTTTCGGTAGTTTAGCGTTATTAATAAACCCGGATATTGAAAGACAATTGCCTTTAATGGAAGGTCCATTTTTAAATTTTCATATCGGCCTTAAAGTAGCTGTGGTAGCCAACTACCGTTATTATGAAAAGATATTGACCAACCATGCATTTTAAGTAACAAGCTTAACATTTCAAGAGAATGCGTGTATCTCAACCACTGTTAATTGGCAATGGCATTTTTATACATTCTTAATTTTAAGTAGCTTTATATAAAATTCGAAAAAACAAACCTAATATATTGTCAATGATATTAAAGGTATTGTATTTTATTTAACCTTGTTGTAGATGAAGGTGCTGATATATCAGTTGAAAAACTGATTGGTGCCGTTGTTGCCAGTATAAAAAATCATGTATGTATCCTATGTACAAATTAATTATTTCTTTAACTCATTTATATATTAGAAGCTAAATAAAATGATCTAATACCGAACAATTTCAAATATGTGAAATGAGATTTTTTGGCGCTCTCCTTTTAGGCCAATTTTTAGCCTTTTTACTAAGCACCCGGTGCTTTCATACAGTGAGGAGCTGGCAACACTGGTAGTTGAACGAATTAAATACTTGTTTAACACATATCCCTCAAACATGTTATAAAGAAAATTTTCCATCTTAATTATAGTTTAAACATAACATATATACATATATGTAATTAATTTAACCGCAACATTACATTTTTTTACGAAGTAAATTGAATAAACGTTAAATATGTTTTTTTTTTTTGTTTATTCCCTTTTTTTGTAAATATTTACTTACCTGTGTTTTTTCATGATGTCCATATGTTTTTTGACAGTATTTTCCAAGTGTTGTTTATTATTGTCGTAATTGTGCTGTATCTCGTAATCATCGAATTCGATATCATGGATGATGGCCAAATGACCGAAGGGATTGTTATATGGAATTGAAGCATGACGATGGCTATCACCATGATGGCCATGATGTCCGACTTTGTGTTGTGTAACCGAATAATCTTCTGTTTGAAGAAAGCGAAAAAAGTTTAAGAGGAAGTTTGATTTAATTAAATTTTCAAACAACAGAGCACATAAAAATTTGTATGTAGCAATTATTTTCTTTTTTTATTATTAACTTTTATACCACATAGAGCTTAAGCAGGTATAAACTACATAAAAGGACACGTCATAAGTAAACACAAGTAAATTTCCTTTAAATTTATACGGGCTTGTTTTCTTAAGGTTTAATTTATTTACTTTTGTTAAGGTCAGAAGCGGAAAGCATTAAATTTCCTGATTAAGCTTGTTTACTTTGTTGTATATTACGTTGAGTTAAATTTTTCTCTTAAAGTTGATTTTGTTTTATTATAAAACAAGAATAATAAAAAAGAGATCTAAAGAAAACCTTTCACTATGACTTAAATCTTAATGATATCCTTATTAGTTTTTTTTTATATTTAACCTAAGGTTTTTATGTGGTTGTGGCGCCTGATCATCATTCGATTAAAATGCTTGTCCTTGAACTAAATTCATTTCAAAGTTGTCCTTTCTTTTGTCTTTTACATTCACAGTTTACTGCATTGCGCTGACGTCTTTCAAAATCCTTTTTGGTTGTAGAATAGATGAAATAAAAATATTTTTAATAGAATATTCACTCAACAATTGTTTCTGCACTGAATTGCATTTAACTACAAGAGAAGTATTCCGAAAAATAAGTATTACTTTTTTAATAAATACAAAATTTTTTAATGAAAATTAAAGAAATATAATTAAAAAAGAATATGGACTGTTGCAGGACACTGACAAATATGTGTAAATTTTATATGGTGCTGTCATAGGAGGATTATAGTTTTAGGAAATTGATTGCTTGTGACAGGCAGCAGAATATTATGGGACAGGTTAAATAACCCAAGACATATAACAGAAGATTAATGTTGTCATTGCGCAATTTCAGGAATAACCCAAATTGTAAATATTCCTTTCGCAATACATCCCTAAATAAGTAAATATGCTGGTTGCCAGTTGATTATACGAAACAACATTTTATATAGAAACATGAAAGAATATAATTTTATATGCAGTTTATTATAAAAAATAACATTAAGAACTGCAGATTTTTTCAAAGTATTTTATTAAATTTTTTGTAAATACTTATGTTTTAAATTTTTATTGATTATATAAAGTTGTTTCTTTGTTGTATTTGCCTACTACATTGTTTTTACATAGAGCAATTCCATATGAAAGCGATCACCTTTTGGACGACCCCTCTCCGATTTTAAAATAAATAGTCTCAATCGATTGCCCAGCAAAAAATAATGTACCTACATATTTTTTTTTTTTATAGTGACTGGTTTAGTGGTGGTGTACACCACTGTCATGTGACAAAATTGAAGAATTCTTCATAAGGGACCTCATTGAAAGTTGTTTTAATTGAAAAATAAAATTTTCCTAATTTTTCTCAGAAATTTACCTTTTTTCCCATGAAAATTAAATTTTCCGATTTTCCACAGAAGCTCCTCAACTTTCCGGCTAATTTTATTTTTTTTGGATTCCTCATAATTTTTGCTTTAAGAATCAGCAATAAAAAAATGGGCCCCGACTCCTTGTTTGGACAGGAGAAGAGCATTTAAGAGACCACCTTGTTCTCATTGTTTTTATATTTTTTATAATTGAATTATTTTTAATTATTTAAAATTATTTTATTTTATTATTAAAAATACATTTTAAAAATTATTTTACAGTTAAAAATACATTTATGAAGAAAAAATCTTTCTTATTTTGCTGCTTATACTTAATTACAATATTTATTAAAAATTTCAATTGTCTTGGCATCATTTTAAAATTAAAGTAACTTTAAATTTAGCACGTCGGCAGACGAAGAGTACCGCTTTACATTAATTGACATATCAGAAATATTTGGTATGAAGCAATGAAACTTTTGCGTTCCAGTTATAGTTTTGACATTATTATATCTGTTTTGAAGTCGTCGCTCCATGGCATCGTGTTCTTTTTGAGTGCATAAAACTGTGTTAATGTCAATTTCCTTGCTTTGAATCCACGAAAACAAATGTACATTTAAGATCTGGTCAGTATATGGCCTTTGCAAACTTGCCTTAGTCGCCATGCGTTTTAGGGTTCCCCCTAACGCATCGCATGGGCCCTTACCGTGGGACGTCGCAAAAAAGTGCCACTCGACCTTGCAGTTTTGTTCTTCTTCAATTATGAAAAGATTGTAAACATTTTTTTTATTCTTGTACTGAGAAGCCGCGCCGTCTGAGAAAAACGTTACTTTGTCGATTGCATCGAATTTTGATCATAAGAATTCAAACAGTTTCATTTGAAATAAATAAACGGACACATAATTATGAGCTAAACTCTCCGCGACAACAACAAGGCTTACGGTCTGTAGTTCGTTATCTTCGTTTTTGAAATAAATGCAAAAAGGATGCACCGTGCACTGGTCGTTTGCAGAGTGATAAGCCTGAATTTCATCCTGAACGAGAAAAGTGTAATTCTCGGCAAAGTCGCTTATCACAATGAATTCATTTTGGGCTAATTTCTCCTTACTTTCCTTTAGAAATTTCGATTGCATCTCGGATATGAAATGGTGCGCCTTCAGTTCATTCAACTTGAATCCGAATTCCTCGATGAATTCCGGAATCTGCTTTACCACGGTTTCAAGGGAACATCTGCCGCTGCTAATTATCCACTGTTTGAAATGCACCTCCTGAATTAACAGCTGTTCAAACTTTTCCGCCAAATATTGTCGCATTTGGACAGATGACAATTTTCCGTGGGGTATGCGCACAACGACTTCGACAGGAGGTCCCTATATGTTTCAATTTCACCGTGAAATACTTTCAATTTCTTGCATTGAAAGAACATTAATTTGATGTTTTGATGAAACATGCAAACGCAGACTGAATGCGTTCCGTGCCTGTCTAATGCCAGCACGCATTCTTTTGGTCGTAGGATGGCAAACTTAGAAAATCCCACTTTTTCTGATGGGTATTTCTCTTTGAACTGATGGTATGCTTCGGATAGATTACATAATAATAATCTGCGCTGCTTGTGTACTTTTTCTCCATCTTCACGTGTGATAACATAGTCACGTGTACCTGGGCAGGCGCGGCTGTTGTCATCATTGCAGTAAAAATCTTGAATCAATTTCACCGTTGCTTCGCTGAGGGTTCAGAAATCTTGCGTATAGACCCTGATTGAGGCAGCACAGATAAAATGAGATATTTCTCCGGAAAAGTGGTCGCTAAATTGAATTTTCTTTTCAACTGCTCAATCATTTGTTTGCCGTCATCAACGTCATCTGCTTGACTGCATTCGTTATCAGAGCCTTCATCAAATATTGTCGCGATTGCACTCATAACCTTGCCTTTTTTATCTTTCCTGTATTTTTCACTTCGCAACTTTCTTTTTCTAATAGGCGTTTCACCTAAAGTGGTAATAGCCTCATTCAAAGGACTCAAAGACATATTGACCATCGGAATGTCTGCCTCACTATCAGATGAAACATTTTGTTCAATTGTCATTTCACTCTCGGATTGTGGTTGCATTTGTTTCAATGCATTTGCTTGTTGAGACAAATCGATTTTACACTTGGGGCAAATGAATTCTGCTTCTTCACCGCATTGTATATTTAATTCATTCATGTATCGCTTCGAAACACCAGTTAATTTTAATACTTTTATCTTTTTCGAACGATGTCCACTCTTGTTAAACGGATTGCAGCAAAATTTATTAATTTTACTTTAAATTGTCTTTACAGCTTCACTCTTTACTTTACAAAAAAAAAAAAAACACTTTAACACTTTCACGTTTAGTATTCAACTGAAATGGATTTATGGCCGATCTTGTGAAGGCAGGCAGACCATATTCACTACACACTCAACTTGGGGCTCTTAAAAAAAAATTGATTTTTTCTTCATAAATGTATTTTTAACTGTAAAATAATTTTTAAAATGTATTTTTAATAATAAAATAAAATAATATTAAATAATTAAAAATAATTCAATTATAAAAAATATAAAAACTATGAGAACAAGGTGGTTCTTAAATGCTCTTCTCCTGTCCAAACAAGGAGTCGGGGCCCATTTTTTTATTGCTGATTCTTAAAGCAAAAATTATGAGGAATCCAAAAATAAAATTAGCCGGAAAATTTAGGAGCTTCTGTGGAAAATCGGAAAATTTAATTTTCATGGGAAAATTTAATTTTCATGGGAAAAAAGGTAAATTTCTGAGAAAAATTAGGAAAATTTTATTTTTCAATTAAAGCCTGATTCAATACCTTTCCAACGAGCTATCACTCGTTGCGATCGCTTTAGTAGTTTTTTTTAAAACAACTTTCAATGAGGTCCCTTATGAAGAATTCTTCAATTTTGTCACATGACAGTGGTGTAACCACCACTGTCACATGACAGTGGTGTAACCACCACTAAACCAGTCACTATAAAAAAAAAAAATAAGTAGGTACATTATTTTTTGCTGGGCAATCGATTGAGACTATTTATTTTAAAATCGGAGAGGGATCGTCCAAAAATTTGCCAATTTTGATCGTTTTCATATGGAATTGCTCCATAAGCAATTAGTTATATGCAGGGCAGAGACTTTTAAAAGATATGCTTTTAAAGCTTGCTTGAACCAAGCATTTATACAATTTTTTTGAAAGTAAATATAGTTTGGAAGCTAAATCAACAACTTATAACTTTTGTTGAAAAAGTCCTATAAAACTCTTAAGTGATGACTGGACACGTCGCTGCAAAATAATTTATAACTTTTTTAAAAATATAATAACTTTCAAAGCAATAGTGTATTTAAGACCTATTTGAAAACCATGTTTAGGCCATTATCCTACCAAATTTCTGAAAACTGGGCAGAGACTTATCGGAATTTTTTTAAAAACATTCAGATACTCTAAAAACAGATAATAATCGAATCTAAATTGTTCTAAAAAACATCTGGGTTCTCCAAAAAATAAATAAAATTTAAAAGTTTCTTTATCATAAGTCTGTTTTAAAGCTTTGTATAATAGTGTAATCCAAAATTCTTAAACTATGATAGGATTCATATTAAGACATATCCGTACATACAATTGAAAATAATTTTTGATCGAAATTTTATAAAAATTTTGATATTAAATATTTTTCAACTAAATTTTGTACAATAATGTAATGTTTTATATTACAGAATTTATATTTAGATAATCGTAAGACTGTGGAACACCATATATTATAACTGTGGCAAGTAACTTTCTCGAGATCAGAAAGTGTGAAACTAATAAAAATTTATTACCACCAAACTACAATATAAACAGATGCATATTGTTATATTTTTGAAAACAAAAGCTTAAAAATATCTAAATTGTGCAAAACATATTATCCATGTAATACATATCTCATTATATAAAGATCTTTTTTGATACAACAAAGACTTAAAAAAATTTAAATTTACGGGGTGAAACAAAATTTATCGCTAATTTTATGTAGTCGTATAATTATCACAAAACTTTGAGGGCAATTTAACTTTTTCAGGATTTGCTATTTAAAAATTTAAAGACATTTAATTGCTTTTTAAAAATAATACAATTTTTTCTTATTTGTTTTTGTTTTGAGAGGTAATTTAAATCAGCTGTTCAATGTTGCCACTTCCGAATATTTTAGTACAATGTGTATGCAAATATTTGGTACATTTGAGGTGACACCAATTTAGAACCGGTTTAACTTAAAACTGACTTTATTTTTTACTATAGTAGCTGAATAAATAAAAACAGGTTTTAATTTAAAGTTGCTTTTAAAAAAAGTTTTATCAAGTTATAAATTGAAAAAATTTAAAATTGTACTAAATGAGCCGCGATAGTACCACGGTACCAACCAAGGTAAAAATGTACCAAAAAAGTACAATTGTACCATGTTTTCCATCCCTACAACATACTGACCCTGATGGTACATATGAGTACCACTTAAAGTTTAAACGTATCTAAAAGTTTTAAATTAAATGTTGCTGTCTTCTGGAATATATCACATCATCTTCAAACTTCTGTGAATTTTTTTAAACACTATTTCCTTTCCAGCCTAAATTTTGCCTAAATTTTTTTTGGCAACAAGTTGAAAAGGGGTCAAGTAGAAAATGCGCAAAATGGCAAGGCCACCTGCAGCGCTCAAAAGAAACAGACACGCAGTAAGACAATCTGCAAGGAATGCCAGGTGGCACTTTCAAAAGTGTTTTTTGCACCATATCTTCCATAAATTTTATGTAAAAATAATTTTTTTATAATCTTTCTATTCTTTTCTTTTTCAATACATACAAAATCAAAAAAAAAAAAATATAATATATTTTTTTTAATTTAGTGTGTTTTAACGGACGGTTGCTACTTATTTGTACCACTTAACATCCCGAGTGGTACAATAGTTAACCACCACCCCCAGCCCTCAAGTTATTGCTTTTCAGATTTTCATTCGCCGATACCTTATTTATTACTTAAATAACCTACTGCCACCAAACATATTATTGCAGCATTGCTATTCGAATGTCGGGTCGAAAGGGTTAAAACCAGCATAATTTTCCCTAACTTAGTTCTATAAATTCAAGTCAAAAACTACTCAAAAACTAACTTATCTTTAGAACTGCCCAACGGATATATGCAAGTTTTATATTAATGAAAAGCTTGAAAAAAATTAAAAGTACAAAATTGTTTGTGTAATGTATTTTCCTTAAAAATATAATCTTCGTAACCAAAGAAATATCTGAATTGGGACAGCTTGTAGAAGAGATTTTTTGGAATTGGGTCAGTTGAGATATAACATATCGATTTCAAAACTAAAAACCGCGAAATTCAAAATATTTTTCGTACAAATTTGAGTGCAAAACTTATCACATATTTTGATAACATAAGGTATAAAAGTTATTACTACAGAAGAGTTTGAAATTTGTTATATAAATGTTCCTTGCAAAAGGATTTAACATAAACATGGAAATTCTACCAATAGATTTTGAATATGCAGGTAAAGTGTTATATGTACTTTAGAAAACTGTTTTCAGCTACCACAGGACTGGTACTTTCAGACTCATCACGTGGTATGGACTTTTAAACCGTCCACGTGGTAGGTACTTTAGGAACCGTTCCTCTTTTCACTTATCTCGTGATATGTGTTTTCGGAACCAGTCCTGTTTTCACATATCACGGGACAGGTGCCAATTCCCAACTGACTCCTTTTTTTCGCAGGGAAACTACAGTGACAATTTTCATAACAACACTTTATTTATACAAGTACACACTGAAACGTAATTTACTACACAGTTACACAATTAATTAAATTATCGCCAATTTTATTTTGCCGAGTTGTTACCGTACTAACGACTAATCTTAAATTAAGGACATATCTCTTGTGTCTATTGATGTCTAGAGGTGCTTAGGGTAATCTGGAAGATTGAACTTACTCGTGTCAAACAGTTGCCAGCCTGAACTGATTTACACTTTTGGTTGCCATATGGGGATTTCTGTTTCCGCAGGTAAATTAAAATTGATGAATCGAATTCTTGTAACTTTATCAATGCCATTTTTTTCCTTATTATTGCTGTTTTTTTAAACTTTTATTTTTAAAGAATGCCAAAGCTGGTTGGCATTCAACCGTTAATTTGAAAGTAAAAACAGTAACAACACAGTACTATAAATTCATTTTTTATTTCACCCATAGTTTCTGAAAATAGCAAAAACCAAATCTCAGTGTCTATTAGTTTTTCTTGATCAACTTGGTAATGCAAAGCAATATTTTGTACGCATCTCGTCGTCTAGCATTTGACGATTACGCTCACAACAGTTTATTGCGACGGCCGCTTTTTTGCCGAAATACTTCTTGTGGTTATCGGGTGTTATGTGTAAAAAGTTGCCAAAAACGATCCACGGGTTCAAAGTTTATAAAGAAATTTTTTATATTGTGATACAATTTTAAATTTTTTTACTCCACTTTGCTTTAAATTCAATTCAAAATTTGGTTAGCAAGCAAATTCGTTATTTAGGGATATCTAATAAAGGTATACCCGCCTAGTTTGAGCCTTGCTTGATACTTAAGTTGAAAAATGTAATTCGAAAGTGAAGATACTTTTCATACCCGACTCAGGTGCAAAAACATCACAAAATATTAAGGGCGAAAGTGTGTTTGTTGTGCTCTCCCTCCCATCTGGGTTTAAATTTTATTGTCAATCGGACGGTTTTCTTAAGAAATCTTGTCTTGACTGAAGTAAGCCGGTCGTAGGTCTGAGCTAAATGGCGAGTGCTTAAGGTAAAATAATGGTGCGACTATCGGTAAGCAATTTGTAAACAGCGAACAACAAGCCGACTTTTGGGCTTAACTTAATGTCCTATTTTGGGACATATGTAAGTTAGTTGTGAAGAATATCTTCACCTCCGAATTCTTTTTTTATTTGCTGGCTAGAAAAGATAAAACAATTACGATATTTTGTAAAAAAAATTGTTTTGTCGTACCGCCGTTTAGCAATCGTTCGATTAAATTGCTAGATGTTTGCTACAAATAAAGATATATCATTTTACTTTTAAACACACATCCAGAAAACAGATTCCTGCTGACAACCGAATTTGTTGTTAATGGTTCAGTTGCAGCAAACCGAATTTTTTGGTTGTGACTAACGCATTGTTATTGAAGCAACCAAAATACTGTTGTCACAGAAAACGAACTGCCAACCAAATTAAAAAGCGCACTTTGGTTGCGACAACTAATAAATTCGGTGCAACAATATTCAAGTGTGTTTACAGAATATTTTGTTGGGGAAACCGATGTTGAGTTGTACCAACCGATGCCTTTAATTGCGATATTTTAAAATGCCCTCCGGGCAGTTCTTTTAGGATCGATTTAAAGTAGGTATAAACAGTTTTGTTTAATATTTTAAACAAAATTGCTTCATATAACCTTTGCAGATAAACCTTTGAAAACTATTTTTTTGTTTTATCGTTTATATGTACATATACTGCTTACCCCATCCTTTGCCAGTACGTAAACTTTTATCCCAACGATCTGGTATATGATATTGCGGCTGATAGATGCTGTATTGTTGAGGGGTATAGGATTGTTGTTGTTTTTGTGCTTCATGATATTGTTGTTGATGCGGCTGCTTCTGTTGTTTCTTTTGTTTTGCTTGCAATATGTATTCTTCTTGCTCGTGTGGTTGTGGTTGCTTACGATGATTTTTACCACTAATTGAATAAACATGGTGGGTGCGTATAAACTTTTCATCAACCTAAAAATATATAAATTGAATACAATTTAAATACATGAAATAGGTAAATTAAATGTCAACTTAAAGTGAAGTATCGAATTGTTGGTTCGCCCCTCTTGATCATCCAAAAATGGGTGAAATACACATATGCTAGAGAATCGGCATGTTGTGCGCTCTCCAAAAACTACGCCGTAATAAACATTTAGATATCCCCAATCAATCCCCCGCAAGAACCCTAAAGACATTATAACGTCAAATTAATACGACGTTTTCTCGACATAAAACTCTCAACAATTTTGTCTTGGTCTACCTCTGCACCATATACAGACATCACACGCAGAGAAAAAACATGGTTGCAACATGTTCACTGCTACTATATTATTTTTGCGGCACTCTGGTATGGTTGTCACAATCAAGTTATTGGTTTATAAATAGGTTCTAACAAAAACCCTGATTACGTATAAAAAAATATGACAACAATCAATGAATAATTATAAATCAAATAAAACATGACTTTGACATTTACTGCCATAATACTTTCTTGTTTTCAAACAAATAAAATTTTTGTCACCTGAAGGGTTTTATCTTCAAAAATTCATTGTGGAAATAATTCATTGTTAAAGATTCTATATTAATAGCTTTTATATTTTTTAATTCTTTTCAAAAAAAAACAATAATAATTAAAAAAAATATGTTAATTAAATCATTTCTTGTAAAATAACAACTTTCTTGTGAAAAAAGTACTCAGAATATTAATAAAATTTTTTTATAAGAATAATCTGTAGAACCCAAGAGTTGTTTTGTACGAAAGGTTTCCTTTACAAAATACTAGATTTTTGGAAATTTTTCAGATAGAAATATTTTTCACTATTTTTTTTACTAATTTAATTCGCGAAAACAATGATTTGGATTCATTTTTATTAATTTAAAGCATATTTTTTCCAATTTATCATTTATAAACACTAAAAAATGTGTTTTTAAAAACATCTTTAATATGTAATTTTTTTGGCAAAAAGCCAAAAGAAAAAATTTATGGAGTTATAGGGGCCGGGCTCCTGGGATCCGCTAGGTCCAAAAAAGCGGAATACACCCAAAATGGTAAGTTTGGCGTCTTAAAGAAAATTAAATATGTATTTCGTTCCGGTAAATAGTTACGCGTTGGGTCTCTTTTAGTAAATTTTAGGTAGTAAAAAGAGGTAAAAGTTAATTTTTTACTCAAAAAAAAAACTGGAGTTGATTGTAAAAACAATTTTTTTTTGTATTTGACAACTAAAATATTGCTCGAGCACAAAGACTTAAATCGAACGAATTCAAAACCACCGTTTTTGCAATTAGGTGAATTTGAAAAATTTTGCGTTTTGAATTAGTCAATAATTTCAGAACATACTCGATAAATAATTTAGCCAGATATGTAAATACACTCAAAATATTTTTACAGTAACTGACTTTAGTTTATTTAAAAACTTATCCGTACATTTGTTTTTAAATTACGAGGGCAGATCAATAAGTCCGTGGCTTTTCGAACTTCCCTCGTAGTAATATGAAATACAACACTCCCATCAAGTACCACCTGTTAATAGACTACTGTCAAATTTTAAGCAAGTTCCGTCATTTACTTTGCGCTTAATAGCGCAAATAGTCACTGGGAGCTAAATCCGGAGAATAAGGCGAATGAGGAGGCAATTCGTAGTCTACTTCATGGATTTTTGCCATGGAAACTAAGCTGTCACACGATTCCGTTGGTGGTCGATTGTGAGCAAACGCGGCAGCCATCTTGCGGAAAGCTTTCTCATACCCAAGTGATCGTTCAAAATTAAAACCACTGAGCCATGTAAGATGCCTATGTCTTCCACAAACTATCGCACATTCAATATCCGATCGGCCAACACCATATTTAAATTGTTTTGGCTGTAGAGACCTTAACTGGGCGTCCAGAACGTTCGGCATCTTCTGTGCCACAACAAAGTCAGTAAACCACTTTTTTACTATTGAAATCGATGGTGCAGAGTCCCCATAGTATTTATCAAGCTTTTCCTTGGTTTGATTGATGGTTTTTTCGAAATTCACTTTTTTCCATTTTTAAAAAAAGCCACGAGGTTGTATGTTTTGAACAACTATTAAGCTCAAAGGAAATAAAGGAACATGGTCTATTTAAAGATGGTACTTGATGGGAGCAGTGTTGCATTTCATATAACTACGAGGGAAGTTAGAACTTATTGATCCGCCCTCGTATTAAATAGTTACAATGAAATATAAAAAAATATATTTACAACTTTTTTGCTATTTATTTTAAAAATAAATTACATATGAATACGGATTTTATTTTACAGTTAATATTTTTAACAAAAATACTTTGTAAAAAAAATGCTTTTATTTTTATGTAGTTAATAAGCTGATATTTAAAAAAACGAAATATAATTTATTTTTACGGATTTTGTGGTTAATTTGTTGATAGGTGAAAAAACCAAACAAAGGAAAAAGCATTACTTTTTACGGTTTTTGTAGTTAGACAGATAAAAAAATAAATAAATGAAATATCAGTTGATTTTACAGATTTGTGATTATTTTATTTATTTATTCTGATTTGACAAGCCAGTACAACAAGAACAGTTCTTATATTATAGGACTGGGACAATTAATGGCATTACATAGTTTGCTAATAGTTAAAAAATAAAGGAAAAAATATTCATTATTTAAGGATATTGTATAGTAATTTATAAACATTGGTCTGGCTTCTAAGTGATTTCTCATTTATTTTAAATTAAATTTTCAGTTAATTAAAACTACACAATATTTTGAGTGTATGGTCCTTATCAAAATATATAGTATTGCACAAATGAAAATCGTTTCAAAGCCAACACATGATGATTTGTTTAGAATATTTTGTAACAAGCAATTAAAACTAATATTAGAATATCGAACACATTTTTATTCTATCATTGCATGTAACTTAACTTAAGTCTCATCAGATTTACTTTTATCAAATAAATGGTCCTAATGGCATACAGAGTACTTACAAGTGCACTTTACACAAATTATTTAATTATACTTGTATAATGTTCAACATTTGTACAAGGTCTTAGCACATAATTACATGTTGAAATTAATATAAATAAGAAAAAAAATATATTAATAGCAACAATGACAGTAACAAAAAATATAATAAGGATATAACAACATTTATTATTCACAGTGGCTGGTTAGCAATACCAGAGTTTAAAAGTTTAAATTGTATTGAGCCTTTGGGAAAAGAAGACATATAATGTAACTTACTACGAACATTCGACTGATTATGTGTAGTGCAAAAAACAAGTACAAATACAAATTCATATGAACTAAGTATCTATAACATGCAGAACTGTAAACGGTTAAATTTATTTAAATTATTAAAAAGAATGGACCGTACTCCAAGCTAAGGGGTTTGAACAGATTTGCCCTATATAGACGATAACTCATATCTATACATGGAGATTTTCAAAGCTTTTTCAGTTTTTAAGAAAATTTTTTAATCATTTCTTTTGTACGACATTTTGTGTAAGAAGATATTTAAGCTTAATACAACCTAGCTAAACATTCCTTGTTAACGCCGTAAAAATTATGACTGTTAAAACTTAAAAACAAAAAAAAAATAATGTTTAGTTCATAGTAAGAAATCAGAAAAAGCACTATAAAAACTGTCAACATTTTTGACTACATGATAGTTGTTTGTGTAGTTATCAGTAGTTGTAGTTTCTAACAGTAATTGCATTATAATCTAATTAACAATTTCTAGTAACTTAAAAAATACAAATTTGCATGCAGTTGTTTTTGTTATTATTGATGTGGGACCAGGATTAAACGGACGTACGACTAGAAGCGGACAGACATACTAATTTTTATAACACTGTGTAAAACATTCGGACGAATAGTCTTAGCGAGTTAAAGTTAGAAAAGAAGGACGAGAAAAGTCTTTAGTTAGTCTAGTTTTGAAACTTGTACAATACACAACCAACGATAATAATCGTGTTGTAATATTTTAATGACTTGTATGTTTTTTTTATTCAATAAACTAATAAACTAAAATAAGTAAACCGTGTTTTCATTAAATAAAATAGAAACCTACATTTTTGGGGGCTCAACTGGGATCGAGCGTTCGTGTTAATTGAGTAAAAACTGTGTCCAAAAAAATAAAAAAAACGAAGAAACTTCGACAATTCTGTAGAAATTTGGAACATTGTGTTGTTCTACGAAAGAAATCGAAGTTGTAGAAGAAATAGCTGAGTGAATTAAAAACAACGAAGACAATTTTTTTTGTTTAACCTGAGTGGAAGCAGAATTATATAAAAAAAACGCTGTTAAAATATTTTAAAGTGTTCAATTAAACGCAATTTGCTAAGAAAAGGGAAAAAACTGAGTGTTCCAGATACAAAGTGAAGAAGAAAAAATAACGAGTAAGAAGTGAGAAGATAAGAAAATAACGTTTTAAAACATTTTTCAAACTGTTACAACGAGAGTAAAGAAGAGAAAACATTATATGTGCATAAGAAAGAACTAACGAGTAACAAGTAAAAAGGAAAATACTGTAAAAGAATCAAACATTTTTGTTAAATTAAAAGTAAAAAATAATAAGTAAAATAAATTCGTTAGCGTACCAACAAGACAAAAAATTTTTTTTACAACAAATACAAAGATTGTGCCAAATTGAAAAACAATAAATAAGCCCTTATACAACAACAGAATTGAAGCTGATCATAAGGGTGGAAATCTGCATGCCAACAAGATAAACTTTGCTAAAAAGATTTTTTGCGGCTTGTTCTGAGAAAAGGAAGTGGAGCTTATATCAACAATTATCACAACTTGTGTATTCTGTACGATTGCTTCAGGTTAAGTTTTTGAGTATATATGTATTAGTTTTAGTTAGAGAGAATTCTAGTTTGATTTTTTTTTCTAAAACAAACTTGTGAGAGAATCCAATTGGATTTATATTTTTGATTTGGATAATTTCGTCTGGAGGATGTAACGTTGAAAATTTATAAACTAAATGGAATTTGAATATTTAAAGTAATTCTTGAAAAGTGTCAAAATAATTTTGGAGATTCAAATGGTAAAACATTTTCTGAAATAATTTAAAATCCTAGTAAACATAATTTATTATTATATTATATTTTTCCCTATATTTTTGTAATATTTATTGTATTTGATTGATGTTATATTTGATAATCGGACAAGATGGACTTACAGGAAATTTTAGGTTTAAATGTTGAGGACTTAAAGAGAAAATTGGCTTGCCCACGGGTGGGCGAAAGGCAGAATTACAGAAAAGACTTAGGGAACACTTCGGTTTGGATGCTGGTGATTCGGTCTCCGTATATGATGACGTAGCATCATAACAAGGCGCGGGCTTAATGAGTATTGAAAGAAGCATGTTTACCTTACGGGATATAGAAGATTCTCTTACGACATTCAGTGATACTGATAATATTGGTATTCGAAATTGGGTGGAAGATTTTGAGGATAACGCTGAAGCTTCAGAGATTCATTTACGCTAAGCAGTTGTTAAAAGGGGCTGCTCGTATGTTTATTCGCAGTCAAAGTGGGGTATGCTTAAAGCGGCATTAATCGATGAATTTGGGGCTAAATTGGCAGCAATTGATATACACCGAATGCTAAAAAATACTAAGAAGAAGAACAACGAAAGTTACAGGGAATACCTGTACACATTAATGGAGATCAGGAAACCTATTCAACTTGACGAAGACAGTTTAATTCAATATTTTGTCGATGGACTTTTTGATTCGAAATTCGGCAAAAGTATTTTGTTCCAAGCGAGACATGTTGAAGATTTAAAGGAGAAGATAAAAATGTATGAGAAGATCCTTGGATTAGCGCAGCAGGCATCAACCTCTAAAGTATTTTCGGAGCAAGGCAAACATAATTTTAACAGGGAAAGAAAGTGTTATAAATGCGGTAAAAATTATCATTTTGCGAAGGATTGTAAACAAACGTTTTAAATGTTTTAAATGCGGATAACCGGGCCACAAGTCTTTCGAGTGCGAAAGTCAGGCGCAATCTAATGTGAAGAAGGAAGAAAATAATTCGTGTATGATAAAACAATTTGCTGATAAAACCCAGGACATTAATTCTGCGGCGTGTCGTAATTTCAAGGAAATTGAGATTAATAGTGTAAAGTTTTCAGGATTATAGATTCGGGGAGCGATATTTCGATAGTTCGATTAGATGTTTTAAAAATTTAGGAGATCTAGATTTTATAATGGAGAAACAAAGTTTTATCACAGCTGGCGACTACAAATTAGTTACAATTGCTTATTTTAAGAGGTTAGTTAATATAGATGGTATTGATTTTGATATGAAAATCTTCGTCGCTAAAAATTTCGTTTATCCAGCTGCGATCGGTGGCTCCTCGAGTGGAGCCACTTTGCTGGAAAAATGTAAAGAGGAGAAACGGCAAGAGGACGTTAAAGATTTTTAACCAATACTGAGACTGAGTTTGAAGTATTTTGTTCTACTGTGGTAATCGAAGACGATGGCAAATACGAATTGTCACACTTGTCGAAGAAAACGGTGGTCAAAGTGAGAGATTTAATTAAAGGGTATTGTCTATCAGATGGTATACCAATATTTCAGAGACCTCGTCGGTTATCATACGCGAATCAGAACATTGTAGAGCAACAAGTAAAAGAGTGGTTAAATGATGGTATTATACGGCCGAGTACATCTGAATATTCATCACCCATCGTCTTAGTGCCCAAAAAAGACGGCAGTTGTGCTGTGATTTTCGTAAATTGAACGAAAAAATATTGAAAGATAATTTTCCGATGGTATTGATAGATGACGTTTTGCATAAATTACAATCCGCTAGGGTTTATACGACACTTGGCTTAAGAAACGGGTTTTTTCATGTACCAGTTGATGAACAATCTAGAAAGTTTACGTCGTTCGTGACTCACAATGGTCAATACGACTTTAATTATGTGCCTTTTGGTATGTCTAATTCGCCGGCGGTGTTCTATCGGTTTACTTTTTCGATTTATAGAGAATTGATTCAAGAAGGTACTATCGTGGTTTATGTTGACGATATCATAATTTCATCAGTAAACGTGGAGGAAGGAATCAAAAAATTGAAGAGGGTGCTTAGAGTAGCGGAAAAGTACAACCTGAAAATAAAATGGGAAAAATGTCAATTTTTGAAATGTAGAGTGAATTTCCTTGGTTATGTGGTAGAAAACTCTACTATAAGACCATCATCTGAGAAGACTTCCGCAGTCTCAAATTTCCCAGTTCCAAGAGATAAGAAATCGCTTCAACGATTCTTAGGCCTCACGTCATATTTTAGAAGATTTGTTCATAATTTTGCTATGATTGCAAAGCCATTATCAGATTTGCTGAACAAGAATGCTGTAGTTTAAATGGGAGATTCGCAGATGATAGCTTTTAATCAGTTAAAGACAAGTTTGGTCAATGCACCAGTTTTAAATTTATACAATCCTAAGGCAGTAACTGAAGTACATACAGACGCAAGCATGTATGGTTATGGAGCCGTATAATTTCAGAAAAACGCCCAATCGAATATATGAGTCATAAAACAACAGATGCTCAACAAAAATATCATTCGTATGAGCTCGAAGTACTGGCTATTATAGAGGCATTGAAAAAGTGGAGAGTTTACTTAATGGGTAATAAAATAAAAATAATCATTGACTGTAAAGCGTTTGCAATGACAATTAAAAAGCAAGATGTACCGTTAAGAGTTTCCAGATGGGCCATGTTCCTCAAGGAATTTGAGTATACAATAGAACATAGATCTGGTAGCAAAATGCGTCACGTGGACGCTTTGAGCAGAGTCTCTTGTCTGTTGGTAGAGGACTCTATAAAACATCGTCTAAGAGAGGCACAATTACGAGATGAATGGGTAAAGGCTATTAGAAAAGTGATCGAGAAAGACACTTATGAAGATTTTTATTTAAAACATGACTTACTTTACAAAGATTCTAACCAGGAACGTATAGTAATCCCAGCCAATATGGAGGAGGAAATTATTCAAATTGCACATCGTGAAGGTCATTTTGGAACAAAGAAAACTCGCGAATTGGTGGAAAAGGACTTTTACATACCAAATATTACACAGAAGGTAAACAAAGTGGTACGTAGCTGTATCGAATGTATAATTAACGAAGCGAAATCTATTAAATCCTATTGATAAATCAGACAGACCGCTAAGAACGTACCATATAGATCACGTCGTTCCCATGGACCAAACACAAACGCGCTATAATCACATACTTGTGGTGGTAGATTCATTTTCCAAATTTGTGTGGTTATATCCGACAAGAAGTACAGGAACTGAAGAAGTCGTAGACAGATTGAAGCGGCAATCAGCAATTTTTGGTAATCCAGAAAGAATTATTTCGGACAGAGGAGCGGCGTTCACTTTAAATACGTGCGAGCAGCATAATATTCAGCATCTCTTAATAGCAACAGGTGTCCCTAGAGGTAATGGACAAGTGAAAAGAATTAATAAAACTGTTGTGTCTTTGCTATCTAAGTTGTACACACAACAGCAATGGTATAAACATGTTAATAAAGTTCAACAATGTATTAATAATACTCCTCCACGTAGTACAAAAGTCTTGCCATTTAAGATACTTACAGGATGTTAAAAAATTAGACGACAAAAGAGATAAATTTCGTAATGTTGCGAAAAATAATATTGCCAAAGTACAGGCCGAAAACGGAAAACTTTTAACAAAAAAAGAGTTGAAGCACCCATATACAGGTAAAATGAGCTAGTGGCAACAAACGAACCCAATTTGGAGCTGGCCTAAAATTGAAGCCAAAATATTTTGGACCTTACAAAATAATAAAGAGATTGAGGCACGACCGTTATGAAGTTGAAAAGGTTGGTGAAGTTGAAGGTCCGCGAAGGACTAATACCGTAGCGGAATACATGAAGAGTTGGAAGCCGTCATTCGGGGCGAATGACCATGCAGGAAGGCCGAATGTGGGACCAGGATTAAATGGACGTACGACTAGAAGCGGAAAGACATACTAATTTTTACAACACTGTGTAAAACATTCGGACGAATAGTTTTAGCGAGTTAAAGTTAGAAAAGACGGACGAGAAAAGTCTTTAGTTAGTCTAGTTTTGAAACTTGTACAATACACAACCAACGATAATAATCGTGTTGTAATATTTTAATGACTTACTTATAAGTTTTTTTATTCAATAAATTAATAAACTAAAATAAGTAAACCGTGTTTTCATTAAAAAACATTAAATAAAATAGAAACCTACATTGATATGTGGAACATGTTTTTAATTTGCAAATAACTCAGAAAAATTTATTACATCTTCAATTCATAAAAAAACGAAATAGCTGTAGTATCGTTTAAATTTTTGGTTTTAAAGTTTAGGTAGGATGGAGCAATTACACATTATTTTGTAATCAAAAAGATTTTTTTTTTATTAAAATACAGAACAAATTATTTGTTTTGCCAGTTGTTTCTAAATATTTGTAGTAAATATTTGCCAGTTATTTGTACGCCATCGTTAGTCATTTTAACAGTATTTGTTAATTGGTTAAAAATAACGAGTTTTACAATTATTTTAAAAGTAAAAATATCACCACATATAATTTTAATATTTAAGTGGTGTTTTTATATCTAAAAATATATGATTAATTTTGGGTTTTAAATTTTGTTTTTATTTATTTTAAATTATAGTAGTATGATTATAATATGTGAAAACAAATGTCAGTTATGTACACGAACTGCCGTCTAAAATGACAGACAAGTGAAAACGTCAAATTTCAGCTTGTCAACAGATATGGCAGCAATTTTTATCTAAAATAAAATTGACAACAAGTTGTCGAATTTTTTCTGTGTGACGATCGCAAAGCTGTTATTTTTTTTTTTTTTTTGCTGGAAAAATTAATTGCAATGGAAATTTTTTAAATAAAGAAAGAAATGGTAATGTAATAACACAAAACGCGGCACTAGCTTTAGCCATTTGTTTCTTTTTAATCATTTTTAAATTTTTTCCACTTTTTATTGAACACAAATTAATATTTTCTAATCAGCTGTTCGCTCGCCTCATCATATTTGAGCATTGTAATGAAAACGGCGTGTCAGTCAACTGACACCAAAATTTTACATAAGTCTTTGACACGCTCTGCTTTATCGACTTATTGTCAGTTTTTAAGATGTAATGAAAACGCATATGACACAAACTGACGAGAATTCATTTGAGTCAGTTTTTGTTGTCAGTTCATATGACATAATGAAAACCAGGCATAAGTGAGTAAAGAATAAATTTTAATCACTTCACAAATCATTCAGATTTGGGAATTTTGCACAAAAACAGCAAATTTACACGTGGACGTGTCCATTCAAACTTGAAGTTTTTTGAAAAATATTTGTTATTCATTAAGCTTTCCATTTATTGAATAAAAAAGTTTCATTAAAATCCTAAATTTAAAAACGGTATTAATTTTTAGAAAAAGAAAAGTTTTATCAAAAAGTTTAAATTTTTGTCCATCAAAAATTCTGTTTGTGCAGAAACTATAAAATTAAATAAAATGAATAAAAAAGTTTCTACAATAAGTATTTCTTTTTTTTTAATTTTCCGACTTTAGATAGATATTAATTTCACAGATAAAGACCTTACAATCTTAAATTTTGGAAGTCAGAGTTCTTAAGTGTAGACCACCTAACACCACCAATAATTTTTCTTAATTAAAAAAAAAACGAATTTTGTTAAAATTCATGAAAGACTTGAAACACATGTCTTTCAATAGTAGCTACTATTAGCTACTAATTTCATGTTAACCAAAAAAAATCAATGAGGAATTAGCCTTAATTAGATTTTTCCTTTAAATTTTTGAATTAATATTTACTAACAACACTATTCGATGCGAATGAATGAATGAATGATGAAGGTCATGTCTAAGCAAAAAATTCATTCCATTCAGCTGGCACATTAAAAGTTTTTCTATGCACTTCTCTATTATTGAAATTATATTATGCAAACTTGCATTAATTTAATAAAATTATTTTTTTTTATTAATTTAATAAATCAAACATTTTACGATAATTAAGTACAGAAGAATTAATTCTTTAACGCCCTGAATTATAGTATAAACGAAATGAACACTCGCTACCTACATGTGAGCCCCTGCTAACTACATTACACAGAGTTATTACATTTAAGAATATTTGTTAAAAGAATGCTCGTACTCTTTATTTCATTTAGTTTGTAGTGGTAGTAATTGTATGTACAAGTAAAATATTTTAAAAGTAAAATATAAAATGTGGTGGGCGTAATATACTTGACACTGTTGCATTAATAATATGATAGCTTTTGTTGTTGCCTTTAGATACATACATATGAAGTTTATCTCTATTTTTATGTGTGTAATGGGATTTAATGTGAGTATTAGTAGACCCATATACAAATCCATTTGCTTATACAATAGCAATTAAAATAAAGTGTACAAATATGGCCATAAATACTTCAATACTTTTTTACTTAAATCGCGTGTTGACCTTAATTAAAAATGGATTTCGAGTTATATTTACACATACTGTTGAGCAACACAATTGACCCAGACCACAATTATTTATGTACAGATATGCAAACGCGTATATGTCTAGTATATAACATAGCTATTCTAGGACAATGGCTTAAACATTTTATCCACCGGATATATAATATTATTTAACGGATACTAAACCACTGCTGATATTATATATGTATCAAGTTTACATGGGAAATACATATACAATGATAAGTACAGGCCATATTCAAAAATTGTATTTGCCACATTTTGTCAGTAGAATTTACTAAAAGTCACAAATTCAATTATAATTGTTTGTTCATTACACTGTTCAACACCAAAATCTGTCCGTAATTATTTTCCTAAACAATTTCTCGTATACGAAAAATTCATTTTTATTTCGAAGTATTTGCTAACTTTTCTTTATATGATCTAATATCCAATAAATTCAAAACGCCCCGATAGGTTATTACATTTTTTTAATTTTCTGAATGTAGCAAAAATACTATTTTAAGAGAAAATCAAGTAGCAGCCACCCTTTGACCGCCTTAAAAAAATAATCATGATCAGCACACCAAAATTACATAGGAATTATAAATGAAGATATATAAAGGTTATCTAAAATTTTGGAAATTTAGACACGATTTGGCATGGGGTAAGGGTTTAAAAAAAAAATTATAGTTTTGTTTAAATCGTATATTTGATATTAAATGAAACAAAACTGGGAGTGTTAGCATTGAAAATTGACAAGCAGTAATTTTAGGGACACTTTAATATATTCAATCGGTTAAACGTTGTTCGATTAATCGAACAATTTTGTATTATAATTGTTTGACATATATAAAATGCCCAAATTTCCAATAACGAATCATTTTATGTATACGATTAATCAAAATTGTTAACAAATATACAAAAAAAAAAGAAAAAAATTAAAATATGCTTTTAAAGATTTCTTGAAGGTTGGTATAACATAAAAGCAGGATTTTTTGAAAGCCTTAAAATTCGAATTTTTTAAAATGTAGTTCAAAAAAAAACGAAGAAATCTGCAAATAATTTGTTTACAAGATTGTGCTTAGATTAGATTGGATTATAAGGGTTGTGTACCATAATAAAGTACATTATCACTCGGAGACCAATAAGATCCATTGTGATACCCTTTAAAAAAACAGGATAAAGAAAGGATAGGTAAAGAGACATAATTGAGAGCCCCCGTCCTAAAAAAGCAGAGAGTAATTAAAGATCGAGGTCCTTAACATTCTCTCCCAACCTACATAAGTTCTGTGTGCCTTTTTCTCATTTACCAGTGAAAGATCCAATAGGGCAGTGACCTGTTGCTACCCCTACTAAAGACCTGAGACTACTCCCATCCAATTAAATTAGTATTTTGGTGGCTTTGCATGAAACTTTGGCCAAATAGTCCTGGACACCCTGCAATCCTTTTTACTGCTCCAGGATTAATTAGTAGAGTCACGGAATCTTTCGTATATCAACCTATATATAATCCCTATATATAAGGTCCAGATACGAACCCTGTTTGTCGAGTTCATCCACTATGTCATTACCCTATATGTTACAGTGCCTAGGTATCCAACACAATATGATTGTATAGAATTCCTTTACCGCTCCTACAGTCCATCAGAATGCTTGAATGTACTTAATGACACTTCAAACCCCTAAGTGCTGTCTATCCACATAAATCGTTATTACAGATCCTTCTATGCCGTTTGCCCTTATCAACTCTGTGGCCCTCCATATCGCTAGGATCTCTGCCTGGAAGACACTGCACTCACTTAATCTTAGTGTGACTTATCCGCGTAGGCTTAAACAGGGCAGACGCAAAGAGCTTACACAAGATCCTAGCTGCCACTTTTGACATACTTCTGAATCGGTAGAAAATCTAGGATTTTATCTAACGCCGAGTGAGGTGTGCTACCGATGGCGCCAGTTATGCCAATTGAAGCACATCTCGGAGCCTTATCAAGTATCTTCCTATCACTACTCTTTCTCATTGCCTTCCACCAGACCGTGCAACCATATGTAATAATGGACCTTACAACCGATGGGTAAATCCAATTTACCATGAACGGCCGTTGCGGGTGCGATCCACAGCTACGGCAACATCAATATAGAAAAAATAAATCTATGAGTTTTCTGTTCCTATATATCGCAACGTCCTCAGTTATTCCCAAAGCGCTTAACTCCAACGAAGTAAAATAACATTACAGGTCTATAAACTAAGAAGCTTTAATAATTTCGCTAACTCTCAATCAGATGGCGGGCACCAACTGTTCTAAGATTCGCGCAATTACAGTGGTGCCATATTTTGGTGCCCGTCATCTCTTCCACTTTTCATCTCTCCTTCCTTTCCAAAATAATTTGATTACAATATTTTATATTATGATTTATCTCATTCAGCCCTTCTAACTTGTCTCAAATAACCAAAGTTTAGTGCTTAACTATAGTAATAACTGGTAGATATGATAAATAATTGTGCAAAATAAAAGCAACAAAACCCGTGTTTAGCATTAAATTGCGATATTTTATACATTTGATTGTTTTAAGAAATTCCTTTTATTTAAGTTTTTAAGCGATCATCGTACAAACGAAAGCACAGTTTGATTCATCAACATGAACATCATTTAAAAACAAAATAAAAAAAAATAATCAAAACCCCTAGAGGAGAATATGCAAAATAAAAGCAACAAATTTGAAAATGATGTAAATAAGAAAAAATTCTTAACAATGTCGGTACATTTCTCATAAATAAATATTATTTGCAAGCTTAAAAAATTCGTCTCTAAATGTTGTTAGTATTGGTTGGTTCACTAAGGCCCATTATTATAACTTGTCTTTAAGGTACGTGTTAGTAAAAAGTAACTTTAGCTAAAGTGAGCAATAAAGTGACCTTTAACTATCTTTAGTTATCACAACTTTATTAAAATAAAATACAATTTTTTGAAAATATGGCATTACTAAAGCAAAACCCGTTTACTTTTGACAAATTAATATGGTTCTTAAAATACGTAATGCCAACTACGTACTTTTATTTATTTATTTACTTACAACAAACAAAAAACAAACGAAAAAAAAATTTCTTGGAATTGTGTAAAAAATAAAAATTTTTATTGTAAAAAACTACACTTCAACTACAATACAGAGCAGAAAATATGGCAACTTCAAATGTGTTAAAAGTTAAAGGTAAGATAAACTTACCTTTAGCTGTCCGTTAACATCCTAACTTTAGCTATTGGCCTAAGAATGTTTAGGAATAAATATTTCCAAACCTTTTAATCTCACATAATTGAGGTTCTAAAAATGGGAGAAAAGCCAGCATCTGTTGCTTAAAAGTAATCAAAAAAGAAAAATAGTATGTCGTCAAAAGAAGTATCCGTAAAGCATTTTGAAAGATGAAAAAAAAAACTTTTGCTCCTTCTAGTGAGGTTGTAAAATCACTAAAATTGCATGTGCACTATAGTGCAATACTGAGACGCGCAATAGAGAACACTTTTAAAAGTTACGGAGCCAGCCAAAAAAACCTTTGTTGACCAAAAAACACATCCGAAAAATGTAGGATGTCAAAACCACTAAGTTTTGCAAAAAAAAAACTACAAGAACTGAACCGTGCAGAAATGGGAACCCGTTTTATTTAGAGAAGAACCAAAGTTCAACTTGATCAATTCAGATGGTATGTGTACAGTTCGGCACGTACCTTGCGTACCTGGGTTTGGACTTGCTTTTCAGCAGGTGGAATTAGACCATTTCACAAAATTGATGGGAAAATAGACCGTTGCATCTACAAAAAAATCCTGCTGAATGGAATATGTCACTTCGATGGATGTTTCAACAAGATAATTACGGGAAACATACATCGAGGTATGCCAAAAAAGTTCATAGCAGAAAATGGACTTTAAGTCCTTAATTGGCAAACACAAAGAAGAAGAGAATTGATTTCGATAAATCATTCCGAAGTTGAGTAATCCTGTTGAATTCATGTCGCTCAGATGTGCCGAAGTTATACAAAATAAAGGATCACATACGAAGTACTAAATTGTTGCTTTTGGTTTACTCACATTTATATGGAGACCTACATTGTTTATTTTTTTTAAACAGTTAAAGTTGGTTTTTATTTAATGTGTTATTTCAGTATAAATTTGTAAATAAATTAAGAAAAAATTCTATTTTCTTAAATAAATCACTTTATGTATTTTATGGAGCGAAAACAATTAAGTACTTGTAAGAATTTCTTATTGAATTTAGTTTGAAGACAGCTCTTTTTAATTTAGAAAATTTTTGAATTTTTTGACAGTGTGAAATAAAGAAATTAAAAATCCTACTTTATCGATAAATTGTTGCACTCTGGTATCTGGATTGGGTTTACCAGGAAAAAGTGCACGATATTATATTCACTTTTACTTTGTTAAAAATCTTTGTTAAGAATCACATTTGGCTTTGTTAAAAATCACGTTTGAAAAGTAAAACTTTAAATTAGCTGTTATGATTTTTAAAATTAACCGAAATAAAAAAACTTACTCGTTTACTTATCAGTAATAGGGAACGCTTTTTAGTAAGATTGGGAAGACGCGTAAAGCCAGCTATTTAGTACGTAGTCTTGCGAAAGAAAATGATTGATGCGAAATTGCGATGGGGTAATATTTCAAATCCTGATATTTACCATTGTTATAATTATTGCTTCTAATGACTGTAAAAATTAAGGGAATTCCTTAGTTGTTATTAAAGTTTTTTGTTAGCTTCAAACATAGCGTACATTTTTTTCGTTGCTGTGGAGCCAATATTGACCTTAACGAAAAGAGGAAATCCTATTAATTTGAAGAAAAAGAGTATTTTTCTTCAAACCTTTGGAATTCCTTTTCTTAAAAAAATTACTATAATTTTAAAATTCAAAAATCAATGGATAAAGTCGTAGTTTTTATTTTATGGCGATCTTTTGTTTTTATAATGTCTAGCTGTGCTATATTTTATTATAAAGTTATTTTAGCTCTATTATAATTATTTGGTTAATTGTCCTTTACACGTGAAATCATCTGTAGTCAAAATTTTTCCCCGCCATTTACGCAATGTATTGTGTTTCATCTTTTGTTAATTTTAATTTTAATTTTAAAAGTTCAGGAATTAGGAAATGACAACTTTTTCTAATAATTCTACCCGTATTGTATTCCCATAGTACTGCATAAATTCTTAATGTGTTACAAAACTTATTTTTGTTCTCTTTTTTAAATGAAATTAATAAAACAACAAAAAAATGTATATATCGACATAAATTTTTAAATATTTCAAAATTTTATTCTATTAGACGGTAAATAAAGAATGCGCATAAATATTTAAAAGATTAATCGATTAAAATGAAAAGCCGATTACTTTAATACCCGAATATTTACCTATATCACTCATATATATGGAAAATGACAAAAACTTGTAGTTCTATGTTTACAGTTAAATTGCCTTAAAGAAGAAAATCAATTTTTTTATTATTAATGTAAATTTGAATTATAAGAAATTGCTAACAGTTAATTTTATTTCTATCTTCTTGCATAAATAATTCACATGTCAGTCATGAAATTATATAATGTATTTCTATATATATATAAATAAAGAAAGTGATAACACAATTTTAGACAAGTTAAGTAAAACATGGCAAACAACTTCTGCTTTAAACAAAAGTCATTTTGCATCCTTATCGTTAGTTATGAAAGAGTCAGTTGAAAGGAGTCAATCGATGAACATCGTTATATGTATTATTTTTTCAAAATATAAATCGAACTTACCTTCTTTCCATTGATAAGCCATGTAATGTGTGGAGCCGGCCGTGCACGTGTTGTATTACATAATGCCATTAGGCTTTGGCCAACTGCAACAGGGCTGCGCTTACGAAACCTGATCACCGGTGGGCCCGTTTGTGGTACTATACCAAAAATTATAAATATAATTTTTATATTGATTATAAAAAAGTTTTCAAAGTTACACAGTACAACAAATTAAGAATTTAATTTAATTTTAGGACGTAGAACACGAAAATGGTATTTAAATAGTTCAAGAAGTATTTGCAAAAACAAAATTTGTAGAATATTTAAGTTTTGTTATAAATTTTTGCATAAAAATTTCAAATTGAAAATAAAAATATTATATTTTGCAACATTCCAATGGGATGATTTGTGCCATTTAATTTAATGTATTACACGTTTCGACAGGTGCGATAATATTCCCTATAGTTACTTATATTAAAAGTTGAAATTTCTCGTTTTTCACGATATCGTAAATAAATAACCGGCAGCAAAAATAAAATCTAGAATTTTAAATTGTAATATTAATACTATAGAAAATTCATGCAAATAGAATTAAAAACAAAAATATTATTAAGTTTGTATATCAGAGGAAATTTTATTAAAATTCTGGTCCAAAGGCTGTGATTCTTTTGATGCCTTAAATTATGTGGGATATATACTAACAGCATGTGTTAAAATTTAGCATTAAGGGTTTTATACGATTCGAAATTTCCAAAATAAGTGAAGTTTTAATTTTAATTGATAAAAGTTAAATTTGCGAATATTTCCAATATGTTACGCAGGCGGATCAATAAGTCCGAGACTTTTCGAACCTCCCTCGTAGTTATATGAAAAACAACACTGCTCCCATTAAGTACCACCTGTTGGTAGACTACTGTCAAATTTTGAGCAAGTTCCGTCATTTACTTTGCGTTTAACAGCAGGATTTTCGGGGTCCATAAAATAGGCATTTGTTTGATCAATAATTTCATCGTTGGAGTTAAATATCTTTCAACCGAGCCATTTCTTTAGGTTTGGAAATAGGAAATAGTCACTGGGGGCTAAATCCGGAGAATATGGTGGATCATTGTTTAGACTGCGGTTTGTCTCCGGAGTGTTGTAATGGATCCTTGTTTCATCCACAGTTACAAAATACCGCAAAAACTCATTCGAATTGCAGATAAACAACTCCAAACAATCCTTTGAAGTTGTCGAACGATTACGTTTATGGTCGATTGAGAGCAAACGCGGCACGCATCTTGCAGACAGCTTTCTTAAATCCAACTGATCATTTAAAATCGAAACCACACTGCCATATGAAATGACTACCCAGCAAAAATAAATGGAAGTGATTCTTAAGGAATAAATTTTTCATTGATTCCAAAGTATCCTTTAGTTCGGATTTTCCTCTTCTAAGGCAGTTCTTTTTCACAACTTCAAAAATGTTTAAAATTTACACTTTTAAAATCTATGACGGGTAACTTATTTTAAAAACAACCAATGTTAAACAATAATCATATATATTTCTGTATAAATTTGACATTTGTAACTACGGTTTAAGTTCAATTAATTTGTTTTAATCTTTAACTTACAATTTATCAGATTTTAAATTCTTAAAATCGTAGTTATTATTGCTACAAAAAGTAAAAAATCATTGTAATAAACATTGCAAGAATTTCGAATAGAGTAATTTAGAGTAAAACTCAAATTTTATATGGGAACAACAACAAATGTGTCAGTTAAATGACAGGTTAAATGACATTGCAAATTCAAAATTTATTTGGGAACATCAAAAGATGTAATTTTTCACTAAACCATAAGAAGGGATTTAGAAGCAATAAAAAGGATCATAAAAGAAAACTTCCACCCTATGACACCCCTATGTAAAAATCATTGGTTCCGATCCAAATTTTCACAATACCGAAATCAAAATCACTGCTTCTTTTTATCTTCTTTTGCTACTTTTTTTTTTGCTGGGTATGGCATCAACAATCTCAAGCACTCTTATTATTCGATCAGCCAACACCATATCGTGGATTTTTTCGTCATTTTCGGGTGTATTGACCACAATTGGCCGTCCAGAACGTTCAGCGTCATATGTACTTGTGCGACCACAACGAAAGTCAGTAAACCCCTTTTGTACCATTGAAATCGATGGTGCAGAGTCACCAAAGTATTTATCAAGCTTTTCCTTGGTTTGATTGACTGTTTTTTTCGCAAAAAATAATGTTTGATGAGCACACGAAATTCACTTTTTTCCATTTTTAAAAAAATCCAAGAGGTTGTATGTTTTGAACAGCTGTTAAACGCAAAGTAAATGACGGAACTTTCTTAAAATTTGACAGTAGTCTATTAACAGGTGGTACTTCATTGGAACAGTGTTGCATTTCATATAACTATGAGGAAAATTCGAAAAGTCACGGACTTATTGATCCGCCATCGTATATTACTTATTTTAAAATTTGGTGTTCACATTGGTGATCTAAAAGATCTAAAATCTATAAGAATTTATGGGCCGCATATCGGATGCATTTTTTGTGTTGTACTGTGTTATTGACAAAACCATTTGCATCAAAAAACTAATACATATTTAGTAAATATTTGCTAATATAGTGAAATATCAAATGGTGCTACGTAGTAACTTACAAAAAACATTCATAAATTGTTCTACTGATGCTTTTGTATATAATGGTGAAGTCATCGATACTTCGCAAGTAAATTGCCCGGATAATTTAAAATCAACATCGGTTAAAGTCACTTGAGACTCATTTGAATTTCCCCACTGCAAATAAAAAAGAAAAGAGACGACAAGTTAATAAACGTTTAACCTACTTTTTTTGTATTATTTTTTGTATTAATAAAAATAAAAAAAGCGTTTTGTAAGTGGTAGTACTTACATCGATAACAGCTCCTTCTACTGTAAAATTTTTAAACGGTGGTTTACGTCCTTTGACATATTCAAAAAATTTAACTTCTTCTCTAAACCATGATACCTGAAATAAAATAAATTAAAATATATTTTTCATAAGTATTACAACTTTAAGCATAGTATATATTTCGAGTTTTGTATTAAAAAAACAGTTGTAAACCAATAAAAAAAATGACTTTTCATGATAATGAAATTCACATGAAAATTGTGTACAATAGCTGAGTTTGAGCATTCCCATTCTAATTTGACAAAATTAATGTGAAGTATTAACACAAAAATACGATGAGTGCAAATTTCAAAGCGAATCACTAAAGTTAATTAATTTAATATCGATTCGCACGAATGTGTTCAATTTTATCATTTCCCAGCCAAAAAATAGAAAAAGAAGCAGTAATTTTAATAGGGGTGTCATAGAGTAGAAATTTTTTTAATGATCCTTTTTCATTGCATCTTAAGCAAATGGTGTGGTAAAAAAAGAGATATTTTGATGTTTTACAATTAATTTTGAATTTTAAATTTCAACTTTGACATGGCATGCAGTAATTGGGCCTTATTCTCTTAAACCCAATGTCCTATTAGCTTCCTCCTATAAATATAAATGACACATTTGTAATTGTTTTTTATATAAAGTTTCAATTTGACTGTTGGTTAAATTATAACGCGACATTCCGTAATCGGCCTTATTTATTTTTCTTTATTTGAAATTCTTAAAATTTTTGGTACAATTGATTTTTTTTACTATTTATATTAAAATTTAATAGCATAAATTTCAGTTATGATAACTACGATTGTAATTTTTTTCTTATACTTTTTTAAGATTTTTTATTTTAAAAATATAAAAAAAAAATTACCTTAAAAAAATTTAAATTTAATAACTTAAATTTTTTAGAGTTTTAAATAAAAAGATCGTGAAAAAGCTTTATATTAGGTGTGTTTCAATAGATTTTTAGTCAAATTTTGCAAAAGAGACAAAAAAAAGTATTATTCAGCTCATTTTGTTGTTTATTTTCAAACATTGTTAATAACACTGTGCAACAAATTTTGGGTCATAGAAAATTGCCTCTATGATTTGAACACAGAATGAAAGTAGACCATTAGAAAGACAAAATCGCCAAGGGGTTTGTAAAAATTGGTTCGAAAAAAAAAGTTATGGCTTCTTGAATTTGGTCATTTTTTGACAATTTTTTTACCATGAGTTTATATGAAAAATTATTTTTTTTGCTTCCATTGCTTCAAAATATATTTTTGTTTTTTTTTACAAAATAACACAATTAAAACTTATTTTTTATTATACATTCAACACAAAATTTTAGTAAAAAAATTCAAATTTAAAAAAAGTTTAGAGTTTAAATATAGTTTATACAATATAGTTTTTTCCACCGAATTTAAGAAAAATACATATAAAATATACTTAACTTAGTAAACTATAAAACCGAAACAAGGAGAAGAATTTGGATTTAGTTCAATATTTATGAGCAAATAAAATCGTATTATATTGTTCGAGGTCTTTTTGAAGTTGATGGGAGAATTAAGTTGCAGTTACGTCGCTTTTATCGTCTGCACTGGTTTCAGATATATGCACCCCTTCTGTTTCTACCACTATATCATCTTCACCATTTTCCTTGTTATCTTCGAACAGTTTTTTGCTCCACCAACAAATTTCTGCTAAGACTGCGTCAGGCGATTTTTTCCTCTATATCTGAAAATTGTATTATATTGTTTCCATTAAAATATGCTTTAAAGAAATAAATAGTGAATCAATATATTTAGCGGATTTCAAACTGCATAGCCACTGGGTGGTAGCGTTCACCTTGTTTATTTGACTCGGTGGATAACTGGCGACCGAAGTAGTCCAGGTGATGCAAAAAATGTATTTTCAAAGACATGTTGACACCAGTTTTTGAGAACGCTGTCATCATTGTGTGCACAGATATTTGATAATGCTTAGACCCATTTTTTCCCAGCAAACCTTCAATTACTTCTTTTATTGAACACCAAGCTGTTAATTTCATATCATTTAGAACTTGTTCAAACGCCTGTGTTTTTAAAAGTTTTCGAATGTCTGGACCATTTACTACGCCTGAGCGAAAACAAATTACATTGAGTTAAACCTTAAAGATTTATTCGAGAAAGTTTTTAATTTCTACTTACCTTCCTTGAGTTTGTTTTGCTGAGTCCTGGAAAAATTTGTGCCAAAGCTTTATAAACTTCATTTCTTTTAGCAACTGTTTTAAAAAAACTTTTTACGATACCAATTTTAATGTGTAATGTCCTGTGGTACCAAAGGTTGAATAGCGTTCGCATTTTTGTTCACATCTCTGTTCATCCATGTGTGGTTTGAGTATTGATCGCCTTTATGTCTAGAGTCCCAGTCACATATAAAACACATATGTTTTATATAACCAGCTTGTGAACCGCGAAGAATTGCCACTTCTTTCAGATTACAACATATTTTCCATGTATGTTTGTTATACTCCACGTTTCTATGAATAGTTTTTAAAACATCATAGTTTTCTTTTGTTTCAATACTGTAGGATATAGGAATAGATGGTTTTAAATTATCTTGATGAAGCAATACTGTTTTTAAACTTGTTTTAGAGCTGTCAATAAAAAGTCTCCAAAGCCCATTTCTTTCATAAGTATCTCGATATCCTTACAGTATGAAGATGTCTTGTCTTGGCGATTTCTATAAGCTGTGATTTTTCTTCCAGGTGCCAACAGATGATTTGCATTGAGAAACTGAGCTAGAATTTCTGACTTGCGTTGAAAAAGTTCTAATTTTACAACAATAAAATCTAACTTATTTAGTGAAACTAAAATTGGCGCATTTGAAACCACTGGGCCTAATTCATATAAAGAAAACGGTTCCCGTTGGTCAGTTTCCAAAGATATACCCGATGAGACATCCGGACTCGGAGGTCTTGGTATTGGGACATTTTAGGAGTGGGGTAGTGGAGTTCGAGCACTTGTTACACTCAACAAACATAACAATAATTATTTACATTGAAATCCATTTTAGATTTATAAAAATTTTACTATCATTAAAAACTTTTTTTCATTAAAAAAACACACTTTTTAAATGAATATTGTAACTTTAAGGCAGTCAATTAAGTCTCCCCCTTAAAAGGCAAGAAAAAACAAAAGTTAAGCTTTAACATTGCTTTCACAATTGCAGGTAGTGAATTTCATAAATAATGTTATTGCTTTTTTATACTAAAACCAAAGAGTATTTGTGACAAAATAATGATAATAAATTTTGCCTATTAACCCTGAAATTTTACTAAAATAATGAACATGCATTAATTTTTTTTTTTAAAACAAAAGGTTGGCATTCATTTTATAAAAAATTAAATATTCAGATGGTCTATGAATGATTCCTTTATAAGAATTTGCTTAAGAACTTTGAAAATTGCTCTAAAATATACCTACATTAAATAACCACTTAAGTAAAAACAAATTTACACTCAAAAAAATTGTTGGTAAAAATTACATAAAAACAAAGAATATAAATATTGTTATTTTTTTACCAAATTTTTTTTGAGTGTATAATTAAAAAAAAATATATATTAATAGTGCTCTTTTTTAAAAGAAAACACAAAAAAAATTAAAAAAGAGATCAATAGAGAAAAATTTAATTTTTAATATACTTATTTTAAATAACTCTTAGCAAAAATGGTAAAAAATGACAAAGTTCAAGTAGCCATAACTTTGCTTTTCGAACCAACTTTACCAAACCCCTTGGGGATTTTGTTCTTCTAATGGTATACTTTCATACTGCGTTTAAAGCATTGAGGCAATTTTTATACCCTCCACCATATATGGTGAGCGTATATATCAGTTTGTCATTCCGTTTGTTACATGTCGAAATATAGGTCTAAGACCCCATAAAGTATATATATTCGTGATCCTTATGCAATTTCAAGTCGATTTAGCGATGTCCGTCTGTCTGTCTATTGAAATCGCGATCACGACGCGAAGACGCTAGTGGGGGGGCCTATTTTTACCCAGATTATTGTACAAAATTTTTCACCTGAAAATTTTTTTCACGTAAAAAAATTCGTTTCCGCATCCAAAAAAGTTTTTCACCTCAAAAAATTTTTTCACCTCCATAAATTTACTTCAAAAGTTTTTACATTGTTTGTATCAAAACCAATAGAGAACATTGGTGGAGGGTATACAAAGATTCGGCACAGCCGAATTTAAGCCTTTTTTACTGGTTTATTGTAGCACTGTGTAATCTACAAAAGTATTAAAAACAATACAGTAGTTTAAAATAACGTAGAAAATATATACACACAGATGTATATATTTTAATTGGCTATGTGTGTATGTTTATTTGAATAATTTTTTGTAATTTTTATTGAAATCATTTTGTATTTTAACAAACTAATTTTAGATTTATTTTAATTTATATTTTTAGAAACAGAAAACATAAAATTTTAAATTTAACAGAACTCCTACTGAATGTCTGTATTGTTTATAATTTATTAAAAAATATATTTCTATGAATTTCAATTGATTCTTCATTTAAAAACAAACTCTACGTATTACTTTTTAAATAAACTACAGTCGGTAATGGAAAATATATTGTGAGTGTACATATGGGTATTTCACAACGGGTATTGAATCGTTGTATCTGTTGCATTGTATATTACTTACAATAGTGTAAAATTGTTGTTAAAATCTGATACAACTTTACAACCTCATTTGCTGTGTTTATTAAACGTTGTGTTGTGTATCATAACATATCAGTCTCAATTGAATGCCAGTTTTTTCACTTTCATTTTTAATTTCCATTTTCATTTTATATTTTTTGTTCTTGTTTCTATAAATTTACTATTTGACGTTTTACAAGACCAAAATACAACTGACTGTTCACAACAAAATATTTGTATAGTGTATTTTAATACAGAATACAATACCAGTTGTGAATTGCCCAATAGAAATCACATATTGTAAAAAAAAAACATGATGTCAAGAAGAGAATTGATTGACATTTTCATGTCAAATACGAGTTTACAATAACATGCCCTTATTTCTTGTTTTTTTTTTCTTTTTGTGGCCACAAAAGATGTAAAGGTAGAATCTTAGACATGTGTGGTTTACCAATATTGACAGCGATGACGTTGATATTTATTAAATTGATATATAAAAAATATACAAAAAGTAAGAAAAACTGCCAAGTTATATAAAAGATATAAATAAATACTAAAGCCTTCGCTTTAGTGTACACTATTTTTAAGCCAAGGGAGAAATATACTTAAATATACCAACTGTCAAATGAACTTATAATTTCACCCACTGTATTCTAGATCGATTTTTAAGAATTGTTCTGAAAAACCATTACTTTTTTAGATATTAAGAATATACATAAATGTGGTAAAAGTTCGGTTACAATAATGACGCAAGAAGCTAAAAGACATTTAAGGCGTATCCAAAATTAGTTGATTTCTTAATTTCACTTTCGTAAACATTAACCTTAAATATTCCAAAACAATTTTCTTTCTTTTGGATTTGTACTTATGGTATAGCACTAGCTTTTTTGACTTTTTCGGCAAAGAGCGTGAGTATATGCTTATGAAAAGTTTAAATGAGTGTAAAGAGCACAAAAAAGAATACAAAATTAGAAGCATCAAATTTTTAAACTTATTTTTCAAAATTTCTAACTTTAATTTAACATAAGCTACTTGAAGTTACTTGCTGTATGCTGGTGGCACATATTGTTTTAAAACATATTGCTTTGAACAGTAGACGGAAATATTTTCTTGTTTTAATCTTGGCATATTATTAAATTGGTGTTAAATTGTACACAGAATAAAATTAAAAACTTCTGTTTGTAATATTGAACATCGTCCATAGAACATTTTTGTAAATACAAAAAAAATATTTTTTCATAAGGCACCAATAATGGAATTTGTAAATACAAAAAACTTTTGTTTTTTTTGTAACTTTAATTTTTATTTTCAAAGAATTTTTATATGAAAAGTGACAATTTACAAATATTTCAAACAAAAAATTGTTAGAAATCGAGTTTGAATTTTATGAAATATTTTGAATTACCCAGGTAAAAATAAAAATATATGCTCACATATTCTCACATATTGTTTAATTTATGAACGTATATGAATCATATATGAAAGTATGTTACATTTATGGACACATATATTTATCGACGCATACTTAAAATACACCAATTTTTGGGAATATATGGAATCAGACATGTAAGTGTATGCCATATATTTTCCCATTAATGTTCATATGTAATCTCATTTTTTATTTTTAATTTTGATTTATTTGCTTTTGAATTGTTTGATTCAAACTTCAAAATCACAATGTCAAAATTTTTGTATATATTTATTTTGAAGTTTTTAATATTTTTAAATAATTTTAAATTTATTTTTATCAAAAAATTTATATTTATTTGCTGTGTATTGTTTTATTTTATTTTTGACGAAAATCTAATTATTGTGATACTATGTTAGAATTTTATGAGATTTGGTAAGATTGTGGTTGAGATTCTTTACAATATGTTTATTAATGTCTTACAATTTCAGTATTTATGAAATCCTGTTTTAAGATGGACAGCGTAGTACTTTTTAAGGTGAAACGAAAAACGTATTTCATGGCATTAAAAAAATCTCCGCTGTTTCACTTTTTACACATGGAGATTCCAAAATCTAGGCCTTCCATTTATTGGTGTTAATGCATGATTTAAAAGTTTCAGATACATTTTTATGTAAATTAATATAAATTTAGTTGATAGTTTGTATATAAAAGAAAATTTAATAAAAAAACCTGACAAATTTTACTAAAAAAAAAGTAATTCTTTAATGGCAAAAACCCGAAGTATATAGACCCGAAGTATATAGACATGTAACTATGAATACAAATATGTCATTATTTATCTTCATACATGATCATAAATCTACATATTACCTCAATTTTCGTTTATGTACATATATGAGACATGTATGGATGGATCAAATGTGGGCATACGTGAACACATGTGAATATTTTTAACCGGGTATTTTAAATTTTGTGATGTTTTTTTCTATGTATGTACACAAATTCACAAAGCTTAAACTTCCATTTTTAAAAAGTAACTTTTGTGTCCCTACTTATGAGAATAAATGTGCCTTTCTGAATAAAAAAAAACTTTAGAAGCTTCGAGCTATTTTTTATACAAGAAATTATTTGTGGTGTAATTGATGTTGATACAGTTTTTTATATTAATATAGCTCAAAAGCCCGATACTTTGTTATCGGTAGTTTTTAATATCGAAATATGTTGAGAAGAAAATATTCTATTTTCTAAAGATTTTGCTATTTAAATAAATTTGTTTTATCTTTTAAAGTGGATGTTTAAATTGGTAGCGTGCTAGCTTATCAGTGCGGGGGTCGTGGGTTCGATTCCCACCAGAGGCTCTGGTCTGTTTTCGCTACAACGAGCCGAAGGCCTTCGTTGCTAGTGCTCGGTTAGGGAATTAAGATATAATTTGTAATTATATGTTTAATAATAAATAAATTTAAAGTTTTGAATTTTTGTTTATAGGTCATTCAAGGGGGACGCACAGTGCTTTGTCCCCATATAGTGAATCGGCAAAATTAGAGGAGTTGTCGCAGAAACTTGAAATTTGGTATGCTGGCTCAGAATATCTAAATTAAGAAAAATTTGAAGTTTCGAAAAAATCGGCCCAAGGACACGCCTACTTCCGATTTAATTCCAGCTACTATTATGACCAGAATGAAGCAAAAGTGGTAAATCTCTGTTAAATTATGTCTTTTAGCTTAGTGCTTAATTTTGTTTCATTCGGAGCAAGGACATAACAACCTCCCATATATCCTTTTTCTTAAAATCTACATTTTGGCTACATTAATGATAAGAATACAGTAAGAATTCGGAATAGTTTATGAAATTATACTTTTTTGCTCTGTGACAATTTTCGTTTCATTCGGTGCAAGGACATTACTACCTCCCATATATCCTTTTCCTCAAAAACTGAATTTTAGCTACATTAATGATCAGAATGCACTAAAAACGGATAATAAGTTTTAAAAAGATACTTTTTAGATCTCTGGAGATTTTTTTTATTCGGTACAAGTACTTGACTTTCTCCCACATGTCCTTTTTCTCAAAAACTAAGTTTTTCCCAATTTTGCCATTTATTAATACAGATATATACTTCTGGGATTTTATTTTTTTACACAGATATCCAAAAAGCAACTATACACAATTTTAAATACAATTTACCATTATCGAAAAATATAACTTTACAATTATGAAATAAATTTTCCAAAATGGCTTCATTATGTATATACATATGTATAGAGAAAATATGTCAAAAATTGATAATTTTAAAAAGGGCTACACTTATTCCTTCAAATTTTGTAAAATAACTTCAAAATAATGTTAAATTTGTACGATAGTAATCGTTTTCAATGCAATTTTATAATAAAGTAAGTTGTATAATTTTATATAATTTTTTTTTATACTCAATCAAAGATAACAAATTTTTTCAAACAAATGCGGTAAAAATCACAAATTTAGCCATTTTTACAAAAGCCAATATTTTGATTTTTTGGGAAAAACCGGCACTTTTTTTTTAATAATATGTTAGATAATATTATAGACTTACAAAAACCGAAATAAAAAATTATTTAATTTTATATAATTTTTTTTTATACTCAATCAAAGATAATACATTTTTTCAAACAAATGCGGTAAAAATCACAAATTTAGCCATTTTTACAAAAGCCAATATTTTGATTTTTTGGGAAAAACCGGCACTTTTTTTTTAATAATATGTTAGATAATATTATAGACTTACAAAAACCGAAATAAAAAATTATTTAATTTTATATAATTTTTTTTTATACTCAATCAAAGATAATACATTTTTTCAAACAAATGCGGTAAAAATCACAAATTTAGCCATTTTTACAAAAGCCAATATTTTGATTTTTTGGGAAAAACCGGCACTTTTTTTTTAATAATATGTTAGATAATATTATAGACTTACAAAAACCGAAATAAAAAATTATTTAATTTTATATAATTTTTTTTTATACTCAATCAAAGATAATACATTTTTTCAAACAAATGCGGTAAAAATCACAAATTTAGCGATTTTACAAAAGCCAATATTTTGATTTTTTGGGAAAAACCGGCACTTTTTTTTTAATAATATGTTAGATAATATTATAGACTTACAAAAACCGAAATAAAAAATTATTTAATTTTATATAATTTTTTTTTATACTCAATCAAAGATAATACATTTTTTCAAACAAATGCGGTAAAAATCACAAATTTAGCGATTTTTACAAAAGCCAATATTTTGATTTTTTGGGAAAAACCGGCACTTTTTTTTTAATAATATGTTAGATAATATTATAGACTTACAAAAACCGAAATAAAAAATTATTTAATTTTATATAATTTTTTTTATACTCTATCAAAGATAATACATTTTTTCAAACAAATGCGGTAAAAATCACAAATTTAGCGATTTTTACAAAAGCCAATATTTTGATTTTTTGGGAAAAACCGGCACTTTTTTTTTAATAATATGGTAGATAATATTATAGACTTACAAAAACCGAAATAAAAAATTATTTAATTTTATATAATTTTTTTTTATACTCTATCAAAGATAATACATTTTTTCAAACAAATGCGGTAAAAATCACAAATTTAGCGATTTTTACAAAAGCCAATATTTTGATTTTTTGGGAAAAACCGGCACTTTTTTTTAATAATATGTTAGATAATATTATAGACTTACAAAAACCGAAATAAAAAATTATTTAATTTTATATAATTTTTTTTTATACTCAATCAAAGATAATACATTTTTTCAAACAAATGCGGTAAAAATCACAAATTTAGCGATTTTTACAAAAGCCAATATTTTGATTTTTTGGGAAAAACCGGCACTTTTTTTTTAATAATATGTTAGATAATATTATAGACTTACAAAAACCGAAATAAAAAATTATTTAATTTTATATAATTTTTTTTATACTTAATCAAAGATAATACATTTTTTCAAACAAAAGCGGTAAAAATCACAAATTTAGCCATTTTTACAAAAGCCAATATTTTGATTTTTTGGGAAAAACCGGCACTTTTTTTTAATAATATGTTAGATAATATTATAGACTTACAAAAACCGAAATAAAAAATTATTTAATTTTATATAATTTTTTTTTATACTCAATCAAAGATAATACATTTTTTCAAACAAATGCGGTAAAAATCACAAATTTAGCCATTTTTACAAAAGCCAATATTTTGATTTTTTGGGAAAAACCGGCACTTTTTTTTAATAATATGTTAGATAATATTATAGACTTACAAAAACCGAAATAAAAAATTATTTAATTTTATATAATTTTTTTTTATACTAAATCAAAGATAACACATTTTTTAAAACAAATGCGGTAAAAATCACAAATTTAGCCATTTTTACAAAAGCCAATATTTTGATTTTTTGGGAAAAACCGGCACTTTTTTTTTTTAATAATATGTTAGATAATAATATAGACTTACAAAAACCGAAATAAAAAATTATTTAATTTTATATAATTTTTTTTTATACTCAATCAAAGATAATACATTTTTTCAAACAAATGCGGTAAAAATCACAAATTTAGCCATTTTTACAAAAGCCAATATTTTGATTTTTTGTGAAAAACCGGCACTTTTTTTTAATAATATGTTAGTTAATATTATAGACTTACAAAAACCGAAATAAAAAATTATTTAATTTTATATAATTTTTTTTTATACTCAATCAAAGATAATACATTTTTTCAAACAAATGCGGTAAAAATCACAAATTTAGCGATTTTTACAAAAGCCAATATTTTGATTTTTTGGGAAAAACCGGCACTTTTTTTTTAATAATATGTTAGATAATATTATAGACTTACAAAAACCGAAATAAAAAATTATTTAATTTTATATAATTTTTTTTTATACTCAATCAAAGATAATACATTTTTTCAAACAAATGCGGTAAAAATCACAAATTTAGCCATTTTTACAAAAGCCAATATTTTGATTTTTTGGGAAAAACCGGCACTTTTTTTTTAATAATATGTTAGATAATATTATAGACTTACAAAAACCGAAATAAAAAATTATTTAATTTTATATAATTTTTTTTATACTCAATCAAAGATAATACATTTTTTCAAACAAATGCGGTAAAAATCACAAATTTAGCGATTTTTACAAAAGCCAATATTTTGATTTTTTGGGAAAAACCGGCACTTTTTTTTTAATAATATGTTAGATAATATTATAGACTTACAAAAACCGAAATAAAAAATTATTTAATTTTATATAATTTTTTTTTATACTCCATCAAACTTAAGAAATTTTTCCATATTCCTAGTATGTTCTTCTAATTCATTGGGAGCTAAAAGAATAGTTTGTAAGTAGACTATTCAAAATTTTCATCCGATTCGAATGAAATTTGGTACATGATGATTGTGACTAATTCTTTTTACTGATATTTGTATATATATCCAATTTGCTGAAAATTGGTCAATATTCAATCATATAAGTCAAAAAAATGCGGTAAAAATCACAAATTAAGCCATTTTTACAAAAGCCAATATTTTGATTTTTTGTGAAAAACCGGCACTTTTTTTTTAATAATATGTTAGATAATATTATAGACTTACAAAAACCGAAATAAAAAATTATTTAATAATTTGCACATATGCAAATTTGCGTTTGTGCAAATCTGCACATTTTCACATTTGCACATTTGAAAATTCACATTGGAGGAGGAATCTATGTACCAAATTTTAACTTCCCAGTTCAAGCGGTTTTGGCAGGCAGCCAAGGGGGAGAATTTTCTCTTCTTTGCCCCTCCGCGTTAGATTTTCCAAAAGTCACGTCTTATCTGTTATCTACACTTAAGAAGGAACCTTCATACCAAATTTTAACTTTCTAGTTTCAGCGGTTTGGGCAGGGCGTTCGGGGGAGACTTTCCCCTTATTGAACCTCCTAGTAGGAAATTCCAACCTGGGTGGATGTCTACGCTGGAGTGAGAGCTATGTACCAAATTTTAACTTCCCAGCTCTAGCGGTTTTGGCTAGTCGCGGTTTCGCCAAGCTGTTAAAGGGGAGACATCATCATCCATTTAAGCCCGATTTTTACCACGTCCCTGCCTAAAATTCTAAAATACAGCATATCAGTGAGTTAGTCCACACTGCTGGTAATACATATTTAAAATTTCAGTTATCTCGTTATTTCGGTGTGGGCAGGCCGTTAAAGGGGGATTTTTTCACCTTTTTTGCCCCTCCCCGTAGGAATTTACAAAAATTCCACCTGGGTGGAAGTCTACAACCCAGGTGGGACCAATATACACAATTTGAACCTTCCAGCTCTAACGGTTTTGGCAAGCCGTTGAGGATGAGAATTTCACGCTTTTCTTCCCCTCCCTGTTTAATTTTTCAAAAATCATGTCTTAGCTGTTATCTATACTGGAGACGAAGCCTACATACCAAATTTGAACCTCCCAGCTCTAGCGGTTTTGGCAGGCCGTCAATGGGGAGAATTTTACCCTTTTATGCCCCTGCCCGTTGGATTTTCAAAAATCTTGTCTTAGCTGTTATCTAAAGTGGAGAATGAGCCTGCATACCAAATTTCAACTTCTTAGGTGCAACGTCTTGGACATGCCATAAAGAGGAAAACTTTTCGATCTTTAAACCCCTATTTTTACAACGTCGCTGACCAAAATTCTTAAATGTACCTTATCAAGGAGTTAGCATATACTCCCAGGAAGGCATATTTCAAATTTCAGGTTTCCAGCTAAAGGGGTTTGGGCAGGCCGTGAAAGGGGAGCTTTTACCTCTTTTTGGCCCTCCCCGAAGGAGTTTCCAAAAACCCCGTCTTAGCGGATGTCTACGTCGGAGGGGAACCTGCATGCCAACTTTCAGCCTCCTACCTCTTGCGGCTGGGCGAGGTTGAATGATTGAGTCAGTCAGTCAGTAACGTTATTCCTTTATATATTTAATGAACCGCTTACTAAGAGAATTTCAGTATTAATTTTAGTTTTATTTCCTAATACGGAGAAATAATAGCCAAAAATGTTGAGTTTTATTAATAAAACTTTTTAAAATTTTTTGGTTTGGTTTTAATTTGAATTTCACCTTGTTCCACTACAACCGAAAACTGAAATATAATTTGACAAATATATACATCTAGTTTCCAAAAAAACAACTGGTTTTTAGTTGTAGTGATTTAATTTTATATTTTTCTAAAATATTTTTGTGTTTTTTTTGGTAAATAATTTTTCGTTATTTTTAGATAAATCGTACTGTTTCACTTTTTTAACAAAACGTGCTTTTGCACATTTAAAAGTGCTTTGATCTCATACATCCTTAACATTTATTGTGGGTTGATGCATATTATTGTATAAGCAAAAAAAATTCTTATTATTTTTATGCTGTTTAACAAGGGGATGAGGAAAGCAATCCTCAATTTTCCAAAAATTTTAATGGGTAAAATTATATAAAAGTTGTTGATGCTTATACTTAAAAGCGGAATCGGAAGATTGGGTCATTTAAATTATAAAATTTCAGCAATCGTACTTCCTTATTGTAAGTAGTTATATAATACAATAGCAGCAACTCATGATTTGTACACTCAGAATATTATGTAATTAACTCTAGAAATTTCCGTTCCATTTTAAAATAAAGTAACATAAATTTCAAAGAAAAATTTGTTTAACTTTTATATACATTTTTTCAAAATAAAATGATTTAAATGTAATTTACCAATTCAATTTCAGTTTTATTTATTATTTTCATTTTATTTAATTTCTTCATGTAAATAAAAATTTACCCACAAAATGAAAAATTTACCTACAAATGAAAAATATTAAAAAATTCCAATTTGTTTTTTATTAAAATTTTTTGTTTATATACAAAATTATTTCAATGTCAAACACTTGTATAAAACAGCGATTTTTCGACAACGGTTTCTTTCGAGATTAGAGTTAATTGCTACAAGGTTTATAAGAAAAAAATGTTATATAATATTGGTTCTCCAAATGCTTAAAATTTGCTTATTAGTTTAATTAATTAT